>CM059437.1:53197309-53629809 GCA_030390025.1 Squalus acanthias | reverse complement strand
GATTGACGAAGCACAAAAGGAAATAGGAAGGGCTTTTAGAAGCACATAAAAGCAAGAGGATAGTGAAAGGGGTGGAACTGCTTAGAAAGGGAGGAGTCATATTGTAACTGAGCGAAGGAATGGTGATAATTCTAGGTATTTTGCTTGCTTTCTAAAGGGGAAGGTGAAAATGAGACTGTAGGAGCACCTGATAAAGATGTGGGAGAGCGACAACTGTTCATTAATATTCAACAGGAAACTTTATTTAGAAGAGTTAATGGGACTGAAAGCAGAAACGACACCAGGCCCAGATGCTATGCATCCCAAATACCGAGGAATGTTGGAAGGAGATAATGGAGGCACTAACCATAATTTTGCAGAAGTGTTTGGAAACAAGAATTGCGTCAAAGGATAGGAAGGTGGCAAATATTACACATCAATTCAAGAAAGGGGAAAGTGGTAAATTATGGGTTAATTAGTCGTACTTCTGAGCAGTATTATTTAAATGTCAAAAGTAACCCATTTAAAACAAATGGATCACTGCAGGTTCTAAAGTAATACAGATCAGAAAATCCCAGGCTCTAGGAACCATAACACGGGATGAAATAATGATCATTTATAAAGACATGAGCTAATCAAGGACAGTTAGCAAGTATTTGTAAAGGGCAGGCCATGCTTGACTAATTCTATTGAATGTTACAAGGAAATCAGAGTATAAAGGGAATGTAATGGATGTATGTGCACATTTTCGGAAGGTGTTTGATAAGGTGCCTGTTGCAAAGATTAAGCACGTGGTATTTAAAGGATATGGAGACAGCTGAGGAAGGCTGTAGTGTGCTTCAGCAATCTTTTTTGGTTTTCATTGATATAAATGATTTGGACACAAGAAAGGAATAATTGAAGTTTGCTGAAGATAACAAAATTAGGAGGCATGGCAAATTGTGAGGAAGCATGCAGTAATTGTTGGGAGATATAGACAAGTTAGTAGAGTGGGCAGGTGAGTGGCAGTTCAATGCAGAGAATGTGAAATTGTACATTTTGGGACTAAGAACAATGAAATTAAAGTATATCCTAAAAACTAGGATTCTTAATAGAATGAAGGAACAGGGAGATCTCGGGCTGCATATAATAAATCTTCAAAGTGGGAGCTAGCTAGAAATTATCATAAAAAGTCAATAGGATTCTGGATTTCATATATTAGTGACATTGAATATAAAACAAAGAAATTATGTTGAATTTGTACAAGACATTGGTTAGATCACAGTTGGGAGTATTGCGTGCAGTTCTGGGCTTCTAATGAGATGAAGGGTATCAGAGGCATGGAAAGCGAACAATAAAGATTAACTGGGAATGATACCAAGAATGAGAGGTTCAACGTTTTTTTTTCTCACTGGAACAAAGATGGTTAAAGGAAGATCTAACAGAGGTTTTCAAAATTATGAAAAGATTTCAGAGAATAAATAGTGAAAGATTATTTCTACTAGTTGGTGAATTGGTAACAAAGACATAAACACAGGGGCCTGGAGTTTTCACTAGGTGGTGCTGGTTTCCCCGCGCCCCCCCCCTCCCCCAAGTGCAATTCGCCCAAAATTGGCCAAAACAGCACAAAAGATCGAGGCATTTGAAGCGCAAATTACATCCAGCGCAAATCAAGTTTCCGCGATCTTTTGCGCTAGTTTAAAAAGCATTGCGCTAGAAGCCAGCCACGCCCTCCGTTTAAATTAATTAATCACCATTGCGAGTTTCTGCTAATTGCGATCGTTTGCTGGCCTTCGAGGAGACTCTTAAAAATTAAGCTGTTTTTATTTTGGCACAAGGGCACTAATAGGCATGTTTTAAAAGCTTTTAAATATTTTATTTTATTAATTTACGAAGAAAATGACTACTGTACACCAATGTAACGAGCAAATTATTCTGTAGTTTTTTAAAGTCATTTTCAGTTATTTAAAATCAGGTTACTCACCAGGTGGTGGACTGGACACTTTGATTAAAAATGCTTTTTTTTTGTGATAAACCCATTTTCAGCCAGATTAATAAAACTGCACGAGGTTACCACTCTTAAATAGATCATGGAATATTTTTTAATGTTTTAATTCAGTTCTAAAACGCTGCCCGGTTGTGCTGGTTCGATTTTATGTTTGCCGATATGCAAATGAGTTTGAGTAGTAACTAGAGTAACAAAACCACTTCTAAAAATTAGCGCAATTTGCGCCCAGATCGCCGACTGCGCCCAAAGCGGAAACTCTTGGCCACAATAGTCACTAGAAGAATCCCCCCTAAAAAGAGGGTTATCATATCATGGTACGCTTTCCACAAGTGAGGCAGACACTATAACACAACTTAAAAAGGAGTTTGAAAAGGTAGAATATAAAAAGATGTGGGCTTTTGGGATTAGAGTAGGTACCTCCAGTTGAGGAACGAGCATGATGGACTGAATGGTTAGCTTCTGTATTGCAATTTTTATGATTCTATTTAATTTATAGACTGGATTTGCAGTTGTGCCCTTAAAAGAAATGCTGATTCTGAGATCGGACACATTTTAAATGAAGTTTGACAGAGTGCCGAGAATCTACATACAACTACGGATAGCTGCTGAAATACACGCTCAGAGCATTAAACACAGAGTATTGGTCTGACAGCACTCCAAATGCTACAGATTACGCTGATGTCTATATTTAAAATGATGAGGAAAAGGCTGCTTAGTAAAACTAGGCATGGCAAAGACTGCTTAGTAAAACTAGGCATGGCAAAGAATGTTTTTGAAAAGTATGACAACTTATAAACCACAACATATTTTTTAACCATGGTATTGTGAGGCATTCTTAATTCTTGAATTGCCACAGTAAACAGTCAAGCCCAACAGATATTCAATCTGTTGTACCACCAAAAAGTGAGACCAGTAAGATATAACTCAACACTTGGGTCAAATGTTCATTTCCAAATTAATTGAGGAGGTGAGCGTACAATTTTATTCAAAGGTCAAACATCCCTGGACCAAAGTGAGCAACGAGCATTTTTTTGGATTTGTAGGGTGTTAGCATGCCACCCACTTTTTGGCAGTGCATGTAGGTTAGGAATGCTCAACAAAGGATATCGAACGAAGCCTAATTTTTAAGTGTTTGAAGCATTTATGGAAAACATACCTATATTATTTTATACACTATGATGATAACTGTGCAGAGTACGATAGGCACTTGGCCAAAGACAGTCGTCATGTTTGATGAAGACATTTGTTAATGAGCCAGAGATACAGTTGGGGGAGGGGGGAAGAAATTCAAAGACACAGTACATCATCTTGGTGGCTTTCACGTCGCCTTGGATTTTTTGGGGGCTGTAATTGGGAAAATATATGCAAACGGTGGTTTACATCATTTTCTAGTTTGTCTGCAGTAACAACACTGCACTCTTCCCATGGGGCAAATCATAGAGAGGATTGAGAATTCACAAACTGTTGACTGAGGCAATGGAACGACTTGGATGACAGGGCTCTCTGCCAATGCGAACCATTTTATTCGACAATGGTTTGACACTAACCCTGTTCCAACACAAGATGTTGCCAAAAAGTCTTTGCAGACAACAAGAAAGCACAGAATTTGAAAGTCCTACGGAACTTATTGGATGTGAATGAGCAATCACAGAGTCTTTTAGACTACCCAAATGATTTAAATTCTGGGGTAACTATATGGGATGGAGTATAAAAGTAGGGAAGTCTTGCTACAACTGTACAGGGCGCTGGTGAGACCACACCTGGAGTACTGTGTACAGTTTTGGTCTCCTTATTTGAGGAAGGATATACTCGCATTGGAGGCAGTTCAGAGAAGGTTCACTAGGTTGACTGCTGAGTTGAAGGGGTTGTCTTGTGAGGAAAGCTTGAGCAGGTTGGGCCTATACTCATTGGAGTTTAGAAGAATGAGAGGTGATCTTATTGAAACATATAAGATTCTGAGGGGGCTTGGCAGGGTAGATGCAGGGAGGATGTTTCCCCTCGTGGGGGAATCTAGAACTAGGGGGCATAGTTTCAGAATAAGGGGTCACCCATTTAAAACAGGGATGAGGAGGAATTTCTTCTCAGAGGGTCATGAATCTTTGGAATTCTCTGCCACAGAGAGCTGTGGAGGCGGAGATAGACATATATTTGAGCTACAGGGGAGTCAAGGGTTATGGGGAGCGGGCGGGATGTGGAGTTGAGGCCAAGATCAGATCAGCCATGATCTTATTGAATGGCAGGGGCCGAATGGCCTACTCCGGCTCCTATTTCTTATGTTCTTATGGTGCCCACTCTGTATATGCTCCAGGGCAGAGAAAAGTGTTCTGTGGAATCTTCACCTTGATATCCTGTGACTTCCTTTTCCTTCACCTTCGACAGAGTAAGCTGTGCTCACTAGCTCGCAGGTTACCTTGCTAACGTTTGAAAATCAACTGCCATGTCGCCATTCTGGAAAAATTGTTTTGGACCACAACTCCTGGAGGACAGGAGCCAAGGTTAGAGCACACCAATACCCAAATAATGTATAAACTACATCAATAACCATCAATAAAACAATTACTCCAGAAAAATAGTGCAGTGGAGCTAAATTAATGGTCCTGCTAGTCAGCAGCTAATATTCTTTCCAGAATCACTGAAGAACTGTTGACAATCAATCTTGCAGCCATGAAGAAGCAGGTACAAGGATGGTTTGCCATGCCCATCAAGCATCTAAAAAGAATCAACTTTCCAGAAATAGTTTGACTGTTAAGCACTTACTCCCTTCCACGGATGTTTACTCATGAACTATGCTTTAGGACAGCAATGAAGGCTAAAGCACAATGTATTCCAGGACTTCGTTATCGGACAGCGGTCACGCTAGGCTTCTATGCAGTAACCGAATGGATTGTACGAGCACCGAGGCACGAAGGAAAAAAGTCTTGAGTGTAAATATGCTCATCGCCCTGCCTTTGCTGACTTAAGCAAGAGTGATGTGTCATCAGACAAGAAGTATCCAGGCATTTGTTGCCTTTCTCCAAAAAGCATCAGCTTCACTAAATATTGCCAAAGCATAATATGATCTGTTCTGCCAATGTTAACTCAAGAAGGTATCCTTGCCTCCAACTTCAGAAGTCATTGATGTATACATTCAGAGAAAAAAGCACCCTTCTGAAGGCAGCAAATGAAGTCCTTCCCAACGCATCACCTTCAGATGGAAAAGGCTGGATTATGACCGTATCCCCATGAAAAAGAAGATTCCTGTTCCTCAGGGAGTAAGCCCCCCAAGTATAGGTGTTCAACCTCAAACTGTACTTGTGGGACATGCAGCTGCAAGAAGCAGTGTATAAATTCTTCTGTCGACATGGAAGGAAATTTTGATACCAGGTATCCTTTCTGTGGATTTTTGTGTTATTTATCCAAATTCAATGCAATATAAACAAGAATGACATCATTTCTGTTATAATAAACAATCACGCTTTTAAAAAAATATACACATATAAATTGCAACATTACATTCCCAGTATGGCTACAGATACGTACTGATGTCCCATGATATTCATATTGCTCATATTCAAACAAAATCTCTCGCCTGCAAAAGAAAGAACAGATAGATTGTTGGTAATCTGTTACAACCTTACACCCGTTCCTTCCTGAACATCACACCCACGCCTCAACTTTGCCACTCCAAATGCCACATGCTCACCCCATTATCATACCCTGCTCTCACAACCATGCCCCTCCCCAGTCTTGATTTCAATTTGCAACAAGTTAAAAGTTTAAAATAAAGTAATATTCATTTGAAATTTCAATGAGAAACATTTAGCCAAGGTTCAATTTCCTCTCTTGCAGTGATGTACTTATGTAACTTATATTAGCCCACATAATTGGAGAAATGTGAGATATCTGGGAGTACATGCCCAGACATACCGGTTAGAAAGCTCAGTCACATATTTCAAGGTACATCCACCCACCCCCCACCCCACGTACAGTTTCATAAATGGACAGTGAGCTCAGGTGTACACTTGACTAAATGGATACACTCCACAGCTGCTAGTTGGAGGTACATGCTTTCATGTGCAATGATTTATATTAAGTTCATCGTCTCCACTGAAGGCCTTTACTCCCATCACAATGGCAAATTTTCCCAAATGTCTCTAACAATACAGAACTGTCTGGCTAATGCAGAGAGTGGTTTAGTATAAAGAGAGTCCCTGGAGGCAAGGGATTTTCCTTTAGGAGAGTAAGTGGGGGGCAGCAGGAAAGTGAAACCACACTGATCTCAAGCAGCACCTGCATAGGCAGAGACCAGATCATATGTCTGCCCAGTCAGGTAATGGTTTTAGAGCAGAGGGATCTCAAAAAAAAGTATTTTATGAAGAAAAATGTGGGGAATTAAATAAACGAAATAAAATATTTGATGAGAGGTTCTGTGCAAAATGGTACTTTATTTTAGATGAACCAATAGGACACTACCAATGAGGAAATGTTGAGTGACTCTATCGTTCTTATTAAGTTGATTGTGGAAAGTATTGCATCTCTGCGCAACATCGGGCAATAAAATTTGTGAAACACCAGCTCCCAGCGGATGAGGCAGACCCAAATATAAAAAGGAAAGACTAATAAAGGAGAAAGGTAGCACGGGAGTAATTCCCCACACGGCAATGTCCGGATCGAAGCAGGAGCGTGTTCCGAGGAACCGGTCACTGCTGATTGTGAATGAGAGCAGCATCGATCCTCTAACTTCTCCTTGGGGGAAGCACCTCACCTCCAGTTAGCACCTCCTCATACAGTCTAGCTGAGATTGAAAACCCTTTCAAGGGAAGAAGCCACATCTATTTGATGGCAACCTCTCTCATTTTTTTTGGTACTGGTGGGGGATGTGTGTGATGAGGGGGGAGGAAGAGAGAAACAAGAAAGCGGCAAACAAGCTTTCACAGCTCGGGAAGGGACAGCAGAGAGCAAGCTGCCCTCTGCTTAACTCATGTACTTCAGTATGTATAGAACATACCATTTTGATATTAAAATAAAATGTTTTTAGAACATTTCAAACCTAGAGATTTATGAAATTCAATCACAGTAACCAGTACCTGCGGTCTTCCCATTCCCGCCGCTGGCGTCTTCGATCTATTCTCCTCTCCATGGCTACCTAGAAGACAGTATTTTTTTCTGAATTGCAACAAACTCACCAGCACAAACCAGTCAGGAGACATCTTGAAAGGCTCAACTCCCTCTGACTCAGAAGGATTTCATAAATATATATCAAATAATGGATTACAAGAGGCAGAATGAATCCAAGGTTCTCCATGCTACAGTGTGCAGGACATGATCAAACTGTGCAAAGGGCCTTTCTCATGAGTAATATCATCACACACGAATGCGTCTGAAACAAAGTTTCCATTTCAGTTGTTTTTATTTTCCAATGTTCTTCTCTCCTCAAGGTACCAAGTCTTGGTGCAATATTGTTACATAGACATCAGGAGTGTTCTGAAACTCACTCAAGTGATTATTCTTCATGCACAGTCCCAGGAGTAAGTATCAAGAGGCTATTGCACTGTTGAGGAAATCACAGAAAGGCCAATCCGATTTCCCCCGACAGTTACGGGCACATACTTTCGAGCAGTTGTCATTATATAGTGATTAGTGGCAGAAACCCTGGCTGATTTGTGTTCTCTCTAGCTAAATGATGTTGAAGCCAATTGTAGTGCTCCAATTCCTGCTCAACCGAGATTGGTTAACTGGCACAGGTTGGAGATGGAATCTGGGACCTCTTGGTCTGTATGACTCAGTACCAGACTATGCAGTGCATTTACCCACAAAAACTACATGGGAAGTTGTACGATTACATTTCCAAAAATGTATTATCATACTTTGGGCATTATATCTACGAGTGGATCTCGTGTGGTGTTGTCCACGAAAAGTCAGGACACAGCAGATTTCCCTCACTGCATTAATGATGCAGCAAGTATAGGTGGTAACATTCCCTCTAAGCTGTGCAGCCATCTGCTGGTCCCCCGCAGCCCGGGACCGGCTTTTCAAATGTAAAGTTTCACGCATACGCGAAACTTTGAATGGACCAAGCAGCCCGTTAAAGGGGGCTGCGCAGCCAAAACGATTAGGGGGAACATTGTTAGGTGGGGGTTGCGGATCTGCAGAAACTTCTGAAGCTCCCTCTAGTAGAAGAGGTGATACCCAAATAAAGATTGTGCAAACAACATCTCAAACTTAATGCGTTATAGATACTTGCAAATTATATAAACACAACTCCAAAGCAAAAAGGAGGGGGGGGGAAAAAAGTGTTATGTTTGCAATCTCTGGTGACTCGGAAGAAAAAGTGGGTAGCAGGTAGACAGGAGTTTGAAAATTTCAAAACTGAGATCGATAGATTGCGGTTAGGCAAGGGTATTAAGGGTTACGGAACCAAGGCGCCTAGATGGAGTTAAGATACAAATCAGCCATGATCTAATTGAATGGCCTACTCCTGTTCCTACGAGTTTCTGACTTTGTTTTCTTGGAGACAAACTGCTGACTCAATGGATCTTTTGTTTAAAAGAAAACTTTCAAAAGTTCCACAATTTAAATCAAGGTCTTTCTGGCTCCATCAAATTTTGGCTTCAAACTGCTTTGAATCAAAAGAAACAGTTGTGGCCTTGAGTCAATGTTTGGCAATCTATGTGCATGCCAGTATGTCCCAATTGTGATCAGCACACTGTGCTGATAAGCACAAACACGCAATGTACCGCTGAACCAAAGAGTCAGGCAGGCTGAAGATCCTATTAGAAATGTACAGCAGTGCATGATCTTACCTGTCTAATTTCTTTAGAGGCTTATACCTCAGAACAACCTTAATATCAGTTTGGTTGTAAACACCTCATCAACCCCACCAATTGAACCACAGCATAATATATTCTCAGAACAACTTTTACAGTAAACACATGTACTCAATATGATTCTTGTCAACCACTCACCTCATCAAATCGCCTGCGCTTTCCAGAAGGTTCTGACCCTTCACTTTCATTTCCAGAATCCTCTGAATTCTCATCTTCTTCATCCCTGAAGAGGTCATCGTATGCAGGAACACCAAGATCATCGTCCTGTTTAATCAGCAGTTTAACCTAAAGGACACATGACATAGTAACCATACTAATTGCTTTAAAGTTCCAAAGCCAGGCAACATTGATTCCCATCCCAAAATTAGCACTTCCTAGGACATGTTCTAAAGCGGGCTCATGGATGTCCATTGCTGATGTCTAGTCCGTTTCCTTGAATTCTCCCCGCTATTGGAGTCTGGAGGTCTCGGAGGGAGGAGAATCCCGTGACAAAAATTATTTTGTTTGCTTTTGGCTGTCCCTTTAAATCCAGTCACACTGCACAAAATGTTTAAGAGCCAGCTGCCGTTAGACTATTAGAACAAGCTTAACTCAATACTAATGATGCAGTAGGTATAGGTGGGGGATGGGGATCTGCAGGAGCTGCTAATGTGGCAAGTTTCCTTCGGTTGTGTGCAAAACTTTGAGGAAGGAGCCAAGCTATTTTTGAACAAACAGACTGTGATTTGTTCAGTTATATGTGTGGCAGCCAGTAATTTTTGAATATCATCAACAAGTTATTCAAAAGCCAGGAAGTCCTAGCAACTGTTGTTGGGAATATTTACAGATCTGTTACAAATTTGTTCAACGTTCTCAAGAGAATAGGGTAAGCTGCCATCAGCAAGAAATACAGGAAGCAAAGAAAAACGTTGTATATAAAAGTACTCTGCAAAAGAAATAGCTTTGCATTAGACTGTGGCACTTTTCATTGTTTTACTGTCGAGGAGCTAGATATGATTTCTACTATAAATGTATCACTGTTAGTGATAGAATCTTGGAGCACAGAAGGAGGCCATTTGGCCCATCGTGCCTGTGCCAGCTCTTTGAAACAGCTGTCCAATTAGTCCCACTCCCCTGCTCTTGCACCATAGCCCTGCAAATTTTTCCTTTTCAAGTATTTATCCAATTCCCTTCAGAAAGTTATTATTGAATCTGCTTCCACCCTTTCAGGGAGTGCATTCCAGATCGTAACAACTCACTGCGTAACAAAATTTCTCCTCATTTCCTCTGGTTCTTTTGTAAATTACTTTAAATCTGTGTCCTCTGGTTATCGGTCAATGTTACCTATAATTTTTTTTTTTTTTTAAAAAGGTGCTGCGCAGTCCATTCAAACTTCCTCGCATGCGCGGTTTTTCCATTGAGAAACCGGCAAGCGGCCTGCGCGGGAGCTTCAGACAGCAGTGCGGCCGCGCAGCTAAACGGGAACATTGTTACCAAACCTCCTGCCAGTGGAAACAGTTTCTCCTTGTTTACTCTATCAAAACCCTTCATAATTTTGAAAAGCTCTATTAAATCTCCCCTTGACCTCTCTGCTCTAAGGAGAACAACCCCAGCTTCTCTAGTCTCTCAACGTAAGTAAAGTGCCTCATCCCTGGAACCATTTGAGTAAATTTCCTCTGCACTCTCTCCAAGGCCGTGACAACCTTCCTAAAGTGTGGTGCCCAGAATTGGACACAATACTCCAGCGGAGGCCAAACCAGTGAATTATATAGGTTTAAAAATGAGAAGTCGCACAACACCAGGTTATAGTCCAACAGTTTTATTTGAAATCACGAGCTTTCGGAGCTCTGCTCCTTCGTCAGCAGCGCTCCGAAAGCTCGTGATTTCAAATAAAACTGTTGGACTATAACCTGGTGTTGTGCGACTTCCCATTTTTGTCCACCCCAGTCCAACACCGGCATCTCCGCATCACATATATAGATTTAGCTTAACTCCCTTGGTTTTGTACTATATGCCTCTGTTTATAAAGCCAAGGATCCCACATGCTTTTTTAAACAGCCTTCTCAACTTGTCCTGCCATCTTCAAAATTTGTGTACGTAAACCCTCCAGGTCTCTCTGTTGCTGCACCTCCTTTAATATCGTACCATTTAGTTTATATTGCCTCTCCTCATTCTTCCTCCCAATTGCATCACTTCACACTTCTCTGCATTAAATTTCATCTGCCCATTTCACCAGTCTCTATATCCTCCTGAAGTCTGCTACTATCCTCCTCACTGTTTACTACAATGCCTAATTTTGTATCATTTGCAAACTTTGAAAATTATGCCCTGCATACCCAAGTCCAGGTCATTAATATATATCAAGAAGAGCACACACAAGAAGTTAAACTTAAAACAAGCTTTGAAGTTGTGATTGTCTATTCCTGATCAAAAAGGAGAGAACCTACGGAGACACTGCAGTAGCTAAAAGCAATTAACACAAAAGGTTGTTGTCTGTTATCCTGGGTACGTTACTGAAAACATACCAAATAGCAGGTCTCGAAGGCAAAGGGCGCTGAAACTCAGCTAGGAGAGCAATCTAAAATTCGGGAGCCAAAAAAAATCTAAACTAAGATGGGTAAAGACCCAAAAATCTAAATCCTCCAACGAAAATGGTGCTGGGACATATTGTCATCATACCACAGTGGAGTGCTGGGATTCCAAAGCTAGGCTCCTTTAGAGATTTTCTTGGGTCCTTCTCGGAGAGATGTACACCAGTTATGACTATCCCTAACTGAGTGGACAATGGCTCAGTTGTTGCTTTAGCAATACTGTCCTAGGATCTCTGAGCCGAAGAGTCACTGACTGAGGGGAGTCCACGTTACTAGATAGATGGTTACCATGGAAGAATCGGATCTGTCCTTGGTGTATGTAGAATTCTGTGCCAATTGGTGCCAACGATCAGTGAACCCTTAGCACAAAAGAACAAATAAAATGATCAATGCTGACGCCTATTTAGTATAATCCAATGCCAGTGAGTGCCCAGTTGTGGGTGACTCTTTGGAACCAAAGTGGCAGTGTTTCCTCAGCAACAACTGGTGCCACTGTGTGTTTAGCTTCTGGCGTGGCTGGATTTCTTAGATTTAGAGCAGTTGTCCCAGTTACTCCGAATAATGTAGGAAAAATAGCACATTTTGTGTATCCGAGGCAAATCTGATAAACCACGTTGAGGTGACAAGCATTTTAAATGACAATTGTGAGCAGGCTTTTGCATTTTAAACCCCGAGACAGATATTAGTGCAGGCATGCTGACCCAACTCTCGAGAGACTTAGTTTGGATTGATGCCGGCAACGTACTGCATGAGTCAATGCGGATGGGTGTACCACATGACCATTCCAAGTTGTGCCTTAACCCCTTGTATGCTAATGCACATTTGTTTTTTGTCTGCTTTACTTGCTCTCTATATGGCTACCTATGATTGGTTGCTGGTGTTGTCACATGCAGCACCAACTATCCGCATCATTATAATTACATTTTCCCATGCAGGTATTTTTCCCAGAACACATCAAGCTATCCAAAAGTCCTACTGGGTGTGCAGAATGAAGAATAATTGGTAATGTCACTGCAAAAGGACAAAAGAAAGGTTGGTGGGTAAAGTATACAAAATATCAGTGCAGTTGGAGTGTTCTTCCAAGATTGGGGTTAAGGTACATTTCTAGGGCACAGTAAAGGGAAGCTTCATACTGCATCTGGCCCAAGCTATTCCTCACCTGTAATTTCTTAATGCACAAGGTGGAATCACTGGGAAAATGTTCCATTCCCCAAAACAACATGCTTCACTTTGATAAACACAATAAATGACCAAAAGAAAATATTATACATTTGCAGGGAGTAAATTCAATCTCAAGTCCAATGATTTACACAGAGAAATCAATTTATAACAAGCTTAAGAAACTTTACTCAGTGATCGGCAGACATACCTGTGTATCATTATAGACATTAATGATATCGATGGGTCTATGGGTATCACAGACGTAGAAGACAGCATCCTCATCAGGTTGCAGCGTCTCCAGGAGATCCAGATTAGCACCACAATTAATTAACACAAAGTACTTGAACTGCAAACAGGAAAGTTACAGATTCAGTGGCTTGGATTCTGGAGGCACAGATGGAGTTCGTGCCGGAAGCACAATACTACATTAAAATACATCTGCATCCAGAAGCAAACTACCCCATCATACTTTTTGTAAGAAACCACACTGCTTATTCCCTATGCCAGCTCTCACCTACCTGCAAAGATACAACAACCTCTCACTTTGAAACATACCACAGATCTTCATAAAATTATTGAGCCCACCAACCCTCCGGGAACTCTCAAGTTGCTTCAACTTCATGTGCATCCCCTACTTCCTTCGTCCCACCATTGGTGGCCATGCCTTCAGCAGTCTAGGCATCAAGCTGGACTTCTCTCCCTCAACCTCTCCGCCTCTATCTCCTCCTTTAAAACGCTCCCTAAAACCGACCTCTTTGAGCAAGCGTTTAGTCATCTGTCCGAATATCTCCTACCTTGGTTCGGTGTCAACCTTTGTCTGATTACGCTCCTGTGAAGCGCCTTGGGACATTTTTCTACGTTAAAGGTGCTATACAAGTGCAAGTTGTTGTTGTTGACTTGTTATGTACAGCAACGACTAACATCTGTTTTGTATCCCTCATGCAAAGAAAACATCCCAGAATGGTTTACATGGAGGAAGAAAGGTGGACAGGAGAAGAACAGGAGAATAAGGTAAACCAAAGGTTAGCGATGATGTCAAAAGCACGGCTGAAGAAGGGTTTTTACAAAGCTTTTAAAAGCAGGAAGGGAGCCTGCAAGGCAGAGGGATTTAGGGAGAAAGTCCCAAAGATCAGGTAGTGGTAGAAAACATTGCCACCATGTTGGAGGGGTGAGGGCATGGAATGAGAGTGAACCCCTATTAAGAGTGGAGTTGCGCCTAGGAGTATACATGTGGAGGCGGTCATTGGAGTTAACATAGAGCAAGGCAAAATAAGGCAATAAAAGGTTCTGAAGGCGAGGACGAAAGATCTTAAAATCAATTTGTGAGAGCACAGGGTGCTTGGCAAGGATGGGGGATGTGTGACTTTGGCCAGAGAGGAAACTGGCTCCAATGTTCTGCATTAGTTGGCAAACTTTATTCTTCATTAGTAAGCAAACATTAAACGATTCAAGGTTTGGAAGCCAATCAGTTCACAAATTTTTGAACATGAAGTCATAATCAAGTTGAACCAGATTATTCGCAACCTCGCAATCCTATTTGACTCTGAGCTGAACTTCCGACATCATATCCTCTTCATCCCAAAGACCACCTACTTCACCTCTAACATTGCCCGCTTCCATCCCTGCCTCCCTGCTGCCGAAACCCTCATCTTATAGCTTTGTCACCTCCAGTCTCAACTATTCCAATGGTCCTCTGGCCAGCATCCCATCCTCCACAAACTTCAGCTCATCCAAAACTCTGCTGCCCATATCCTAACTCATACCAAGTCCCGTTCACCCATTACCCCTGTGCTCACTGACCTACATTGGCCCCCAATCCTCCAACACATCAAAATATACAATTCTCATCCTCATGTTTAAATCCCTTTGTGGCCCCACACCTCCCTATCTCTATAACTCCTTCAGCCCTTGAATCCTCCAAGGACTCAGTGCTCATCCAACTTTGGCCTCTTGGGTATCCCCCACTCCCTTCACCCGACCATCAGCCTTCAGGTTGAACCCTACAGCTGTCTCGGCCCTAAGCTCTGAAATGCCATCCGTAAACCTCTCTGCCTCTCTCTCCTCCTTTAAGGCCCTCTTTAAAACTCACCTCTGTGACCAAGCTTTTAGTCACCCCTCCTAATATCTTCTTCTTTGGCTCGGTGTCGATTTTCGTCTGATTACATTTCTGTGAAGCACCTTAGGAAATCTTTCTAGGTTAAAGGCACTATACAATTGCAAGTTGCTGTTATAGTACCACGAGTGTGTGAATAAGCCCATCTTCCACACACATTGACAAACGCAGCAGACAAAGAGAATTGAAAGACTCATTTAAGACTTTGTCCAACTGAGATATACAATGTGCTCTTCACCCTCCCAATTTTCCATCCCTATATAAATGCTGATCTGTCACATACACATCACGAAAAGGACAAACCTCAAGTAGTCCTCGATATAACACTCAGATTTAATTGCAAGCTTTAACTTATTCTTGGTGACAGCAGTTCAAATAATAGAACACAAATAGCTTTTTAATGTTAATTTTCATGTTGTAATGGTGAGTATGCTGAGCCTTTGGCTGTAATGAGGGAGCACAATGCAGGACAAGGGATATTACTCTTTATTCAAATAAAGATCCCAGTGGCGTTCATTTAGGTGACATCCTAGGGTATTGCAAGACTTTTCCCTGCAGCTTACTATTTAGATACTAGCCCATAATATATACAAGAGTATATTAAAAGTATGTGCAGGAGTATAAAACCTTTTACAATATAAACAGGAATGTTTTCTATAAGTTGTTCAGTAAAACCCCATCGTCACACCATCTGCAACTGTTGCATTAAGAATCCTTCCACTCCTGTCACATTTTAAAATCATAGCTGACATGTTTTCTTAGCCCAAGGGACCCCATCAGAATGTAATCATTAATTGTACCTGCCTGCTGTATACAGACCTAAATATCTATGGAGTGTAAAAGTGTATAACAGCAGGTCTTCCTTGCCATTCTCCTACAGACGTCTAGTGCGAATTTACATACCTGTTCTTTGTGCTCAAGGAATGCCGTCTCCAGATCTTGCCATCCCGCCACAGGAACCAATGTGTACTGGACGTGGTCACACTGGAACAGGGCCTGGATGGAATTAAACAGCACACAGTCAGACGTCATTATCCCAACACCATATCTTTCTGCAAAATGGTGGTCATGGAGCTCAATTTAACTTTTACTTTGAGCTCCTCTCCTGCCTTTCCTCCACTATCTTAGCCAGCAAATTTTTGTGGGGTGTTTTTTATTGTTTTGTTTTGCAGAGTGGCTGAAATTCTCTGAAGTTGGATGGGACCCGACAAAGCCCATCATGTTCCCCATCTCACCACATTGTGCAGAATTTCAGGGACTCCATGCAAAACAAACTGCATCTGTAGAAAACTTACGAGGAGAGCAAAATATGTAATCAAATTTGTAGGCACAAGCTAGGACAAGCCAATAGACAATAGATAGTAGGTCAAGCCAATAGACAATAGTCAGTAAAAGGCCATATGGAGAAGTACCAATTCTGAGTAATACTGTTCCACATCTAAATTATGCAACCACATTGCATTTCTTGTGAGGATGGAGAAGTAACAAAGCTATTCCCTTTATAGTGGTGCCTACACAAAACAAAGACAGAAAATCCCTTCAATGTCCTGTCCTCTTGAAAAACTACAATGTAGCATGACCCTAATCAGCGCGTACTACAGTATGACAGGTTCCTCGATCACTTTCTACCATTACAATGTCACTTTGTACCGCTGTTGAACATCTCTGACATTAGACTGCCATATAAAACTGATACAGACAACACACTAAAACCACTACAAAGAAAATCTCAATAATCCAACATGGATCAGTGAATGTGATATCTACGCCACTCACCTGAAGGATTTTGCAGGCACACAGTGCATCAACATCTGAGGCAACAAGTAATAAAACCCTCTGGAGAAAAAAAAAAGCACAAAACACAAGTTCAGCATAACTCCTTTCACAGACTGTAGGATTTTGAGGTTTATAGTGCGCTTACATACAGTATCAGGGTTACTTAAATGTGACTTGGATTCAGTACCAAGTGCTTGCAGTTTGCAAACTCACTTATTGCACCCAGATATCTGCCAATATCATTGCACTGCTGAACATTGTGTGAAAGCAGCACACATAGACTCTTGTTCCTACATCAAAAAAGTCCCACTTAAATCCGTTCCACACAGCTGTCTGAGATTGGAACCCATGACCTGAATTCTTCAATGTGATAGCACTAAGCATAAAGCAAGTTGGGACACAGGTTTGATTTTGTTCAGTGAACCTGTACTGTCTCCTTACTTCCAGTATTAGCTAACCTGTAAAGATGTCCTGCATAAGTTCTACATAAACTAGGCTTGCATTCCCTGGAATATAGAAGGTTAAGGGGTGATTTGATTGAGGTTTTTAGAATTTTGAAAGGAATTAATGGGGTAGATGGAGAGAAACATTTCCTGCTGGATGGGCAATAAACACCAATGATGTGCATATCCCAAAAAAGAACAAAAAAAAGTGAGTCTTTGATCTCCTTCGACTGCCATCCCATCCCATCCCAATAACTAAGCATGTGGAGAATCATGGTACACTAACATTTAAAAACTAGAAGTAATATTTTAATCAAGAATTAAATAAAATAGTTGATAGCAAACAGGAGTAATGTTAGCAAGGGGCTTACCAACAATGAAAGTACATTTCTCACTGCTCCCAACTCACTGTCTCACCACAACCCTTGATGCTGATAAAAGTGAAGAAAGAGAATTCATGGAGTATATAAAGTGGTACGGTTACATCAGGTACAGCAGTGATAGCACTGGGCCGCTGGCGAGAGAGTTCTAAGTGGCCATGACATTCGAAAAGAGATAAATCGAAAAGGTTATAAAGGGAATCTTCCAACAAAGCTTAAAGTGCCTTTATGGAAACAATCAGTGTATTGGATGGAGCAGAAAAACATTTAATAAATTAACTTCTGACCATGGGGTATAGATTTAATAGCACCCATCATCAGTTTTATGAAGGGTGAGAAAGATCAGTACAATAGTTTAGAATGTACAATGCAAAAATAAACAACTGATCCCAGCACTTTTTAAATGCCAGCATTATAGGGTTTGTCTAAACAGCAATTTCACACTTTGTCAAAGTCCTTTATTTTGAATGATTTGCACTCATGACTATGTGGACTAGAAGGTGAAAATATGCCATTCAGCTCAAGTTGCTAATTGGCCATCCGGATAAGGGAGCAAAGTGCCATTGGTGGCATTATCAGAATATACAAACCTTTACAGTTATTAAACCGAGGGAAATGGTTTACATATGACTCTGAACATGAAAGGCAGCAAAACATTGCATTTAACTGTGTCATGCAGTATTTCATTTGATGAGTGTTTTATTACATTTGGTTTATCCTATGTTATTGCTGTCATAATCAACTAGATTGAGTGTCTGAAAGTCCCAAATAGAAGGCAACTAGAGGCAAGTCAAATCCCATGCAGTGATCCTTCCATCCATTCATTTTGGGGATAGGCCATTAAGCCCCGCCAACCTGTTCCGTCATTCAATCAGATCATGGTTGATCTGTACCTCAACCCCATTTTGGTCTCCTTGTAAACAGTTTATTTTATTCCCTCACAAGTTTCTATCAGTTCCCTCCAGATATTGGACAGCACTGAGGTGTGAGGAGCTCATGGACTTCTTTGTCTCTAAGATTGAGACCATCCGTTCAGCTGCCTCTGCCACTTCCCTTCCTTCCCCTAGCCCACCGGGCCAAACTTCGTCTAAGGTTCCTCCCTGCCTTAGCCCTGAACTCGCATCTTTCTCCAGTTTCACTCCGAACTCCCCTCATGCCCTCTCTACACTCATCTTGTCCATGGGACCCACTTCCTGTTCCCTCGACCCTATTCCCACCAAACTGCTGACCACCCAACTTCCTTTTCCGGCTCCAATGTTAACTGACATTGTTAACAGTTCTCTCTCCTCAGTTACTGTCCCCCTCTCCCTGAAATCTGCCATCATCACCCCTCTCCTCAAAAAACCAACCCTTGACCGATCCGTCCTTGCAAACTACCACCCCATCTCCAAACCCCCTTTCTTCTCCAAAGTCCTTCAACGTGCTAGCGCCTCCCAAATCCGTGCCCATCTTTCCCACAACTCCATGTTTGAATCCCTCCAATCCGGTTTCCACCCCTGCCACATTACCGAAACGGCTCTCATCAAAGTCACAAATGACATCCTTTGTGACTGCGACAAAGGTAAACTATCCCTCCTCGTCCTTCTCGACCTGTCTCCAGCCTTTGACACGGTTGACCACTCCATCCTCTTCCAACGCCTCTCCACCGTCGTCCAGCTGGGTGGGACTGCACTCGCCTGGTTCCATTCTTATCTATCTAATCGTAGCCAGAGAATCACCTGCAATGGCTTCTCTTCCCGCTGTCGCATCGTTACCTCTGGTGTCCCCCAAGGATCTATCCTTGGACCCCTCCTATTTCTCATCTACATGCTGCCCCTTGGGGACATCATCCGAAAACACAGCGTCAATTTCCACATGTACACTGATGACACCCAGCTCTAGCTCACCACCACTTCTCTCGACCCCTCCACGGTCTCTAAATTGTCAGACTGCTTGTCCAACATCCAGTTCTGGATGAGCAGAACTTTTCTCCAGTTAAATATTGGGAAGACGGAAGCCATTGTTTTCAGTCCCCACCACAAACTCCGTTCCCTAGCCACTGACTCCATCCCTCTCCCTAACATTTGTCTGAGGCTGAACCACACTGTTCGCAACCTTGGTGTCATACTTGACCCTGAAATGAGCTTCTGACCACATATCCACGGCATAACTAAGACCGCCTATTTCCACCTCCGTAACATCGCCCGTCTCCGCCCTTGCCTCAGCTCATCCGCTGCTGAAACACTCACCCATGCCTTTGTTACCTCTAGACTTGAATATTCCAGCGCACTCCTGGCCGGCCTCCCACGTTCTGCCCTACGTAAACTTGAGATCAGCCAAAACTCGGGTGCCCGTGTCCTAACTCGCACCAAGCCCCGTTCACCCCTCGCCCCTGTGCTCGCTGACCTACATTGGCTCCCGGTTAAGCAACGCCTCGATTTCAAAAGTCTCATTCTTGTTTTCAAATCTCTCCAAGGTCTCGCCCCTCCCTATCTCTAATCTCCTCCAGCCCCACAACCACCCTCCCACCCGAGATATCTGCGCTCCTCTGATTCTACCCTCTGAGCATCCCTGATTATAATCGCTCAACCATTGGTGGCCATGCCTTCTGTTGCCTAGGCCTCAAGCTCTGGAATTCCCTCCCTAAACCTCTCCCCCTCTCTTTCCTCCTTTAAGGCGCTCCTTTAAACCTACCTCTTCGACCAAGCTTTTGGTCATCTGCCCTATTTTCTCCTTATATGGCTCGGTGTCAAATTTTTTGTCTTATAATACTCCTGTGAAGCGCCTTGGGACGTTTTACTACGTTAAAGGTGCTATATAAATACAAGTTGTTGTTGTTGAAGCAACACATGCCACCTAGAATTAGAAGTGGCAGGTAACATTTCAACCATACAAGTGCCAGACATTGATCATCTCAAACAAGAGTAAGCCCAGTTAGCTATCGCTAACCTTCATCACCACCATCAACATCTCAGGGGTTACTGCTGACCAGTAGCTTAACTGGGCAAGCCACATCAACAGCAGAGTTACAGGAGCAGGCAGAGTACTCTGCAAGAAATGGCTCACCTCCTGACCTCTCAAAGCCTCCATAAGGCTCAATTAAGGAATGTGATGGAATACTCACCACTCACCTGGATGGGTGTAGCCACAACAGCACTCAAGGAGCCCAGTATCATTCAGGAAAGAACCATTCACTTGATCAGTGCCCCTGCCACTGGACTCAATATGCACATCATTGGCACATCGTGGCTAGTGTTTACAAACCACAAAATACACGGCAGCCTCTCACCAAGGTTATTTCAACATCACCTCCCTTCCCTGCAGACAAGTAGACCAAAACTGTGCACAGTAGTCCATGCGTGGTATCTCCAAAGCCCTGTACAATTGTAGTAAGACTTCCTTACTCTTGTACTCCAACCCCCTTGCAATAAAGGCCAACATGACAGATCATCCTGATTTGGACATGTAGCATTTATTTTCACCATCACTGGGTCAATATCCTGGAATTTCCTACCCAGCATAATTTGATGGAGCACCATGACTACAAGCACTGCAGTGGTACAAGGAGGCCCTAGAGATGGGCAATAAATACAACATTGCCAGTGTTGCCCACAAACAAATTTGTAAAAAGTTTTAATAAAACACAGAAGATCAACTGGGACAACAGACATGTTGGTCATCATTCCACATTCTGCTTGGCTAACTAATCTAGACGTTAGTCCAAGTGCTGTCTATTTGATTTACTTGGCTAAATAAAAGATGGAGGATAGCTGGCCAAAAGGTACTACAGTGCTATATATACAGGGTTAAATCAAAGAAAAAATACAATTGTAATTAGTGGCCTAATTGTATCAATAATTCTAACAGCAATTGAAGGAAAATGATTTCTACTGAATTGTCCATAATGTTTAATGTTTTAAAGAGTCTCAGGTGACATTTGTAAATTCCAACCCAGTGACACTGCTGCCTACAATGCACTATCGCCTGTCAGTTTATCACTATTATGTCTCTATACAGCCTTTGTAAAGCATAAAATAAGGTAACAAGGGATGATTGAGGCACACTGATGAGGGCTTATGTATCTCTATTTATTATTACATTTCCAGTCAGTCAAACTTCCCCTTTAAAGTGTAGTTCTCTTAGTGGTGTTCATGTATGTGTGCCACATCTACAGTGTTAAAGTTGTCAAAATATCTGGTCCAGGTTTTGGAATACACAACCATATTTTTCAATGATGACTGAAGCAGGTGTCACACAATTGCTCTCCAATTAGATCTGCATGGATTCAATACAAAAATAGAAAATCTGGTAACTCAGATCATCAATCGCAAAACATTAACAGTGACTTCTTCATGAAGCTAGTGGGACTGTCCAGAGCTGAAACTCCATTTGGAAGCTGTTTTGTGTTGTAGTTTAGGGGAAAACCGCAGAATTTACTTTAAGATTAAGGATTTTTTTACCAAAAAAAACCAGCATGAGGATAGAAGGGTTTACCTCTGCCATGGTTCCTACCAAAGCAAACAGCAGCAAAGGATTCACATATAAACAAACATCTGACGCTAATTATTAATGATAAAAGCTTATTTTAGTTTGTTTAAAATGTGAACTATTTCGATCTTTGTCATTCCAAAAGTGAAGGCAGTTCCTTATTCTAAATGGCCTGACTCTATCCCTTCTGCTAATCAGAAGCATATATCGGAGAGTGACAGCTCAACACGGTGCATACACATTAAACCCCAATCGATCGGAAGCTGTCCAGCGCGGGAGCCCAATTTCCAGTGTCAACAACTTCAGGCTGCGGCGGATTATTGTCTCGGCTTCCACAGACCCCGGGCCTGAACACCAGCCGCAGCCCGCCGTCTCGGCCCCGGGTTGACGAAGCTCCTTACCTGGTTTACAATCACATCATAGAATTCCTTCCGGAAATCCGACACGAACATGGTGTGTGGCGACCTACACTGCCCCTGGCCGGTGCTTTCCCCTCGCTCCGCGACCCCCGATTCCCAGCAACAACCCGCACTCAAACTTGGCGCCAAACTGCCCACAGAACACAACAGCTGATTGGATGGAAGCGCACATTCTACGCATTGATTGGACAAGATGTTACCAAGCCTGCCTGCTTGATTGGACGGAACGTCTGCACTCTACACACTGATTGGACAGAAAACATATAATCGACCTTTCCATCCCCTCCGATTGGACAGAAAGTTCAGACCCCGTTCCTTGATTGGACGGAAGACACAACGAAACAAACGATCTGATTGGATATAATTCGCTAGCCGTAAATTAAGACACAAATCTTGCCGATCGTTCGAACAAGCCGACGTTGCAATCCAATTCCTGGCGAAGTGACAGTAACTCTTACTACCTGTCACAAGCTTTATAAGTCATACCATTTTTAGCGGCACGACCGCACAATCAGTTGGCTGTTTTTTTGCTTGCAAGCAAGAATCCTTTTAAAATTCTGCCCTTATTCTGTCAGAAGTGCAATTTAACACTGATGCGAAGTGTCACACCACTGGCGGAATCCCCCATACTAATACGGGGAGATGTCAAGTGGCGGCTTATCACCTTCTGATGGAAAGGAGAGGGAGCCATTCCTATGTGACTCAAAATTCGACTCAAGAATGGGTTCCAATGGGGGCCTGGAAGTAGGTTACTTGCCCAACATTTTGCTGCAAGTGGTGGATGGCCAAGGAACTGGAAAGAAAACAGATAGAATCATACCCTCAGTAAAATTTCCAGAACAGAACTTTCTGCCAAGATGATTAACTTTCAACAAAATTAAACAGCCAGAAAGCATCTTTCTCAGCAGTGGAATTTCTGAGTATCGTTACAATTAATAATTCATTACGAGAGGAGTATAGAAAGTGCAGGGGTGAAACCAAAAATGAAATTAGGAAAGCAAAGAGAGGGTATGAAAAAATATTGGCAAGTAAAATCAAGGAAAACCGAAAGATGTTTTATAAATATATTAAGAGCAAGAGGATAGCTAAAGTAAGAGTAGGGCCTATTAGGGACCATAAAGGTAACCTGTGTGTTGAAGCGGAAGACATGGGTATGGTTCTTAATGAATACTTTGCATTTGTTTTCACAAAAGAGAGGGACGGTGCAGACATTGCAATCAGGGAAGAGGAGTGTGAAATATTAGATGAAATAAACAGTGAAAGAGGAAGTATTAAGGGGTTTAGCATCTTTGAAAGTGGATAAATCCCCAGGCCCGGATGAAATGTATCCCAGACTGTTAAGAGAAGTAAGAGAGGAAATAGCAGAGGCTCTGACCATCATTTTCCAATCCTCTCTGGCTACAGGGGTGGTGCCAGAGGACTGGAGGACTGCTAACGTGGTACCGTTGTTTAAAAAGGGAGAAAGGGATAGACCGAGTAATTACAGGCCAGTCAGCCTAACCCCGGTGGTGGGAAAATTATTGGAAAAAATTCTGAGGGACAGGATAAATCTTCATTTATAAAGACACGGATTAATCAGGGACAGTCAGCATGGATTTGTTAAAGGAAGGTCGTGTCTGACTAACTTGATTTAATTTTTTGAGGAGGTAACAAGGAGGGTCGATGAGGGTAGTGTGTTTGATGTAGTCTATATGGATTTTAGCAAGGCTTTTGATAAGGTCCCGCATGGCAGACTGGTCATGAAAGTAAGTAAAACCCATGGTATCCAAGGCAATGTGGCAAGTTGGATTCAAAATTGGCTCAGAGGCAGGAAACAAAGGGTAATGGCCAAAGGGTGCTTTTGTGACTGGAAGGCTGTTTCCAATGGGGTTCCGCAGGGCTCAGTACTGGGTCCTTTGCTTTTTGTGGTATATATCAATGATTTGGACTTGAATGTAGGAAGTATGATTAAGAAGTTTGCAGATGATACAAAAATTGGCCGTGTGGTTGATAATGAAGAAGAAAGCTGCAGACTGCAGGAAGATATCAATGGACTGGTCAGGAGGGCAGAAAAGTGGCAAATGGAATTCAATCTGGAGAAGTGTGAGGTAATGCATTTGCGGAGGACTAACAAAGCAAGGGAATACACTATAAATGGTAGGACACTGAGAAGTGCAGAAAATCAGAGAGACCTTGAAGTGCATGTCCACAGATCCCTGAAGGTAGCAGGACAGGTAGATAAGGTAGTTAAGAAGGCATATGGGATACTTGCCTTTATTAGCCGAGGCACAGAATATAAGTGAGAAGTCGCACAACACCAGGTTATAGTCCAACAGCTTTATTTGAAATCACAAGCTTTCGGAGCGCTGCTCCTTCGTCAGGTGAAGTGAAGAAATGCATATAGGCACAGCATATATAGTCAGAGAACACTGCCAGACGGGGAACACTTCAGCAGTCAAGGACATTCAGCCTCCGATCTTCGGGTAAGTGTTCTCCAAGGCGGCCTTCGAGACACACGACAACGCAAAATCATCGAGCAGAAACTGATAGCCAAGTTCCGCACCCATGAGGACGACCTCAACCGGGATCTTGGGTTCATGTCACACTACATGTAACCCCACCTGACGTAGAGTCATCCAGACTCGAGTCGTTGTTGGCTTGTTCTCTCTACACAGATGCAGCCGGACCTGCTGTGATTTCCAGCAAAAAAAGTAAAACGTTTTTTGTTTTCCATACAGACTCCAGCATCTGCCACATTTGACCCCTTGTGACCCCACCTCATTGTCTTTGTTGTATTTTGCTATCGTCTTTGATGTAATGTCTTCCTGACTGACCTGTTTGGACACCATCCACACCTTTGATTGCCGTGATTGTCTCTCTGCCGAGGTGTGATAAAGGGCAGTTAGAAAGATTAACTGTAGTCGTCTGGCAGTGTTCTCTGACTATATATGCTGTGCCCATATGCATTTCTTCACTTCACCTGATGAAGGAGCAGCGCTCCGAAAGCTTGTGATTTCAAATAAAGCTGTTGGACTATAACCTGGTGTTGTGCGACTTCTCACTTTTGTCCACCCCAGTCCAACACCGGCATCTCCACATCACAGAATATAAGAGCAGGGAGGTTATGCTTGAACTGTATAAAACACTAGTTAGGCCGCAGCTAGAATACTGCATGCAGTTCTGGTCACCACATTACAGGAAGGATGTGATTGCACTAGAGGGGGTGCAGAGGAGATTTACGAGGATGTTGCCTGAACTGGGGAATTTTAGTTATGAGGAAAGATTGGATAGGCTGGGGTTGTTTTCTTTGGAGGCTGAGGGGAGACCTAATTGAGGTGTATAAAATTAAGAGGGGCCTCGATAGAATGGATAGGAATGACCTATCTCTTTTAGCAGAAGGGTCAATAACCAGGGGGCATAGATTTAAAGTAAATGGTCGGAAGTTTAGAGGGGATTTGAGGAGAATTTTTTACACAGAGGGTGGTGGGGGTCTGGAACTCACTGCCTGAAAGGCTGATAGAGGCAGAGACCCTCATCACATTTAAAAAGTACTTTGATATGCACTTGAAGTGCCATAACCTACAAGGCTACGGACCAAGTGCTGGAAAGTGGGATTAAGGTGGATAGCTCTTTGTTGGCCAGCACGGACAAGATGGGCTGAATGGCCTCCTTCTGTGCTGTAAATTTCTATGATTCTATTATTACAATGCTCCTGGCTGAAGGTTGGAGCACCATTTTATTCTGCAGCGAACCCTGTCAATAGCAAAGGAATAAACTACATTCTCAGCCAGTGTTCAGTTCCCTTCTATTTAATGTCCAGGGTCAATTTAGAAAAGAATTGGCACAATATTCAGAGATACTTTTGTGTAAAAGCAGCTTTCCCTAGATGCCTGCTACACCTTGCAGATGGCAAAATAAGATACCAGGAAGACTTGCTTATCAAGCTGCCCCACCAGAAGTTGCTGAGAATTGCTATATTTTATTTAAGTCAATAGCTAAGTGCGTAAGTATCCCACATGGTGTGGTACTGATACAACAACAACTTGCATTTATGTGTACAAACCAGAAAAGTCCTGGATCCATCCCAAGTCTGTGTTCAGTTCATTGCAGGTAGCAGTCAGAGTTCTACAACTGGTGTCAATGACTGTGGTTGGTATCTCTGAAAACACAGTTTCTGTTTTCTACATTGTGACTAGCTACTAGAGAAGGCAGGATGGCCCCCCATGGGGGAATGAGCCCACCAACATATGTTGTCTCACCAGAGAAACAAAAAATGGCTAGTTGGGTGAGATAACATAAATGACCAATGCCCATGGAACCACACCTCAGGATGAATCAGCACCTTTAGGAAAAGAAGGGAGAAAACTGGGTGAAAATTAAATAAAATAATCATTCAATGCATTTTCATCAATTACAATATGCAATTCCATTGCTCCGGACAGCATTGTTCTCTGCATCCAAATCTCACCAAAAGAAGCATACTGGAACTGATCAATACAGCGTGGTAGCTGTCCTTTTTCAGACACCACTTTAAACCAGGAGATACAATGAAGGTTAATTAATACTCCTACATCAGTGTTTGTTTTCGTACAGTTGGACTTGTACATGTGACTCCTGCATTACTGTTCATGGGTATATAGCATTTCTGCAGAAAGCATTAAATTGTCAAATATCCCTGTTCTGAATTCTGCTGAGAACATTTAGCCTAGGGCAAGAGAACTGATAATGTCAGTTGGATCTTGGATACCCAATACCCTGGTACACCAAGGTGCGCAGGATTCCCAGGCAGGTTTCTTCTAATTGATTGCCCAACCTTTAAGCCAGAGTTCATTACCTTGAGCAACAGAATACAGTGCCTACTGGATGCCTTCCTTGACCATTTAGCACCAGATGGAATTTTGTTTTGGTTTCTCCTAATTTGATCCTTTTGATTTACTTTATATTGTTTTGTTAAGAATAATCTTGACTGGACCAACCCCTCCTGGAGTTTTTAGTGGTGTCATCCCTTTAAAAGGGAGGCATTTATTTGTATCCCAATGGGGTTAGTCTTGCCTAACACACAATTCAGCTAGCCTACTTAAATAGGAAATAAAAACAGAAAATGCTGGAAATACTCAGCAGGTCAGGCAGCATCTGTGGAGCGAGAAACAGAGTTAACATTTCAGGTCGATGACCCTTCGTCAGAACTTAAATAGGACCCTGTTCCCTGTTATGGACAGCATTGTTTGATTTGGAACGTTCAGCAATTGAGACAGTTTTTCACTAGCTCTACAGCAGAGCTTAGAGGTCCTTATCCTTGAAAAGAAAAAGAAAGAACTTGCATTTATATAGCACCTTTCTCGAGTTCAGGATGTCCCAAAGCACTTTATAACAAATGGGGAACTTGTTTTAAGTTTAGTCACTGTTGTAATGTAGGGAAGTGCAGCAGCCAATTGGCACACAACATGGTTCCACAAACAGCAATGAGAATGACCAGATAATCTGTTTTAGTGATGTTGGTTGAGGGATATATATTGGCCAGGAAAGCAGGAGAACTCCCAGCTCTTCTTCAAATATTGCCATGTGATCTTTTACATCCACCTGAGAGGGCAGACGAGGCCTTGGTTTAATGTCTCATCTGAAAGACAGCTCCTCCAACAATACTGCACTCCCTCAGTACTTGCACCAAAGCGTCAGCCTAGATCATGTGCTCAAGTCTCTGGAGTGGGACTTGAACAACCTTCTGACTCAGAGGTGAGTGTGCGGCCACTGAGCCACAGCTGAAAAGTCAATAATGTATACCAGTTCAAAAACAATTTGTCATTCCAGCCCTTGTTTCTTTTGCACATTGTTTTTTGCCCTAGTTATCAGCTGCCTACACAGCCTTGTATAAATGTGCTGTATCAATATAAAGTTGCAGCAGTCAGCATGCAGTAACCTGGCATGACGACATCACAAAAAGATTCAATATGTCACCACAACAACCCAAGCCTTTTTAAGGGGTGACCTGACAGAGATATTCAAGATGATGAAGGTTTCTGATAAGGTAAATAGTGATCAATTATTTCTATTGCTCAGTGAGATGGTAACAAGAGAGCACAAAAAGAATTAAAGGGGCAGTGGGCAGTTAGAAAAAAAAATCTTTCCACAGCGGGTGGTTACAATGTGGAATTCTCTGCTACAGATCCTTGTTGAAGCTCAGTCCACACAGTCCTTTAAAAGATAATTAGATAGTTGTTTGAAAAAGAGAATTATTGAAGGTTTTAGAAGTGAGCTGGAGATTAGACCGGCACAGACTTATTTCTGTGCTATTACATTCTATGATTCTAAATTATAAAGTGGGCACTTGGTAACACATAATAAATAAGTTCAGCACATCAGTCAGGTTGGGGTATCACTTAGTAAATAGTTGCCAAGCCATTTTGTGTGTACAGTATGTCTATTGGGCTTCACAAAACTGGAAAATAAACTCTTCCTTATTTGTGTGGGAAGAAGGGTTAAAAAGTCTGTGTCACTCCTCTCGCGCCATCAGTTTGTTGCTATGTTATACTGGTTAGTGGAACTGGTAACATTTAATTGCGACAGCTTTGGGAAGCATAATTAATTACACTGATAAGAATATATTGATATGACCCATTTTTATTTACCTTTATTATTTTTTGTGTGTCAGCCAGTGGCTCAGTTGGTAGCACACTCGTCTCTGAGTCAGAAGGTTGTGGGTTCATAGTCCCACTCCAGAGATTTGAGCACAAAAATCTAGGCTGACACTCCAATGCAGTACTGAGGGAGTGCTGCACTGTCGGAGGTGCCGTCTTTCAGATGAGACGTTAAACAGAAGCCCCGTCTGCTCTTACAGGTGGACGTAAAAGATCCCATGCCACTATTTCGAAGAGCAGGTGACTTATCCCCGGTGTCCTGGCCAATATTTATCCTTCAATCAACATGACTAAAACAAATTATCTGGTAATTAACACATTGCTGTTTATGGGAGCTGTGTACAAACGGCTGCCGCGTTTCCCACATTACAACAGTGACTACACTTCAAAAAGTACTTCATTGGCTGTAAAGCACTTTGGGACGTCTGGTGGTCGTGAAAGGCGCGATAGAAATGCAAGTCTTTCTTTATACTTGTGCATTTTCTCAAAATTAATACATTTTAAACCAAATTAACTTGAAACTTTTATCTTCTCACTTTTAACTGACCGATTGGGAAGTGTACAATTGCAATACCGGTGACTATAGGCTGGTATCCACTATCAGAGACCCTGGTTGCTAAGGGCCCTCCTCTCCTTCACAAAGATGGAGCCGTCTCCTTTACTCGTCACAGGCTCCGTTCGCCTGTCAGTAAACGCGGTGTGCGATTGGACAGAGCTGGCCTGAAGCACCCAATGGGAAGGGCACTAAAACATGACGTCCCGCGACTATCAGCATTGATTGGTCAGTAGGCGTCCTCAGCCAGTCAATGAACATCGAGGCGGCCGATAATTGGTCGCATCGAAGCAGCCAATAACGTTCGAGCGGTGTTGGTATTGGCCAATAGAAGCCCGTTCCCTGCGTGCTTGGCCGTGGAGGTGGTTCCGGCGGAGAGTGGCGACGCGGCGGCAGTGAGTTCAGAGTGTGCGCGAAACGGCCGAATAACTGGGCAAAGAGGCAACGAGCGAAGCCGATCAGCGACATAGTGTGCCAGCACAGTCCCGACAAACTCAAACATGGTAAAGTACCGGGGCCGAGCAGGAGAGGCCCTGTCATTGTGTGGGGGAGGGGATGGGATGGGATGAGACTGCAGAGTCATTGTATATCCATGGGCATCACACACGGGCATCTTTCTCTGTTCCCAGTCATTCCCTACAGAACCCCTATCTAGTGTCTGGGATTTGGGAATGTACTGTGGGTGATGCGGAGCTGACAGAGGCTCTGTGGTAAAGCATCATCAGCAACCTCCAATACTAATGGAGGAAAGGGTTTGCGCTGTCCTGCGACCAGAGCAATGCTCAGTTGATTTTTGTGAAGTAACTTGAACCCTGAAAGTTTGTTACCACCCGTTATGCACTGCTGTGGGTGCTCTTGTGTTGCATACCATTTCTGTTGGTGACCTGCTCCCAAGAATCTGCCAGTGACAGCTGAAGAAGAGGTGTGTGAGTGCAGCCTGGAATGATCTGCCGAGCCCCTCTTCACCAACCACCTACTGGGATGGTCAAGGGTGAGAAGTTGACTTGGGGAAATTGGGTTACAAACGATAAATCCATTGCTCAACAGTGTGTTCGAAGTTGCATTGTAAGATAACGATTGTTGTGACGCTGGACCAGAGTTGTGATAATGCCACCAGGAAGAGTATTTAACTGTAGAGTAACACTTCCTTGTTTATAGCAGTCCTGCTTATGTATTAAGTAGCAATAAACACATCAGTAATCTGAGAAAACATGGTTGCTGCAACTCTAGGTTTTTCAATCTTATCTTTTCTTAGGCAGTCCCTCGGAACCGAGGATGACTTGCTTCCACATTAAAAATGAGTTCTCGGCAGACTGATGAGTGAGGACTGCTAAGTCATTAGCTTCTTTCTTTCTTTATTTTTTTATTATCATTAGCTTCTTGTGAGCCTGTCATCAAATTTCTGTGCTTTTCTGTATTTTTTGCCCTACTTGTATATTATTTCTGTTGGTATATACTGATAGCATTTTTTCCATTGGACAACTAATACCATCTTTTGGAAATTAGGACAGGCAAGTTGTATGTTTTTTTATAGAAATACATAGAATTTACTACACGGAAAAAGGCCATATGGCTCAACCAATCCATACCAGCGTGAGCAAATAGCTCTAATTACATTTACCCACCCTATTCCCACATATCTTGAATGTTGACATTGTTTCTGCATCAACATTAACCCTGGAAGTGAATTCCACAGCCTCATAACACTCTGTATAAAGAAGTTTCCCTTGTTTTCTGTTCTAAATCTCTTACATTTAATCTTGTTTCCATGGCTCCTCATTCTTCACCCCTCATCTACTGGAAACCATCCGCTTCTATCTACTTTCTCCCATCCTTTCATAATTTTAAACTCGATAAGTGGACCTTGTGAATCAGAACGTATCTCTAACCGCCCAATATCTAGGTAAATGTAGTAGGACACCAAGATTGACCAAGGAACCCTTACCATTATGTTCAACTTACTGGAATACATCATGTGCCAACACGCAACATCCTCACCTTCAGTAGGTGGATAAATATGCGGACAGATCAGAATAAGGGTCAGGTGATAGACCAAGAGGTTTTATTTTTTACTTTTAGCGGGCAAATGAAACAATACTCTGTACAAGCAGTATATTTACAGAAGTTAGAATGTTTACTGATGTCCTCAAATATCAAAACAACAAAGACCCCTGTGCTACATTTCAACATAGAATTGATCCTTGAAACACTTCTTAATGTGGCTCAGTCTCTCTGCCGGTTTTAAACTTCTGAGGTAAAGTCACCCTCGGATATCATTCAATATCCTTTTGAAAATAGACTGAAACAAAGAGTTTCTCACAATTACAATAGGTTGAATGGCCATTCACAGGTTCTCAATTGTGTCGAACGTTTGTACACACAAATACATCTGCCATTACAGTAAAGTTTGAAGTGGGGAAAGAGTTAAAATGACATCGCTGGCAGTTCACAGAATGGTGTAAGAAAGACAGTTGCTAACATGAAAGGCCACATCCATAAGATGTGGTCAAGATGACTGACCTTTGAAGACTAAAAATAACTCGGTGGAGACAGGATGTTTAGCATTTCAAACTGCCCTTAGAGCTTTGTTATCTGGGTCGCATTCCAAGTTATCTTTTAATCAGCGTTCAGCAGTTTGAGTGAATGAGGAGGCAGCTTACACATGTTTACCGTAGGACATGTAAACCCAATCCGTGAAGGTGCATGCGGGCCAAGATCCAATCAGGTTGCAGGAATGAATTGTGCATGAGCCTGCCATGTGTATTTTAATGTATAAAATGTAGTGTTTGCTGTAACAATTTGGAGAAGTCTCCTGGCACGCCAGTAGAGATTGTCTCCCCACCGGTGTAATAAAGACAAACTTGACTATCGATCTGAAAACCTTGTGTCGAGTGTTGGTTTAAAATACTCCACAACAAGTTCAAAAGACATCTCCCAGCCTGCCTACCTGTACTCAAGTAATGTATCAAGCCAACCAAAATGAATAGAATGACACCTGAGCAGAAAAGTGTCAAGACCTGCTTCTAAGGAGTAATGCATCTGAAATTATCCTTTTGCATCCCAGACCGGGATGTTTTTTCCTGTATGTATGTATGTATGTATGTATGTCAGATGTGGCTCAATTGGTAGCACCCTTGTCTCTGAGTCAGAAGGTTGTGGGTTCAAGTCCCGCTCCAGAGACTTGAGCACAAAAAGCTAGACTGACACTCCAAAGCAGTACTGAGGGAAGTGCTGCACTGTCAGAGGTGTCTTCTTTCGGAGGCCCCGTCTGCTCTCTCGGCGGACGTAAAAGATCCCATCGCACTATTTCGAAGAAGAGCAGGGGTTATCCCCGGTGTCCTAGCCAATATTTATCCCTCAATCAACATCACTAAAACAGATTATCTGCTCATTATCTCATTGCTGTTTATGGGAGCTTGCTGTGCGCAAATTGGCTGCCGCGTTTCCTACATTACAACAGTGACCACACTACAAAAGTACTTCAATGGTTGTAAAGCGCTTTGAGGTGGCGGTGAAAGGCGCTATATAAATCCAAGTCTTTCTATGTGTGTGTGGTGGCCAGCAGTGAAGAAACCAAACAAATGATCTAACAGACAAAAATTCATTTTTGTCACAAGGGGGTCCCCAGGAGTATGTTAATATTGTCAGGGGGTACCCCATACAGAAAAGTTTGAAAAACCATTGAGCTGAACATGACCTTAGTGGTGTAAGAAATGTGAGATTTAAGAGCAGTGTGCGGATAACAATGGCTCTGTGCATACTACATCGTAATAGATATGGTGGTGAATGGTGGCATTGTTCCCAAAACATCTAGTGTTGGTTCATATGCAAATTGTGACGGTAATGGGAATTTATTTAATGTACTTTATGTAATAAGCAAAAGTGTTGGTCTAATCTAGCAGCAATCAGTATTGGCTGTATTTTGGTATTTCTTTTCTGCATGTTTTTTCTGTTACGGTGGTATTACTCCTATGTCTCTAGTTTTGTGCGTGGTATTGTGCTGTGGACTGAGTGCTTTTTTCTTGAATGCTGCGGAGCTTAGTTTTAGAAATTTTTTGAAAATCTTTCGATCTCAATCTTGAACATTCCAAAGCCCTTTGGGGGAGAGAATTCCACATTGCCACTACCCTTTGTGTGGAAAAAGTGCTTCCTGATTTCACTCCTAAATGGCCTAGCTCTAATTTTAAGATTGTGCCCCCTTGTTCCACATTTCCCCACCAGAGGAAATAGCTCCTTTGTATCGACTCTATTGAATTCTGTTAAATTTTGTTTGATAACGCTCCTGTGAAGCGCTTTGTTATGCTTTACTATGTTAAAGGTGCTATATAAGTTGAAGTTGTAGTTAATTCCAGTGAATTAATTTTATTTCTGGGGGTTGTTCAGCCTAGTGTTTAAAATCCCCCTGTGACACGATAAGACCCTGAAAAGAGGGGCCCGGAGTGTTCAAACAAGAAAGGGAGGCAGGAATAGATGCAACTTTCCAGCCTGCAAACATTCTCATACTTGCAAAAGCATCTAGGGCAAATTCTGCAACATCCAAATAGTACAGTGAGCAATACAGTACTTAATACGGGAATGGCGAAAATAGCCAAAGGTCATGGCCAAGTTTGTCTTCAAAACCGCACTTCACAAAGTAATTCAGTGTGTTGCACTTCAAGATGTGAAAAGTAATTTATTATAATAATACATGTCCAAGGTAGAGGCGCTACTTCATTTTTGCTTTAAGAAATATCTTTGCACTCCTTGCACTCGAACTCAGTGCTGCTACTACCCACAACTTGGAACATCTTCCTCTGGATCTTAGAATTTTTTTTTTAAAGTACATAACTGAACGAACATAATAATAATGGAGGCCACTGATTCACAATTTCTACTAAAATATGGACATGGTCACACAATTTGTATCTTTTTTATTCGTTCCGGGATGTGGGCACCGCTGGCAAGGCCAGCATTTATTGCCTATTCCTAATTGCCCTTGAGAAGGTGGTGGTGAGCCGTCGCCTTGAACCGTTGCAGTCCTTGTGGTGAAGGTACTCCCACAGTGCTGTTAGGTAGGGAGTTCCAGGATTTTGACCCAGCAACGATGAAGGAACAGCGATATATTTCCAAGTCAGGATGGTGTGTGACTTGGAGGGGAACTTGCAGGTGATGGTGTTCCCCCTTATCCAAAAATACTACTAACATTCCTATATTTCTAATAAATAGATTTTAAAATTATGGTTGTTGTTCATCACTGGCCCTGACTGTGTACGTTTCAAAGCATAAGACGGTGTATTCTCTGACACCCCTTGAGAAACCCCATAGGAGATTTAGTATATATTTTTTCTGCCTGTTTCCTTGATGTGATGAGTTATTATATTTTTCTTGTGATGATCATTTCCTGATTCTCTCTTTTCTCTTTTGATGTAGTTTGCCTTCAATATGTTTGACCAGGCAATTCCGCATGCGTTTCGGAATCGCTTCTCAACACAGTACCGATGCTACTCGGTCTCTATGTTTGCAGGCAGCGATCGATCGGATGTAGAGAAAGGAGGGAAAAGTAAGTGGGTGAGGATTGGGATTGTGGGTAGGATTATACCGTGTGTTGATTAGAAACAGGGCTGGGATGACCTTTGCCACCATTGACGCAGGGTTTTTACATTTGATCGGTATGCTTAGCCTTGTATTGTATAGCCTTAAACCAAACTGAAGGCAAATGGAATACGTGAACAGAGGCCCAACCAGTCGCCATCCACCACCACCACACTCCTCCGGCTGGCTGAACTTGTTCTCACATTGAACAACTTCTCCTTTGACTCCACTCACTTCCTCCAAATTAATGGTGTTGCTATGGGAACCGGCATGGGCCCTAGCTATAACTGCCTTTTTTATTGGTGCTGTTTCCTGCTCTCACCCTGAACTAGAAAATTTCATTCACTTTGCTTCCAATTTCCACCCTTCCCTCACCTTCACATGGTCCATCTCCGAATCTTCCCTTCCCTTCCTCGACTTCTCTGTGTCCATTTTTGGGGATAGACTGTCGACAAACATCCACTACAAGTCCACTGACTCCCACAACTACCTGTGCAACACTTCCTCCCACTCCGCTTCCTGTAAGGACTCTATTCCATTCTCCCAGTTTCCCCGTCTCTGCCGCATCTGTTCTCACGATGCCACCTTCCATACTAGTACTTCTGATATGTCTTGCTTTTTCCTCAACCGAGGATTCCCCTCTACCGTGGTAGACATGGCCCTCGACCGTATCTGTTTCATTTCCTGCACTTCTGCTCTCGCCCCTTCCCCTCTCTCCCAGAACCACGATCGGGTTCCCCTTGTCCTCACCTTTCACCCCACCAGCCTCCACATTCAACGGATTATCCTCTGCTATTTCCGCCACCTCCAGCGTGATCCCACCACTACGCCTCTTCCCCATCCTTCCCCTTTCAGCATTCCGAAGGGATCGCTACCTTCGCTACACCCTGGTCCACTCCTCAATCACCCCCAACAGCCCCTCCCCCCCCCCCCCCCCTCCCCTCCTCAAGGTACCTTCCCGTGCAAGCGCAGGAGATGCAACACCGGCCCTTTTACCTCCTCCCTTCCCACTGTCCAGGGCCCCAAAAACAACTTCCAGGTGAAACAGCGATTTACTTGTACTTCTTGCAATTTAGTATACTGTATTCGCTGTGGTCTCCTTTTATATTGGGGGGACCAAACGCAGATTGGGCGACCGCTTTGCGGAACATCTCTGTTCAGTCCGTAAGGGTGACCCCGAGCTTCTGGTCGCTTGTCACTTTAATTCTCCGCTCCACTCCCACTCAGACCTCACCGTCCTCGGCCTCTTGCTCCAATGAAGCTCGAGGAATAGCACCTCATCTTTTGATTAGGCACTTTACAGCCTTCTGGACTCAACATTGAGTTCAACAATTTCAGACTATAACCTCTGCCTTTATTTTTTCAGGCAGCAGGTGTTGATGATTCTGCCATCCCCATTTGCAACATTTAACCACTCCTGCCTTCCACCCTATCACAGACCGTCCCTTTTGTTCTTTCCTCCCCACCCACTTTCCCTGCCTCTGCTTAAAACCTGTTACATCTCTAACTTTTTCCAGTTCTAACGAAGGGTCACAGACCTGAAACGTTAACTCTGTTTCTCTCTCCATGGATGCTGCCTGACCTGCTGAGTGTTCCCAGCATTTTCTGTTGTTGCAAATGGAATACTGTTCCATTTCTCACCCAGTATTGGTATCAGGCACTCCCAAGTCGTTTTTAGCAAAGGTTAGATGCAGAGTAAAGTTCCTTCCACACTGACCCTTAATCAGTGGGTCTGCTGCACCAGTATGACATTTGCCATCCAGTTATGCTTGTGGCCTGAGTGATGTTGGCAATTTAGTGCCAAATTGTGGGTTGTTTTATGCTTTGGGTCTGTGCTCACCAAGAACTGAGACGAGGCTGCCAAATCTCATTTCACTCTGGGCCCTTGCATCCCAACAGTCTGAGCTGGACTGGAAGATGTCCCAGAACTGAAGAGATCTCTGCTAACCGACTGCACTATCCAGTACACCAGTGACGTCTGTGCTGAGGAAAATTAATGTTGAGAGCTATGTGAACGTTCTGAAACCTTAATGCATCAGATTTTATAAAGGTGCCTCCCTGCACTGTGCATTATGCGCTGCATTAAAAGGCCAATAGGTGATTTGCTGCTGTTATTGGCTACTTGCAATAATGTCTCTTTTTTTTCCATTTGGAAAATTCCCTTCCCTCCACTTGTGCCTTTGCAGCAGACTGACCAAGAGCAATTAATCATTAATAGGACATGGCTCTACATCTTGCCATCCTATTGGTACAGTTAATGACTGAAAGCTTTTCTAACCCATTAGGCTGAATCTTGCTGGGCTGCTTTATGATGATTTTTTTGCTGCTTTAGAGGCAACTTACTTAAGAGCTTCGGGGAGGGGGAGAGAAAGAGTGTGACTTACTTTACCTGTTTCTAAAGCAGATATGAGGCTGTCCCGTTTTTCATTATACTGATCTGGATTGTGTTTGATTTCTTCTGCAGTAATAATGCCACCATCCGCTCTGGATCAACTGAGTAAGTACCTGAATCCCTGAGTGCAGCCTTGTTTGACAGCAAGCTAAGGATACTTTTAAAAGTGAAGTTTTGTGTCATACTGATGCATTTATGGAGTGCCAGTGACATTTGGTAAAAGGGATTGGATCCTCTTGCCTGGTTAGTATCTGTATCTATAAAAGTCCTGGCAGATTTTTTTTTAAAACAGCTCCCTCCTCACCCCACTCTCATTCCTAAAACTGTAATTAACCCCTAGCAAGGTTTGCTTTTTTACCTTAAGATATTCACTGTGTTCCGATTAAGAGCTCCCCTTTGGAATTGAGGTTTTTAACTTTGTGAAGGGATTGACAAAACTGATTTGGGCAAATAGTTCACTATGGTAAAGGGTTCAACGGACACGAGTTAAAAGTATGAATCCAGGAGCAAGAAGGGAAGTTGTGCAGACCTTTCTACACCCAAAGGCCAATAGACGTGCGGAATAAGTTACCATGGAAGGTCATTGCAGCAGACCGCAGAAATTGGTTTGATAAGCAATTAAGTGGGATTGAGGGATATGGCAAGAAGGCAGGTGGGATTTCATATTCCAAAAGGGGATGGGCCTGTTGGCATTTTCCTATTCCTAAAATGTTTTATGTTCTTCTCCTGTTGTGCTACCTTTCATGGCTGGACTGAAACCATTTCTTCTGTTTTATTTTCTGTCAGGTCGTCTGAATATTACATACCCAATGCTGTTTAAACTTACCAACAGAAAAACTGACCGAATGACGCATTGTGGCGTCCTGGAATTTGTGGCGGAGGAAGGGATCTGTTACCTGCCTCACTGGGTAAGTGGGGATTGGTGGGGAATATGACCGCAGGGCCATATTACGAGTACCTGTGCTCTTGCAAAGACAGCCCTGTGAGTATTTTACTAACTTTGAGCTAACCTCCGGAGGATGTTATGGGAGCTGAGGCTGGGGGAAGGCAGGTGTTTCAGCACCTAGTGCCAGGAACGTTGTGAAAATAGCAGCTGTTATCAGGAGGCCAGCCATCTCGGATACTGTTTTTAAAAAAATTATGTTCACAGGGATGTCTTTGAATACTTCAGAGTAAGCCTTCATCTTATTAATTCCCGATAATGGCAAGCCGTCTTGCGCTTAAAATAATGGAATTATGCAATAATTTGAATTAAGCAACGTACATCACTCAGCATAGTGGGAATTTAGTGCTAAAAACATTGGGCCAGAAATTCGGCTCCCTGGCTTCCCGCGGGTGCAAGGATCACGCGCGCACCTACCTACCACGCCTGCCGTTGACCTCTGGGCCCACGAGGAATTCGGGTCCTGGGCCTCCTCCAACTGCCGGCGCGCAGTGCTTGCGTATCCCAGGGGCGTAGTTAGTGCGATGCATCCCCTGGGATCACATGGGCCATGGAGAGCCAATGGCAGCAGACCATCTTTCATTCATAGATTTGACAGGAAGACCTGTCAAATCTATGAATACAGATCGGCCCCAAAATATCCCTAAAACTACAAATAAATTTTTTAAAAAATCACATTTTTAAAATAACTATAAATTACATTAATTAACTATTTTAAACAAAAATTTAAATTAAAAAAAAAATTAATTACACTTTTTAACGGGGTTAAAACTAAACTTACCTTTCTTTAAAGTAATTAAAAAAGATAAATCTGTGGAAAAAAATGTTTAAATTTTAATAAAATCAACACTTACCTTGTTAAAAGAAGGCCTTGCGCCTCCTTTTTCAATGTGTATCTTCTCCGTGTTTACCCTCACGGAGGAACCTGTAAAAAAAAAAAAAACCCGAAGTGCGAGGCGAACACGCTGGCTCACCGGCGTGCGCGTTCGACTTCTGAACCCCATCCTTCAGGGGAACAGAAGTGCCGGTTTCCCGTGCATGCAAGAAACCGGCACTTTCGTTCCATCCACGGGTGAGTACATAGTGCGTACTCACCCGTGGCGAGCCTAATTTCTGCCCCATTAAATTCTATAATTTGAATGAAACAGCTTTTAATTAAGGGAAGTAGACTGTATCAGATTACGGTTGATTTCCTTTGGATTAGAGGTTAAACCCAGTTCCCTTCAGCTGGATGTTAAAGATCCCATGATGCTATTGGGAGACAAACAGATAAATGTAGTTGAGGTACAGATCAGCCATGATTTAATTAAATGGTGGAACAGGCTCAAGGGGCTGAATAGCCTACTCCTGTTCATATGAAAGAAAGACTTGCATTTGTATAGCGCCTTTCACGACCACCAGACATCTCTGCTTTACAGCCAATGAAGTACTTTTGAAGTGTAGTCACTGTTGTAATGTGGGAAATGCGGCAGCCAATTTGCGCACAGCAAGCTCCCACAAACAGCAATGTGATAATGACCAGATAATTTTTTTTTTGTTATGTTGATTGAGGGATAAATATTGGCCAGGACACCGGGAATAACTCCCCTGCTCTTCTTCGAAATAGTGCCATGGGATCTTTTATGTCCACCTGAGAGAGCAGACAGGGCCTCGCTTTAATGTCTCATCCGAAAGACAGTGCAGCACTCCCTCAGCACTGCACTGGAACGTTGGCCTAGATTTGTGTGTTCAAGTCCCTGGAGTGAGACTTGAACCCACAATCTTCTGACTCCGAGGCGAGTGTGCTACGCACTGAGCCACAGCTGACACTTGACCACTAGGACGCATGGACTGAGCTCACTGTACCTCCGACTCTTTTCATTCCTTCTCGCCTCGCCCCACCCCCCAATCCCATCAGAGAGGTGAGCGCCTGCTTTCTGCTTGACGCATCTAAGTGGTGGCACAGCTGAGATTAACCGAGCCAATGTGGGGAGGTCACATGCACAAATCTGTGTTTAGCAGCACTGGTGCTCCAAATACTCAGTCTAACTTTGCCAAACTGTATGGGTGTACTGAGCATGTAAAACGGTTGTGTGATTGTACCCCAGTTCACGCCACACTAAGAATACATTTACACAATGATTTGCTTTCTATGCTGTCGCCCTCTGTCTCTGTGTTATAATTAACCCATATTCCTCTTTGTCTCCAGATGATGCAGAACCTTCTGCTGGAGGAAGGGGGCCTGGTCCAGGTAGAGAGCGTGAACCTCATGGTCGCCACTTACTCCAAATTTCAGCCGCAGGCTCCAGACTTCCTGGATATCACCAACCCCAAAGCTGTGTATCCTTCTGTCGCTACCCAGAGGTGTAACTATCTGAGGCGGGAGGAGTTTGATCACATAAGGCGGGGTCGGAGAGGAATTTTCCAGATTTCTTTTTTTCCCCTAATTGGCTTTGGTTTTTAACTGGATTTTCATCTCTCCCAGGAGATTAATTGGCTTCTAGGTGGGGAGTGTATGTATTGTGATGTACAAGATGTCGCAATTATATGGTACAGGCTGGATTGACCAGTTTGTCTTTTCCTGTCTGTTATTTTTTGGATGTTCAAGTTCACCTCATATCTGCACTAATCTGGCTTGCACTTTGAACCTGAGCTCTGTACATCAATATATTGTAGTTCTGAGTAAGTATTTACTTTGTCAATATAAGTAGCAGCAAATTATTTTAACATCATGGTAGTGACTGAAGAAAAGAAACAAAATGGCTGACTGATCTCCAAAGCGATCGATCCCATAAACACTACATTATGGAGCAGCCATACTTGAGCAGTGTTGCCTTTGAGGACGGCAACTGCTCCAATATGAATGAATGTACCGCGCCCTGAGAGGGTCCTGCAGCTAGGATAGTTTCAATTAAGTTGTTTACTTCAAAGCTGCCCTACTCTGTGGGGGGTGCTCGCAATTCTTAACACTCATGGGTACAATTCCCCTGTAAGACAATGAGTGCCTGCTGAATATTGAATCTGTCCCCGGGCTATTCCTGGTTAGCTGGAGTCACTATTTGAATTTGCATTGTCAATCGCAATTTTTTTTTAATTGAAGATTTCTAATCGATAATGATTCATTCGCAATGTAAACATTACTCTGTTCAGGTCTTTTTATTACAAAAGCAAAATACTGCGGATGCTGGAAATCTGAAATAAAAACAGAAAATGCTGGAAATACTCAGCAGGTCAGGCAGCATCTGTAGAGAGAGAAACAGAGTTAACGTTTCAGGTCGATGACCCTTCATCAGAACTGACGACGAAGGGTCTGATGAAGGGTCATCGACCTGAAACGTTAACTCTGTTTCTCTCTCTACAGATGCTGCCTGACCTGCTGAGTATTTCCAGCATTTTCTGTCTTTTTATTGCAGTTTTATTTTCTCCTTTTTATGTTAGGTATCGACTTGCTCCCTGACGTCTGTTGGTGCTGTTGTGTTACCATTCAGGAAAACATTGAAGCCTCCAATTGTGACGGATGGTCAAGTGTTTGACACGTGGGACTGTTCTAAAAATGCGGCAATGTGGTAATATGTTCATTTAGTGACCAGCTATAGGTTGTACACAAGAAATACGCATCAAAGCATTTTGTTACTATTTTTAAGTCCTTGGGGTAGATTTTCCATGTCCTTGCATGCCATAAGTGCACATCAGAAAAATCAAGGGCGACAAGCTTGTGACTTTCCAATACGCGCTTATTGGTGTGCAAGGTACCTCGCCACAAGCAAGGACTCAGAAAATCTATCCTTCCTTGTCTGTAGAAGAGTGAATCAATGATTGACCAGTGACTTACATAGAATTACATGCCAGTGTTTATGCTCCACACGAGCGTCCTCCCACTCTATTTACTTCATCTCACCCTATCGACATATCCTTCTCACCACTCTGAGTAAAAAAGTTTCTCCTGAATTGCTCATTGGATTTATTAGTGACTATCTTCTATTTATGGCCCCTAGTTTTGGACTCCCCCACAAGTGGAAACATCTTCTCTACATCTACGCCATCGAACCCCAACTTAACTAGTGTGTGCCATTCTGTAATGTATTAGAAATCTTGGCCCACATTTTGCTGTGGTAGGGCATCTAATGGCATCTGCTGTTATTTAGACTTGGCCTTGCACATGTAGGTTTTTACATTTTTTGCGTGGCAAGTTGCTGATAATGACGCAGTGAGGGAAACCGGGCATCTGGGACCTGAGTGAACAGGGCAAGCAACACTATATCTCCTTAACCAATCAGATTGAAGGATTGTGAAATAAACAGGAAGGACTGAGAAGAAAGTGTAAATTAGTGGGTGAATTCAATGTCAAATCAGGTACAGAAAGAAATAAAGTGAGGGAAAGAAAGATTGGATTAAGAGACAGAAAGGAAAAGTTTCTTAAAAATTTGACGATGGTTGCTTTATTATCCTAGAATCTGCTGAGTACTGTACTTGAGCTCAATGCTGAAAGTGTTCACTGATAATTTTGCTGCGAGTTAATTATCCAGCTGGCTCTTGCATTCTGTACTTTTTCTTAACATTCTCCTCTCAGATTGGAAAATGCCTTGAGGAACTTTGCCTGCTTGACCACTGGTGATGTCATTGCTATCAACTACAATGAGAAGGTGAGTGGTCAGTGCTCTGTGGGGAGGGATTCTTGTAACTCTCACTCTTCCTAATTTATGATAAACATGCAACTCCGGGCTATAACTATTTCTTGTTCGTGGCCATGTATGTTGCATAGAGGATACTGAGTAAGGAATCCGAGATGATTATAAACTGTGGGTCAAATTGATAACTTGCTTCTGATTTCACACTTGAGAGTTATGGGTAGTCACAAATCGGATTCTAAAAGGAGATTGTCCGCTCTGGCACAGAACGGCATGCACCAAGAGCATATATTGGGAAACTGCATCAAATTTACCCCTAGAGAGTGCTTACAGTATCTATGTAACCCTGCCAGTGTAATCCCTCAGTAATTGCTGTACATGTGTAATGCTGTTGGTGTAACCAAGAGTGCTTACAGTATACAGGTAACTCTGCCAGTGTAAACCCACAGTAGTTGAATACCTGTGCAGCGATGCTGGCTTAAACCCCAGTGTTTATTGTATTCGTATAACCATATTGGTGTAACCACTGCAATGCTTGAATGATCATATAATGCTGCTGGGGTAAACGGCACAGGTATTCATATAATTCTGGTGTAACCCACCAGCACTTGCAGTACATACCTGCAGCCCTCCCGGCGCCCACGTTAGGCGCAGTGTAAACCCATGGTGCTTGCAACAGCCATGTAATATTGGTGTGAAGTTACAGTGCTATTGTTCATGTAATGTTGCCAGTGTAAACCTACGCAGTACTTGCAGTACCGTGTAGCAATCCTGGTGTAAACCCACAGCACTTGCGATAAAGTCATGGGTCTAAAAATATGACTGAAATGGTATACTACTTTTCACCTTTTTCCCTGCCCCCAACACCCTCTACATTGGTTCTTAGAACAGAATGTGTGTGACTCCTTCCTGGAGATCCAAATGAAGTGACTCCTTTTCCCCCTCCACCGTGAGTGGCTTAACACTGAAAATATCAAGGGTGGGTGAGGCAATCAGTGCAACTGGAGTGATAGCACAAAAGGTGGGGATCCAGCTCAAAAGCTCCCTCCCCTCAGGCCTGAACATTATCCCCCTCACACCGCAATATATGTACTAGGACACATTGTGCATCTATTTCAACATGCTCAATGTATTATCCCAAATGCAGTATGTGAATTTAATGTACTGTGCCTTAACCTGACCTCTAAATGTGGGAAAGGTTTTTTTGAAGAGTTTCTGTGTGTTTCAGATCTATGAGCTTCGGGTCATGGAAACAAAACCAGACAAAGCTGTTTCCATCATCGAGTGTGATATGAATGTAAGTCTAATTAATTAGCTCTGAGTTTAATATTTCTTGTTATGACGAATTGTGAAATTCTAACGTCGTGTGGTAAGGAGACGGTGCCTCCCTCGTCTGCCAGTGTGTTGCCACCCCACCAGGTGATCTACAGATTATTCAAGGTGTCAGCCGTGGCTCAGTGGTAACCTGAGTCAGAAGGCCGTGGGTTCAAGCCCCACTCAAGCAATTAAGCACATAATCTCGACTTCAGTGCAGTACTGAAGGAGTGCTGCACTATCGGAGGTGCCATCTTTCGGATGAGACGTTAAACTGGGATTTCGCCTGCTCGCTTAGGTAGACATAAAAGATCCCATGGCACTATTTGAAGAAGAGCAGGGGAGTTCTCTTGGTATCCTGGCCAACATTTATCCCCCAACCAATGCCACTAAAATAGGTTAATTGGTGATTTATCTCATTGCTGTTTGTGAGACCTTGCTGTGAGCAAATTGGCTGCCATGTTTCCCTACATTACAACAGTAACTACATTTCAAAAGTAATTTGTTGGCTGTGAAATGCCTTGGGACGTCCTGAGGTCATAACAGGCGCTATAGAAATGCAAGTCTTTCTTTGTCCTTTCTATAACTGCTCCCAATATATTTGCACATGTCACTCTGTTTATGACCTGATAAAAGAAATCAAAGCGCAGAGGGCCAACATCTACCATACAGCAGCTCCTACTGAATTTGAAAAGCAATTAAACCAGTTGTTACTGAGGCTTGGTGGAAAGGCCTTTGCAGTAGTTCCATATTTGGAGTTGTGACCACCTGGCAATTAAAAGCCTCAAGAATATTCATTATTCTTCATCACTAATTTCCTCCACTGCTTTCCTGAAGGCGTTGATGCCTTGCAGGCAATTAGTGCTTCATCCAAATTGCCATTATTGATGCGTGAGCCCTGATGGTGAGTATCAGTAGGATATTTGACCAAGCCCAATCCTGCCCTCACCTCGTGTGATTCCAGCAGAGATTGTTGGAAAGCAATCAGGAGTGGGAACCCTGTTTGACTTTTTTTGGCCCCTTCAAAATCCAGTGGTGCAGAGGCAAGTTGTAGCACATCCACTGCCAGCATATCCACAGCTGAGATCAGCAATCCCAGCACTAGCTGGTAGTCAAACTTGCAAATCTCTTGGTCTGTATGGCTCAGCTACTCCATACATACATTTGGTGCACCATTGGGCTGGATATACACAGTTGCACGTAGTCTCCTCCAGCCAAGGGCGGTGAGCAGCTCACAAGTCACAAGGATCATTATGCTGTAAGTGTATTAGTCTTCCGTGAAAAAATCTTTCACAACATTAATTAGAAGAATGCACAAATGTGCATCTTCTGCATATAGAAACATAGAATCTAGGAGCAGGAGTAGGCCATTCGGCCCGTCGAGCCTGCTCCACCATTCAATACGATCATGGCTGATCATCCAAATCCAGTACCCTGTCCCTGCTTTTAATCCCCACAGTACACATATCCCATCCTATCCCCATAACCCCACATATTTAATCCCCCCCTAACACTAAGGGTCAATTTATCATAGCCAAATCAACCTATCTGTTGTTTCCTTCTGTCTAGCATAGGGGAAGTCCTCACTTCGTATTTTCTCCATTTAATATGCAGGTGGATTTTGATGCTCCATTGGGATACAAAGAGCCTGAGAGACATTACCAGCCTGAAGACAACTCGGTATGAAACTGTATTGTAACAAGTCTTTTTAGATACTCAATTTTAGATGATCATACGGGGAAAGTGTTTCAGTCAGATATGGAACAAATTTTTAGTAACATTCACCCCAGGTGTAGTTGTGATAGTTCTCATGATTTGGCTGTTCGAGTGTTCATTTGCTGCACAGATGTTTGCATCAGTAAGGCCGTAGTGTGCATCATGCATTTTGATTAATCACATTCCAGTTTAATAAACCATTTCATTTACAGAATATGGGTAAAGAGCTACTTAATTTGCCACTTGAAGTTGACTGTAAACCTTTGGCCACTGATTACTCCAGAATGGACCTATGATGATAATCCACATATGACCTGGAGACCTGGAGAGTTTTTACGATTGAACGCCCACAAAAAACAGATATTTATTTGATATTCTGCCTGGTCTGAAACCATGTGTTACGTACACTTGCTTATCCTCACTCAATTGTAGTCCAGTGTGCTAAATGTGTTTTTTTTTGGAAGACATGTTGAAAGTTGCAAATAGAGGCTGAGAATCACTATTGTCCTGGCCAATATTTATCCCTCAACCAACATCATTAAAACAGATTATCTGGTAATTATCACATTGCTATTGTGGGGCCTCGCTATGCACAAATTGGTTGGCACGTTTCCTACATTACAACAGTGACTGCACTTCAAAAGTACTGTACTTCATTGGCTGTAAAGTGCTTTGGGATGTCCTGAGGTCATGAAAGGCGCTATATAAATGCCTTTCTTGCAAGTCTTTTTATTGCTGTATAAAAAGAAAAAGGATTTGTTGGAGCAGGTTGGTCATAATTCAGAAATGCCTGTATCTCCCAAATACTCTGTGATGTTCTTGTCCAGAATCTTGCTTCTTCTCACAGATCAGGTTTTATGTCCTCCTGCTCCGAGACCTCAAACGATAAATTAGATGCTTATTCAGTCGTAGTTTTGAGATGGTTCTTCAGATCTGCCTTCTTGCTCTGCCCTGAAGATGCTGTTTAAATTCAGTGGCCCAAAGTGACCGACTTTAGTGGTGAATCTATTCTTGCCTATGTTTTTATTATAACAGAGATCATGACCCCCTGGCTGAAGTTATTTTACTTCAATTAGGAAAAATGAATCTCCACCTTCAGCTCACTGTAGTACAAGGGAAACAATTTCTGGATTTGATAGAAACCATTACCATGGCATCGAGGAGACGTGGAACTGACCTCTCGATTTGTGTTTCTTAGCAATTTTTTTGTGATTTTGATCCTTCGGTGTAACTAAATGTTTGTTGATGCAGTTAGCAACGTGTCTCTCCCGCCTTTATTTTGCAACCCAGTTTTCATCTAGTTAAGAATTCTTTTGATGTTTGAACTCAACAGATTGAAATTTTTTGAAGTCTTTCAAACAGTATGTAAAGGTTGATGATCGCTAAACTATGCTGTGATCAGGAGTGCTGTGGAAATAACACCACAATACAAAAGCAATTTACTTATTTCAGCAGTAACATAATCTGATTCAAAAAAGTCTATTTCAACTTACCCTCTGATATTTTTGTTTCTAGGACATTGAGGCTGATCACACTGCCTTTGCACCAATTGATTTAGGCTTCAGGGTGAGTAGAAAACAAAACACTAATGTCCTGTAATGTGATACCTGGGATTCAGTTTTAGTTATAGGGCAGTTTATTAAATTGACTGTCTCCTCATTTACAGTCATGTAATCTGTCTCCAGTACCGTTGGTACATTCTATTTTTTTGAATTCATTCACGGGATGTGGGCGTCGCTGGCAAGGCCAGCATTTATTGCCCTTAAGAAGGTGGTGGTGAACAATGTTCCCTCTAATTTTTTTTTGGTGCCGGGCCATTCAAAATACCGCACATATGCGGTTTTTGCAATGACAAGCCGGCTTCATGGGATCCCTGGAGCGCTGCGCGGCTTCAAGGGAACGTTGGTGATGAGCCTCCTTCTTGCAGTCCGTGTGGTGAAGATACTCCCGCAGTGCTGTTAGGGAGGGAGTTCCAGGATTCTGACCCAGCGGCAATGAAGGAAGGGCGATATAAGAACATAAGAAATAGGAGCAGGATTGGGCCATACGGCCCCTCGAGCCTGCTCCACCATTCAATAAGATCATGGCTGATCATCGACCTCAACTCCACTTTCCCGTCCGATCTCCATATCCCTTGATTCCCCTAGAGTCCAAAAATCTATCTATCTCAGCCTTGAATTTACTCTAAGACTCCGCATTCATAGCCCTCTGGGTCAGAGAATTCCAAAGATTCACAACCCTCTGAGTGAAGAAATTTCTCCTCATCTCGGTCTTAAATGGTCTACCCCTTATCCTGAAACTATGCCCCCTAGTTCTAGACACACCAGCCAGGGGAAACAACCTCTCCGCATCTACCCTGTCAATCCCCTTCAGAATCTTGTATGTTTCAATGAGATCACCTCTCATTCTTCTAAACTCCAGAGAGTATAGGCCCATTCTACACAATCTCTCGTCATAGGACAGCCCTCTCATCCCAGGAATCAATGCCCTGGTACCACTTCCTTAACAATGGATTCCAGCAATTTCCCGATGACTGATGTTGGGCTAACTGGCCTGTAGTTCCCTGTTTTCTCTCTCCCTCTTTTCTTGAATAGCGGGATTACATTTGCTACCTTCCAATCTGCTAGAATCTAGGGAATTTTGGAAGATCAAAACCAATGTATCCACTGTCTCTTCAGCCACCTCTTTTAGAACCCGAGGATGTAGGCCGTCAGGTCCAGGGGATTTGTCGGCTTGTAGTCCCATTACTTTCTAGTACTTTTACTCTACTTATATTAATTACGTTAAGTTCCTCACCCTCATTAGACCCTTGGTTCCCCACCATTTTTAGTATGCTTTTTGTGTCTTCTACTGTGAAGACCGATACAAAATATTTGTTTAACGTTTCTGCCATTTCCTTATTCCCCATAATAATTTCTCCTGTCTCAACCTCTAAGGGACCAATGTTTACTTCTGCTACTTCCTTTCTTTTTACATACTTGTAGAAGCTCCTACAATCTGCTTTTATATTTCTTGCTCGTTATCTCATTCTATTTTTTCCCTTTTTATCAATTTTTTCGTCATCCTTTGCTGGTTTCTTAAACTCTCCCAATCCTCAGGCTTACTATTATTCTTCACAACATTATAAGCTTTTTTCAATCTAATGCTATCGTTAACTTCTTTAGTTAGCCATGGCTGGATCACTTTTCCCGTGGAGTTTTTGTTTCTCAATGGAATGTATTTTTGTTGAGAATTATGAAATATTTCTTTAAATGATAGCCACTGCTTATCTACTGCCATACCTTTTAATCTATTTTTCCAATCTACCTTAGACAACTCACCCCTCATACCTATGTAATTGGCTTTATTTAAGTTTAAGAGTCAAGTTTCGGACTCAGGCAAGTCACTCTCAGAATTTCACGTTAAGTTTATCATATTATGATGACTGCCCCAGAGGATCCTTTACTATGAGATTGCTAATTAACCCTGTCTCATTACACAATACAAGATCTAAAATAGCCTGTTCCCTGGTTGGTTCCATGAAGTATTGTTCAAGGAAACTGTCCCGAATGCATTCCATGAACTCGTCCTCCAGACTACCTTTGCCAATTTGATTTGTCCAGTCTATATAAAGATTAAAGTCCCCCACAATTTTGCATTACCTTTGTTACAAGCTCCTACTATTTCTTGATTAATATTCTGTCCAACGGTATAGCTACTGTTAGGGGGCCTATATACTACTCCCACCAGTGTTTTCTGCCCCTTGTTATTCCTTATCTCTACCCATACCGATTCTACTTCCTGATCTTCCAGCCGAGATCCTTTCTCGCTACTGTCCGTATGTCATCCTTTATTATCAGGACTACTCCCCCTCCTTTTCCATTCTGCCTGTCTTTTTTTGAAACATCAAGTACCCTGGAACATTTAGTTCCCAACCTTGGTCACCTTGCAACCACGTCTCTGTTATGGCTATTACATCAAACACATTTATCTCAATTTGTGCCACTAGTTCGTCTATCTTGTTATGAATGCTTCGTTGTATTCAGCTAAAGGACCTTTAATTTAAATTTTCTACCATTATTCCCTGCTTTGACCTTATTCTCTGCTGTACTGCTACTGGTAAACTCTCTGTCCCTTCCTGTCACACTCTGCTTATTTTTACCCAAATTGCTACACCTTGACCTTTCTCTTTAAATTTCTAAATTTCCTCCCACCTGACCCATCTCTCCCCCCCCCCCCCCCCCACCTTTTTTTAACTTTAAAGCCCTATCTATAGCCCTAGATATTCGATTCCAGCCCGGTTTAAGTGGAGCCCGTCCCGACGGAACAGCTCTCTCTTTCCCAAGTACTGGTGCCAGTGCCCCATGAATTGAAACCCCTTCTTCCCACACCACTCTTTCAGCCACGCATTTAACTCTCTGATCTGCTTGACCCTATGCCAATATGCACGTGGCTCAAGTAGTAATCCAGAGATTATTACCATTGAGTTTCTGCTTATTAATTTAGACCCTAGCTCCTCAAGCTCCCTCAGCAGAACCTCATTCTTAGTTCTACCTATGTCGTTGGTTCCTACATGGACCACGACAACTGGATCCCCCACCTCCCACTCCAAGTTCTTCTCCAGCCGCAAGGAGATATCCTTAACCCTGGCGGCGGGCAGGCAACACAGCCTTCAGATTCTCTTTCACTGCTGCAGAGAACAGTATCTATCCCCCTGACTATACTGTCCCCTACCACTACCACATTCCTTTCTTCTCCTGCCCCCCTCCCCTGCCACTTGGATGGCCCCCTGTACCATGGTGCCATGGTCAGTTTGCCCAGCCTCCCTACAGTCCTTTTCCTCATCCATACAGGTAGCAAGTACCTCGTACCTGTTCGACAAGCTGAGGCTCCTCCATCACTACATCGTGGGTCCCCATACCTTCCTGACTCGCAGTCACACCCTCCTGTCCCTGACCACTGACTAACTCTGAAGTACTACTTAACCTAAAGGGTGTGACTGCCTCCTGGAACAAAGTGTCCAGGTAACTCTCCCCCTCCCTGATACATCGCAATGTCTGCAACTCGGACTCCAGCTCAATAACTCTGAGCCGAAGTTCCTCGAGTTGCAGATACTTACTGCAGATGTGGTTGCTTGGGATTGTGATGCTCTCCACAAACTCCCACGTGCTGCAGTTATGACACACCACCTGCCCTGCCATCTCTAACCTTGTTATAAAAACAGAAAATGCTGGAGAAACTCAGCAGGTCAGGCAGCATCTGTGAAGAGAGAAACAGAGTTAACGTTTCAGGTCGATGACCTTTCGTCAGAACTGGCTTGTTATATTTGTTAATTAATTAGTTAAAGCTTTTATTCAATTGATATTTTAGTTTTGTTTGATTATTTTATCTAGTTTAAGTTGTTAATTTACAGTTTCTCAGCTCTTAATTTAAGCTGCTTCCCTAACTCAGAGAGCAAAGAAAAGCTGTAATACTCAGCAACCAATCACCTACCTGCTCTCCTGTGACGTCACTCTTCAATTTTTTTTTTGTTTTTGAATCGGAGCCTCACCGCTGCTTTAATTCAGGTCCGCTCTCGGGCCGCTCTTTATCCTCTCGCCGCTGCCGCTGCTTTAATTCAGGTCCACTCTCGGGCCGCTCTTTATCCTCTCGCCGCTGCCGCTGCTTTAATTCAGGGCCGCTCTTTATCCTCTCGCCGCTGCCGCTGCTTTAATTCAGGTCCGCTCTCGGGCCACTCTTTATCCTCTCGCCGCTGCTTTCATTCAGGTCCGCTCTCGGGCCGCTCTTTATCCTTTCGCTGCTGCCGCTGCTTTAATTGAGGTCCGCTCTCGGGCCGCTCTTTATCCTCTCGCCGCTGCTTTCATTCAGGTCCGCTCTCGGGCCGCTCTTTATCCTGCTGCCACTGCTTTAATTCAGGTCCGCTCTCAGGCCGCTCTTTATCCTCTCGCCGCTGCTTCAATATATTTCCAAGTCGGGATGGTGCGTGGCATGGAGGGGAACTTGGATATGGTGTTGCCATGCGCCTGCTGCCCTTGTCCTTCTAGGGAGAGGTCGCGGGTTTGGGAGGTACTGACGAAGAAGCCTTGGCGAGTTGTTGCAGTGCATCTTGTAGATGGTACACACTGCAGCCACGGTACGCCGGTGGTGGAGGGAGTGAATGTTTGTTTAAGGTGGTGGATGGGGTGCCAATCAAGCGGGCTGCTTTGTCCTGGATGGTGTCGAGCTTCTTGTGTTGTTGGAGCTGCACTCATCCAGGCAAGTGGAGAGTATTCTATCACACTCCTGACTTGTGCCTTGTAGATGGTGGAAAGGCTTTGAGGAGTCAGGAGGTGAGTAACTCGCCGCAGAATATCCAGCCTATGACCTGGTCTTGTAGCCACTGTATTTATGTGGCTGGTCCAGTTAAGTTTTTTGTCAATGGTGACCCTCAGGATGTTTATGGTGGGGGATTTGATGATGGTAATGCCATTGAATGTCATGGGGAGGTGGTTAGACTCTCTCTTGTTGGAGATGGTCATTGCCTGGCACTTGTGTGGCACAAATGTTGCTTTCCACTTATCAGCCCAAGCCTGTATGTTGTCCAGGTCTTGTTGCATGTGGGCACGGATTGCTTCATTATCTGAGGAATTGCACATCGAACTGAACACTGTGCAATCATCAGCGAACATCCCCACTTCTGACCTTATGATGGAGGGAAGGTCATTGATGAAGCAGCTGAAGACAGTTGGGCCTAGGACACTGCCCTGAGGAACTCCTGCAGCGATGTCCTGGGGCTGACCTTATTGAACTCCAACAACCACAACCATCTTCCTTTGTGCTAGATATGACTCCAGCCAGTGAAAAGTTTTCCCCCGATCGCCATTAACTTCAATTTCACCAGGGCTCCTTTGTGCCACACTCGAACAAATGCTGCCTTGATGTCAAGGGCAGTCACTCTCTCCTCACCTCTGGAATTCAGCTCTTTTGTCCATATTTGAACCAAGGCTGTAATTGGGTCTGGAGCCGAGTGATCCTGGCGGAACCCAAACTGGGCATCAGTTAGCAGGTTATTGGTGAGTAAGTGCAGATGAATGTGTGGCTGGAGAAATGGTGCAGGAGGGAGGGCTTTAGATTCCTGGGGCAGAGAGCACTAAAATAAGAAATAGTAAGGTATTAGGTGGGATCGAACTAAGAGAGAATACAGGATGGTCTAAGATGGGTTTACAGTGTATGTATGTGAACGCATGAAGTGCAGTAAACAAGGTAAGTGAGCTGCAGGCACAAATAGCCACATGGGTATATGATGTTGTGGCAACAACTGAGACCTGGCTCAAAAAAGGGCAGGATTGGGTATTAAATATTCCTGGTTATAAAGTGTCAGGAAAAATAGGGAAGGAAAGATAGGAGGTGATGTGGCAGTGTTGGTCAAGGAGAATGTTACAGTGCTGGAGAGGGAGGATGTCCTGGAGGGGTCAAGGACAGAATCTATATGGCTAGAGTTAAGAAATAATAGAGGTGCCATTACGCTTCTAGGTGTATTCTGTAGACCACCAAATAGTGGGAAAGATATGGAGGAGCAAATTTGCAGAGAAATTACAGAGAGGTGGAAGAACTATAGAGTAGTAATAATGGGGGACTTCAACTATCCTAATATAGACTGGGATCATAATAGTGTTAAGGACAGAGAAGGGGAAACATTTCTGAAGTGCGTTCAGGAGAACTTTCTTGATCAGTATGCTTCCGGCCTGACGAGGGAGCAGGCATTGCTGGATCTGGTTCTGGGGAATGAGGTAGGTCAAGTGGACCAAGTGTCAGTTGGTGAACATTTAGGGAACAGTGATCATAGTATCATAAGGTTTAGATTAGCTATGGAAAAGGACAGGAAGCAATCTAGAGTAAAAATGTTTAACTGGGGGAAGGCCAATTTCAGTGGGATGAGAATGGATCTGGCCCGGGTACACTGGAATCAAAGATTGGCAGGCAAAACTGTAATGGAACAATGGGCTGCCTTGAAAGAGGAAATAGTTCAGGTACAGCTGAGGTACATTCCCACTAGGGGGAAAGGCAGGGCAACTAAAGTCAGGGCTCCCTGGATGACGAAAGAGATGGAGAATATGATGAAGCAGAAAAAGAGTGCGTATGACAGATGTCAGGTTGCAAATACATCTGAGAATCAGGCTATATATAGAAAGGTCAGAGGAGAAGTGAAAGAAAATAAGAGGGGCAAAGAGAGGGTATGAGAATAAGAGTGGCAGCCAACATAAAAGGTAATCCAAAAGTCTTCTATAGGCATATAAATAGTAAAAGGGTAGTAAGAGAGGAGGGTTGGGACCGATTAGGGACCAAAAAGGAGACCTATGCATGGAGGCAGAGGGTAAGGCTGAGGTACTAAACGAGTACTTTGCATCTGTCTTCACCAAGGAAGAGGATACTGCCATAGGCATAGTGAAGGAGGAGGTAGTGGAGAAACTTGATAGGATAAAAATTGATAAAGAGGAGGTATTAGAAAGGCTGGCTTTACTTAAAGTAGATAAATCACCAGGAGCAGATGGGATGCATCCTAGGATGCTGAGGGAATTGAGGGAGGAAATATCAGAGGTACTGGCCATAATATTCCAATCCTCCTTGGATACGGGGGTGGTGCCAGACGACTGGAGAATTGCAAATGTTACACCATTGTTCAAAAAACTGTGTAAAGATAAACCCAGCAACTACAGGCCAGTCAGTTTGACCTCGGTAGTGGGGAAGCTTTTAGGAACAATAATCTGGGACAAAATTAACAGTTACTTGGACAAGTGTGGATTAATTAAGGAAAGCCAGCACGGATTTGTTAAAGGCAAGTCGTGTTTAACCACCACCCTCCTCCGCCTGGCTGAACTTGTTCTCACATTGAACAACTTCTCCTTTGACTCCACCCATTTCCTCCAAATTAAAGGTGTTGCTATGGGTACCCGCATGGGTCCTAGCTATGCCTGCCTTTTCGTGGGATATGTCGAACACTCTTTGTTCCAGTCCTACTCGGGTCCCCTCCCTCACCTCTTTTTCCGGTACATTGATGACTGTATTGGTGCCGTCTCCTGCTCTCGCCCTGAACTAGAACATTTCATTCACTATGCTTCCAAGTTCCACCCTTCCCTCACCTTCACATGGTCCATCGCCGACTCTTCCCTTCCCTTCCTCGACTTCTCCGTCTCCATCTCTGGGGATAGGTTATTGACTAACATTCACTACAAGCCCACTGACTCCCACAGCTACCTGGACTACACTTCCTCCCACCCCGCCTCCTGTAAGGACTCTATTCCATTCTCCCAGTTTCTCCGTCTCCGCCGCATCTGCTCTGATGATGCCACCTTCCATACCAGTGCTTCCGACATGTCTTCCTTTTTCCTCAACCGAGGATTGCCCTCTACCGTGGTCGACACGGCCCTCGACCGTGTCCGTTCTATCTCCCGCACTTCTGCCCTCACCCCTGCCCCTCCCTCCCGGAACCACGATAGGGTTCCCCTTGTCCTCACCTTTCACCCCACCAGCCTCCACATTCAACGGATCATCCTCCGCCATTTCCGCCACCTCCAGCGTGATCCCACCACCAAACGCATCTTCCCCTCACCTCCCCTTTCAGCATTCCGCAGGGACCGCTCCCTCCGCGACACCCTAGTCCACTCCTCTACCACCCCCAGCACCCCTTCCCCTTCGCCCGGCACCTTCCCGTGCAAGTGCAGGAGATGCAACACATGCCCTTATACCTCCCCTCTTCCCACTGTCCAGGGCCCCAAACACCCCTTCCAGGTGAAACAGCGATTTACTTGTACTTCCTGCAATTTAGTATACTGTATTCGCTGCTCACGATGTGGTCTCCTCTACATTGGGGAGACCAAACGCAGATTGGGTGACCGCTTTGCGGAACACCTCTGTTCAGTCCGTAAGGGGGACCCCGAGCTCCCGGTCGCCTGTCACTTTAATTCACCGCTTCACTCCCACTCTGACCTCACCGTCCTCGGCCTGTTCCACTTTTCCACGGAAGCGCAGCGTAAGCTCGAGGAGCAGCACCTCATCTTTCGTTTAGGCACGCTACAGCCCTCTGGACTCAATATTGAGTTCAACAATTTTAGATCATAACCTCAGCCCCAATCACATTTATATTTTATTTTTTCATCCACCCTTTTGTTTGCCCCCCCCCCCCCCTTTTTTTCCCTCCTAGAAGCTGGCAGCTGTCCTTCATTCTGCCAGTGCATTTCACACTTCTTTTAGCCTTAACCTGTCACATTAACACCACCTCTTGCCTTGAATATCTCTTAATGTCTCTTAATCTCTCCTTTTGTTCTTTCATCCCCTCCCCCTTTTCCCAGCTTTATCCTTGCCTTAAATCTATTTGATTTCCTGCTGTTTCCAGTTCTGACGAAAGGTCTCGACCTGAAACGTTAACTCTGTTTCTCTCTCCACGGATGCTGCCTCGCCTGCTGAGTTTTTCCAGCGTTTTCTGTTGTTATTTCGTGTTTAACTAACTTGATTGAGTTCTTTGATGAGGGTAATGCAGTTGACATAGTGTGCATGGATTTCCAAAAGGCATTTGACAAAGTGCCACATAATAGGCTTGCCAGCAAAGTTGAAGCCCATGGAATAAAAGGGACAGTGGCAGCATGGATACGGAATTGGCTAAGAGATAGAAAACAGAGTAGTGATGAACGGCTGTTTTTCAGACTGGAGAAAGGTATACAGCGGTGTTCCCCAGGGGTCAGTTCTAGGACCACTGCTTTTCTTGATATAAATTACTTGGATGTGGGTGTACAGGGCACAATTTCATAATTTGCAGATGACACAAAACTTGGAAGTATAGTGAACAGTGAGGAGGAGAGTCATAGTTATACAGCACAGAAAGAGGCCCATCGTGTCCACGCCGGCCGTCGAGCCCTGTCTATTCTAATCCCATTTTCCAGCACTTGGTCCGTAGCCTTGTATGCTATGGCGTTTCAAGTGCTCATCTAAATGCTTCTTGAATGTTGTGAGGGTTCCTGCCTCTACCACCCTTTCAGGCAGTGAGTTCCAGATTCCAACCACCCTCTGGGTGAGAGTTTTTCCTCAAATCCCCTCGAAACCTCCTGCCCCTTACCTTGAAACTATACCCCCTGCGTATGGACCCCTCTACTAAGGGGAAAAGTTCCTTTCTATCTACCCTATCTATGCCCCTCATAATTTTGTACACCTCAATCAGGTCCCCCCTCAGCCTTCTCTGCTCTAAGGAAAACAACCCCAGCCTGTCCAGTCTTTCTTCATAGCTGAGGCGCTGCAGCCCAGGTAACATCCTAGTGAATCTCCTCTGCACCCTCTCCAATGCAATCACATCCCTCCTATAGTGTGGCGACCAGAACTGCAGACAGTATTCCAGCTGTGGCCTAACTAGTGTTTTGTACAGCTCCATCATAACCTCCCTGCTCTTCTATTCTGTGCCTCGGCTAATGAAGGCAAGTATCCCATATGCCTTTTTAACCACCTTATCTACCTGTCCTGCTGCCTTCAGGGATCTATGCACATGCACACCAAGGTCCCTCTGATCCTCTGTCCTTCCGAGGGTCCTACCAATTCATTGTGTATTCCCATGCTTTGTTAGTCCTCCCAAAATGCATCACCTCACACTTTTCAGGGTTAAATTCCATTTGCCACTGTTCTGCCCATCTAACCATCCCGTCTATATCGTCCTGTAGCCTGAGGCTTCCCTCCTCGCAATTTACCACTCCACCAATTTTCGTGTCATCTGCGAACTTACTGATCATACCTTCTACATTTGTATCTAAATCATTAATGTACACTACAAACAGCAAAGGACCCAGCACCGATCCCTGCGGTACACCACTGGACACAGGCTTCCAGTCACAAAAACAACCTTCGACCATCACCCTATGCCTCCTGCCACTAAGCCAATTTTGGATCCAAAGTGCCAAATTGCCCTGGATCCCATGGGCTCTTACCTTCTTGACCAGTCTCCCATGTGGGACTTTGTCAAAAGCCTTACTGAAGTCCATGTAGACTACATCAACTGCACTACCCTCATCCACACACCAGTCACCCCCTCGCAAAATTCAATGAAATTGGTTAGACATGATCTCCCCCTGACAAAGCCATGCTGACTATCCTTGATTAATCCTTGCCTCTCCAAGTGGAGACTAATTCTGTCCCTCAGAAGTTTTTCCAATAATTTCCCTACCACTGATGCTAGGTTCACTGGCCTGTAATTCCCTGGCTTATCCCTACTACCCTTCATGAATAATGGTACTATGTTAGCTGTTCTCCAGTCCTCTGGCACCTCCCTTGTAGCCAGAGAGGTTCTGAAAATTTGTGTCAGAGCCCCTGCAATCTCCTCCCTTGCCTCACACAGCAGCCTGGGATACATCTCGTCCGGGCCTGGGGATTTATCCACTTTTAAGCCCGCTAAAACCGCTAGTACCTCCTCCCTCTCAATACTAATTTGTTCAAGTATATCACAATCCCCCTGCCTGATTTCTATGCTTGCCCCCTTTTTGTTTTTAAGTTCTACCCATATGGCCTCTTTAGAGGAACCTGCTAAGATATCATCCCTCCTTACTGCAGTAATTGACTCCTTGATTAATATTGCGACACCACCTCCTCTTTTATACCTCCCTCTGTCTCGCCTGAAGATTCTGTACCCTGGAATATTGAGCTGCCAGTCCTGCCCCTCCCTCAACCATGTCTCTGTGATAGCAACAATATCATACTCCCATGTGTTCATCAACACCTTCAATTCATCTGCCTTAATCGCAAGACTCCTTGCATTAAAATAAATGCCATCCAGCCTTGCCATACTCCCTTGTGCCATTACAGATTTGCTCTGCCTTCCAGGCTGACTTGTTTCTTCCTCTATATTTGGCTGTGCATCACCCCCTACTATAGCTCCACTCCATATCCCATCCCCCTGCCAAGTTAGTTTAACCCCCCCCCCCCCCCAATAATACTAGCAAACCTCCCCGCAAGGATGTTGGTCCCGTTCCGGTTCAGATGCAACCTGTCCGACTTGTACAGGTCCCACCTTCCCCAGAAACAGACCAAGTGATCCAGGAAACTAAAGCCCTCCCTCCTGCACCAACACTTTAGCCATAGACTTCAGGAAGACATAGACAGGCTGGTGAAATGGGCATACATGTGTCAGATGAAATTTAACGCAGAGAAGTGTGAAGTGATACATTTTGGTAGAAAGAATGAGGAGAGGACATATAAACTAAATGGTACAATTCAAAGTGGGTGCACGAACAGGGAGATCTAGGGGTATGTGTGCACAAATCGTTCAAGGTGGCAGGGCAGGTTGAGAAAGCAGTTAAAAAGGCTTACGGGATCCTGGGCTTCATAAATAGAGTACAAAAGGGTGGAAATTATGATGAACCTGTATAAAACACTGGTTTGGCACCAACTGGAGTACTGTGTCCAAATCTGGGCACCACACTTTAGGAAGGATGTGAAGGCCTTAGAGAGGATGCAGAAAAGTTTTATGAGAATGATTCCAGGAATGAGGGACTTCTGCTACGTTGATAGACTGGAGAAGCTGGGGTTATTCTCCTTGGAGCAGAGAAGATTTGATAGAGGTGTTCAAAATCATGAGGGGTCTGGACAGAGTAGATCGAGGGAAACTTCCCATTGGCAGAAGGGTCGAGAACCAGAGGACACAGATTTAAGGTTTATTGGCAAAAGAACCAAAGGCGATGTAAGAAAAAACTTTTTTACGCCGCGAGTGGTTACGATCTGGAATGCACTGCCTGAAAGGGCGGTGGAGGCAGATTCAATCACAGCTTTCAAAAGGGAACATAAGAACATAAGAAATAGGAGCAGGAGTAGGCCATTCGGCCCCTCGAGCCTGGTCCGCCATTCAATAAGATCATGGCTGATCTGATCTTGGCCTCAACTCCACTTTCCTGCCCGCTCCCCATAACCCTTGATTCCCCTGTTTTTCAAAAATCTGTCTATCTCCACCTTGAATATATTCAATGACACCGCCTCCACAGCTCTCTGCGGTAGGGAATTCCAAAAATTCACAACCCTCTGAGAGAAGAAATTCCTCATCCCCCATTTTAAATGGGTGGCCCCTTATTCTGAAACTATGCCCCCTAGTTCTAGATTCCCCCACGAGGGGAAACATCCTCCCTGCATCTACCCTGTCGAGCCCCCTCAGAATCTTTTATGTTTCAATAAGATCACCTCTCATTCTTCTAAACTCCAATGAGTATAGGCCCAACCTGCTCAAGCTTTCCTCACAAGACAACCCCTTCAACTCAGGAATCAACCTAGTGAGCCTTCTCTGAACTGCCTCCAATGCGAGTATATCCTTCCTTAAATAACGAGACCAAAACTATACGCAGTACTCCAGGTGTGGTCTCACCAACGCCCTGTACAGGTGTAGCAAGACTTCCCTACTTTTATACTACATCCCCCTTGCAATAAAGGCCAACATTCCATTAGCCTTCCTAATTACTTGCTGTACCTGCATGCTAACTTTTTGTGTTTCATGTACAAGGACACCCAGATCCCTCAGTACCGCAGCATTCTGTAGTCTCTCTCTCTCCATTTAAATAATATTTTGCTTTTTTATTGTTGGGAGTTGGATAAGTATCTGAAGGAAAGAAATTTGCAGGGCTACGGGGAAAGGGCGGGGGAGTGGGACTAGCTGAAGTGCTCTTGCGGAGAGCTGGCACGGGCTTGACAGGCCGAATGGCCGCCTTCCGTGCTGTAACCATTCTATGACCTCATCACAGCCTTGATCCAGATATAGATGCAAGAGCTGAATGCTACAGGAGAGGTGAGAGTAGCTACTCTTGACCTCCAGCAATGTTTGACCGAGTATGACACCATGGAGCCCCAGCAAAATTGATGCCAATGGGGTTCAAAGAGAAAATCCGCAAATGATTTGAGTCTAGCAAATATTCCCTACTTAACACCATTGTGGAAGCACCGTCACCACAAAAAATGGTTGTCAGACGACAGTCATCACAGCCCTAGGACGTCACTGCAGGAGTATCTCGGAGGCTCCTTAGTCCAACTATCTTCAGCAATGGCCTTCCCTCTGTCATGAGGTCAGGAGTGGGGCATTTCACTGACTATTCCATAGTGTTCAGCTGCATGCATAACTCCTTCAACAATGAAGCAGCCCAGGCGAGCTTACAGCTGGATCTGGGTAACACCCAGGCTTGGGGCAACGAGTAACAGTCACGGCACTTGTGTGGCTTTTGACAATCTCTAACCAGAGAAAGCCCACCTCCATCATTGAGTCCCCCACCACCAACATCCTTGGGGTGGTGGGGGGTCGCCATTGACCAGAAGTTGAACTGGACTAGCTACATCAACACCGTGGCTACAAGAGTAGAGCTGAGGCTGGGTACTTTACAAAGCTCATCAGGTGTGATGGAATATTTGCCGCTCGCCTGGATCGATGCTGTTCCTTCTCCGTTGCAGGGTCAATATCCTTGAATTCCCTACCTAACACCATTGTGGGAAACCCGTCACCAGAAAAATTGCAGTGGTTCAAGTTGCAGGCCCATCACCACATTCTCAGGGAAGCCAGGGGATGGGTAAGAAATGCAGCCTCCTCAGTGTCTCTCATATCCCGAGAATGAAATAGAAAAAATACAAACTCAACCAATCACACAGTCTATCCATGTTAGATTTCCTCTCAAACCTGTTAGCAGGGAGACTAAAACAGCAAATCTTGCAACTTCGCATTAGTATAAACTTTAGCTGGCTGGTAAGCTCCGTTTGCAGAATGACTGAAGTGACAGCTGGCAAAACATCAGACCAAAATACATAACTTGTCTCACCCACATGCTTCCCCTCACTCCTCTTAACCTCCCCGTATTTATTCTCTCTTCTATCCCACTGTCACACTTTGAATCCAGCAGTCCCGAGATCCGATTCCATGAATATTCCCAGGAGCTGATGGTACTATTGTCCGTGATTAGGATAGTTTTATGCAATGTCTTGGTTTGTTGTGCTCTCAGGCATTTACTGGTGCCGGCAACCGGCTAGACGGGAAGAAAAAAGGAGTCGATCCCAGTCCAGCACAAATCAACCCGGAAGATATTAAAAGGTTAGTGTCAGACTGTGTATCAAGTGTCAAAAAAAAAAGTACTGTCTATGGCCATTAATGATCTTCAACTAACTAACTGATCAAGTACTGGATATCAGTGCCTCGCTTCACGGTTTCCATTTTTGAATCCTCATGGCCCTAAAAGGCCCATTAACAGTGTGTGTGTGTTTTTTCTCTTTCTCTGTCTATCTATGAGTAAAGCTAATTTTTGGTCAGAGTAAAGAACATTGAGACTTGACATGATGCAGATTCCATTCTTCCTTACCACCTCATGCACCAGCTGTGGCTGAGATGTCCGGTGATCTATTCCTAAACCTTCTACATTGCCACTCTTAGCCCTTGGAGCACAGCTAAGATTGGGAAATTGAGAGAAAAGGAATCTAGCCTGCACACTTCCACTTTTTTTGCTGTGTGTTGCTGTTTCAACGTACCTGCATTACGATCCAAATTTTGAAATGCTGAAAGTCGTGGATAATGGAGATGTATACAGAAAAAAATAACTTGAATTTATATAGCACCTTTCATGGCCTCAGGATGTCCCAAACCACTTGCAGCCAATGAGTTACTTTTAAAGTATAGTTTCTGTTGTAATACAGCAAGGTCCCACAATGAGATAAATTGCCAATTAAACTGTTTTAGTGATGTTGGGATAAATGGCCAGGACGCCTCTGCAATGGGACCTTTTACTTGCACCTGAGAGGGCAGATAGGACCTTGTTTTAACATCTCATCCAAGAAAGAGGCAGCTCCAACAGTGCTCCCTCAGCACTGCATTAAAGTGTTGGTCAAGATTATGTGCTCAAGTCTCTGGAGTGGGCTTGAACCCATGACTTTTTGACAGATGAGAGTGCTACAATTGAGACAAGGCTGATGCCTGTATTTAGGGCAGTTATGTTTAAACCGTGAGCAAATGACTAGAGCACAATACAAATTACCAAGTAGCTGAAAAATGGCAAAGATGGACACGTGTTCCTAATTCCAGGATAGAGTCAGTAGCGGTAACTGCAAACTAACCTTTTTTTTGCCAATCACACAGAGGAATCCCAAACTATGAGTTCAAAATAGGAAAAATTACTTTCATCAGGAATTCGCGACCACAGCCCAAACGAATAGAGGAGGTGAGTGAATGATTGTGGGGGGGGAATAAATGTGTTTAAAATGTTAAATTTTCTTAGCTGCCCATTTCAAGTTATGTGTAATAATAAGTAATTACACGATGGAGTAGATTTTACTATGTAGCGTACCTGGTGCTAACCTTAGTGCTCACTCTGCTAATCTGACTTGGGTTTTAAATACAGGTCAGTCAAATAGCAAAACAGAATTTCTTCTCTATCCACATCGAGTACTCTAGGGTCAGATGTAGCATGGCAAGATGCAGAGTAAAGTTCCCTTTCCTTTATGGCTTGCCTGATCTTTCTGCCCATTCATTTCGCCAGGTGGAAAATTGCACGGGCGACAAAACCAGTGCACCAACCTTGCGATATTTCGATTAGTGATCCTTTATATAGGATTACATAGGATATACAGCACAGAAACAGGCCATTTGGCCCAACCAGTCCATGCCGGCGTTTATGCTCCACTCGAGCCTCCTCCTGTCTTTCCTCATCTAACTCTATCGGCATAACCGTCTATTCCCTTCTCCCTCATATGCTTATCTAGCCTCCCCTTAAATGCATCTATACTATTCGCTTCAACCACTCCCTGTTGTAGCGAGTTCCACATTCTCACCACTCTCTGGGTAAAGAAGTTTCTTCTGAATTCCCGATTGGATTTCTTGGTGACTATCTTATGGTGATGGCCTCTAGTTATGCACAAGCAGAAACACTCTCTGTGTATCTACTATATCAAAACCTTTCATAATTTTAAAGACCTCTATTAAGTCACCCCCTCAGCCTTCTCTTTTCAAGAGAAAAGAGACCCAGCCTGCTCATCCTTTCCTGATAGGTATACCCTCGTATTTCTGGTATCATCCTTGTAAATCTTCTCTGAACCCTCTCCAGTGCCTCTATATCCTTTTTATAATATGGCGACCAGAACTGTACACATCCTGCTGTGCAAAGTTCAGAGTCAGCTCTACTATGTTGTGAATCCCACTCACTGGATGGCTAGTGAATGAAACGGGGAAAAAGGTCTCGTTGTGAATAGGGGTTTGGAGCTGAGCCACAATCTTGGGGCAGAGTAGAGGGGACTTTAGTCTGGATCTTGCCATGCTGTACCTTACCTGACTACTTAATGATGCGGAGATGCCGGTGTTGGACTGGGGTGGACAAAATTGAGAAGTCGCACAACACCAGGTTATAGTCCAACAGTTTTATTTGAAATCACAAGCTTTTGACACATTAGACCCCCTGTGACTCCACCTCATTGTCTCAGTTGTATCTTGCTATGTCTTTGATGTGGTAAGTTCCTGGCTGACCTGATTGCCTTTTGTCACACCTCGGCAGATAAACAGTCAGGATGATTAAATTTAGTTGTCTGCCATTGTAAGGTACACATGCATTGTTCTCTATCTATATATGCTTTGGCGATTCTGTATCTCTTTACTTCACCCGACGAAGGAGCAGTAACTCCAAAAGCTTGTGATTTCAAATAAAACTGTTGGACTATAACCTGGTGTTGTGCGACTTCTCAATTTTGACTACTTAATGGTTACACTTGGTGCCTGAAATTGACCATGTTCCATTACCCAGCGCTGACGTCCCTCACCATGAGCACAATATTTACAAAAAAAAAGTAAGTGTCGGTACTGGGCCGAAGTGAAACGTTGGCCCTGATAGCAGGTAAGTGGGAAGGGTGGCGGGGGGTGCCAAGGTTTAGCGGCCAGAAAACGCGGAAGTATGGGTTTCCCGGAGGTCCTGCCAAATTTAACAGCAAGACCTGATTTTATAAAAATTCCTCTGTTTCACTGCCGCAGCTAAACAGAATGAAGGCTAGCTGGCTGTCGGGTAGGTAGGCTGTGGCTCTAGGCTGCGGCCGGGGATCTGGCCTCGGCAGGGTAAGTCATTGGGAGGGGGGGTCGGTCAGATCGCGGGATGGGGGGTCTGACTGGTTGCGGGTGCAGTCCTGGTCCCCCCTCACCCACAAGCAATGCTGTATAGGCACTTAGCTTATGGGTCCGGCCCTTCACATCTCCCTTCAGCTGCCGGGGTTTCCCGAGGTCTGGGAAACCCGGCCTACAGGTGTTAAAAGTAAAAGTAACGTTAAAATAGAGACACGCCGCCTCCTTAAAATATTTTAATGACTGTCCCGCCTCCTGGGAGCGGATTGGTCGTCCGCCCCCCAGCCCTCCTCCGTTAAAACTGGAAGTGGGCGGGTTAGGGTCGGGTTGTCCATTAACCCTGTTGTCTTTACAAAGGACAGCTTAAAATCCAATAAATCCAGTTCAAATCTAACGATGCCAAACCACATACGAAAGTGCTGGGCAGAAAAAGACCAACTGGGCCATCAAGCCTGCACCAACACTAAATGTTAGTCAGAGGAAACTCTGTTTTGCTATTTATTAAGCTGCATATGAAAACCATGTCAGATTAGCACATGAGCATCAAATCTAGTAAAGATTTGAGTTGTTCAGAATATGACGGTGTTTCTGTAGAAAGTGACCGTTTCCCTGCACTTGAGCTATTTCACAGACAGAGGAAAAAGACGTTTTAACCACTGCTGTGAGTTCACTACTTCCTGTTTGTTCATATTCTGTCTTAAAAGTTTGTGTTTTTTTGTATTAAATTTATTAAACCGATGGATTGCTCAGTACCCTCGCCACTATTTCAAACAATTGACCTGACAATTCTGCCTGTAACTAAATTGCTACTCAGTTCATGTTGGAATATTCAGAGTTCACACTCCAACACGGCAACCTTTCTTGTGCAATGTGTGTTTCATTAGATTTAGAAAAGCCTCAGCTCTGACCCTGTGAGGCAGGATCACGTTTTATTCTCATGGTCTTCTCTGTTGGTGTAGGACACTGGAGCCAACAGGTTTATTGCATTCTCCGGAGAAGGACAGTCTTTACGCAAGAAAGGGAGGAAGCCTTAGAACACCAAGCACTTCGGTGGGAGGAGAATAGCCTTTTCCATTTGGGGGAAGGAAAAAAACACAGGAGCTGGAAAGGACTGGCTCACCGCGTCTCTTTAACAGAACCTTTGCGGCTCTCGAATGGAATTCTTTGCACTGTCTCTCCCACAGACTGGATTTCTCTGTAGTGTGTCTGGCGGTTTTACATGGACAAGTGATTTCAACTGAAGTGACTGGTTTAAGAGTGGAATTCGACACTGCAGGCCAAATGAAAAGCATTACTGAATACTATTAGGTGTGTTTACAAATGTGACTTTTGCTCTGTATATATCTTCCTTTAGTAAACCAGTTTTCTGACATTTTGTGCTTGCAATTCTCCTTTTTTTTAAGATTATGATTCAGTGCTAGTAACGATCCCATTAAGCCAATGCTCCATCAATTATATGATGTGATTACCCCACAGTTAGATCATGGGAATGTCATGTGATGTAAATCTAGGGTTATTACTCCATGTTGATTGATGCCCAATTGTAACACAAATAAGCACAAGGTTATAGAGAGAAGCCGATCATACTCTAAAATCAAAATCCAAAGGCTCAGGCAGAAACCCTGAAGAAGAATGGGTAATTGGAATCCAATCATCTCTTTCAAAATGGTGGCTTAAGGGGTGGTGCAGTGCAGTGGGGCTCCAACGCACTACACTGTGGAGTGGTGGTATTTGAGTCTGTGTATTCATCGTTTCATTTCTTCCATTAGTCATGATATTATGAGCAAGTGTCCAGAGGAGGTCGGGCTCCTCCCAAGAAGGAATGAGATACCTGACTAGCTGATGAGGTTAAATGTTCCAATGATTGTCTCATTTGATGGAAATTTCTTACTGAGATTTTTTGAGTGTCGACCCAACATGCACTTCAATATAAGAATATTGGAATGTAAAATGCAGTTCTACCTAGTGTGTTCCATTGTTCAGGCTGTGTTTCATAAGAACATAAGAAACAGGAGCAAGAATAGGCCAATCGGCCCCTCAAGCCTGCTCCGCCATTCAATAAGATCATGGCTGATCCAATCTTGGCCTCAACACCACTTTCCCGCTCTCTCCCCATACCCCTTGACTCCCTTGTAATTTAAATGTAAATAGTTGAGGCCCCAGCACTGATCCCTGTGGCATCCCACTAGTTACTGATTGCCAACTGGAAAATGACCCATTTATCCTGACTCTCTGTTAGCCAATCCCCTATCCATGCCAATATATTACCCCCAACCCCGTGCGCTCTTATCTTGTGCAGTAACCTTTTATGTGGCACCTTATCGAATGCCTTCTGGAAATCCAAATACACTACATCTACTGGTTCCCCTTTATCCACCCTGTTACATCCTCAAAGAACTCTAGCAAATTTGTCAAACACGATTTCCCTTTCATAAAACCATGTTGACTCTGCTTGATTGTCTTACGATTTTCTAAATGTCCTGCTATTACCTCCTTAATAATGGATTCCAGCATTTACCCAATGACAGATGTTAGGCTAACTGGCCTATAGTTTCCTGCTTTTTGTCTCCCTCCTTTCTTGAATAGTGGCGTTACATTTGCGGTTTTCCAATCCGCTGGGACCTCTCCAGAATCCAGGGAATTTTAACCAACGCATCCACTATCTCTGCAGCCATTTCTTTTAAGACCCTAGGATGCAGGCTATTAGGTCCAGGGGACTTGTCGGCCTTTAGCCCCATTAGTTTGCCTAGTACTTTTTCTCTAGTGATAGAGATTGTTTGAAGTTCCTCCCTCCCTATAGCCCCTTGATTATCTATTATTATTGGGATGTTTTTAGTGTCTTCTACCGTGAAGACCGATCCAAAATAATTGTTTAGAGTCTCTGCCATTTCTCGATTTCCCATTATTAATTCCCCAGTCTCATCCTCTAAGGGACCAATGTTTACTTTAGCTACTCTTTTTTTTATATACCTGTAGAAGCTCTTATTGTCTGTTTTTATATTATTTGCTAGTTTACTCTCATACTCTATCTTCTCCCTCTTTATAATTTTTTTAGTCATCCTTTGCTTGTTTCTAAAAATTTCCCAATCCTCTGGCCTACCACTAATCTTCGCAACATTGTATGCCTTTTCTTTCAATTTGATACCATTCTTAACTTCCATAGTTAGCCACGGATGGTGCATCCTTCTCGTAGAGCCTTTCTTTCTCACTGGAATATACCTTTGCTGAGATTTATGAAATATCTCCTTAAATATCTGCCACTGCTGATCTACTGTCTTACCCTTTAATCTATTTTCCCAGTCCACTTTAGCCAACTCCGTCCTCATACCCTTGTAATTGCCTTTATTTAAGTTTAGGACACTAGTTTCAGACCCAAGTTTCTCACCCTCAAACTGAATTTGAAATTCTACCATGCTATGATCACTTTTTCCTAGGGGATCCTTTACTATGAGTTCATTAATTAATCCTGTCTCATTACACATTACCAGATCTAAAATAGCCTGCTCCCTGGTTGGTTCCTCAACGTATTGCTCTAAGAAACTATCCCGAATACACACTATGAACTCGTCCTCCAGGCTACCCATGCCAATTTGATTTGTCCAATCTACATGATGATTAAAATCGCCCATGATTATTGCAGAACCTTTCTTGCAAGCCCCCATTATTTCTTGATTTATACTCTGTCCTACAGTATAGCTACTGTTATGGGGCCTATAGACTACTCCCACCAGTGACATCTTGCCCTTACTATTCCTTATCTCCACCCAAACTGATTCTACATCTTGAGCTTCTGAGCCAATATAATTCCTCACCACTGCAGTGATCTCATCCTTTACTAACAGAGCTACCCCACCTCCTTTTCCTTTCTGCCTATCCTTCCGAAATGTCAAATACTTTCAAGACACATTCTGAACACACTTCGTATTTTCTGCCTAAAAACTTCCATTTCCCTCCCCGAGTTCAATATATATCCAATTCATACTTGAATCTTTCACCTGAGTCCTTATTTAATGCAGGAGATGGGAGCCTAGCCACAACTTCAAATTTGAAGAAGTTATTCCTTAAATTGTTTCTGATTGTGACTAACTTATGTCCTTTTGATTTACCTTCTGCTTTTGCACAAAATTCTCCTCCATATCCATCTAGTCAATTTTCTATTTCAAAAATCTGGATGATTTGATCTTATGCTGGAATTTCCAGAGGGTTTCACTGGTAGGCGATCCATGGAATCCCTGGGGAAACACCATAAATGGCTATAAACAGCCGTTAACACTGTTTCTCCAGGGTTTCTGATAAAGTTACAGCAGGAGAAACCCAGAGAAATTCCCTGCCCATGGGTTTAGCTTTCTCGGCCTCACTTCATACCTCAATGATCTGAAAGCTAGAATCGTCTCCAATTCCCTTCTTTAAAAAAAATCCTTTTATTGACTACCTTTTTAAAAAATCTTGTGACAATGACCACATCTGAACACGATATTTATGTTTTGGAACGTTCTTGTAATATTCCTTTTGACTTGTATCCTGTGGATCCACCACTACATCCAACACTGAATTTACCTTTGCAACTACCACTCTACAATGCAGTGTTGTCACCAGACTTCTTTGTACCATAGTGGGAGGGAAAAGAAATCAGACTAAAGCTAATACACAATATGCTGCCTTTGTGATATTAACCCTTCAAATTGCTACCACCAGCAGCGGCAGACTAGTATTATGCTCCATTGTTCAGATGCTCTCTCCACACACAACCAAAGTATAAAAGGACAAAATCCATGACATTGCTGTGTGTTTCAATTTGTCAAGTGGGCATATGAAAACTATACACACACACAAGATCCTTTATGCTTTGCAAGTATCAAGGTATATAGCAACATATGACACTTTTCAATGTTTGGTCAACCATTAGACACATTTTTCCTGACTCCTTATCTAATGTCTAATAACATGTCTTTTTGGCTTGTATTCATATATTTCTTATTTTAAATAAATGTGTTACCTTCTGCATCTTTCAATTAGTACTTAATCGACCTGAATATTAAGTATCTATAGATTTCTATGATTTTTAGCCTTTTCTTTCTAACCCGCTATTTTCCTACCCAATTTTTTTAATCTACAGATTTCGTTCAATTTTAAAACCTAGTTAAACACTGTCTCTAAATAGTACACACAATGCAATTGTCATTGCTGATATCTGGGATACGCTGTTGGTCATGACTTTAATTACAATGACTACCACTGCTCCATATGGCGAGATAATTTACCAGAATTATTACTTCCTTTTATCTCAAACTTTTGCTTTAGCCACGAGTCTCTCAGGAAGCATCTTCTCAAATGCCTTCTGAAAGTAGATTCACAAAACCAGTTGTATTGCTTTCTCAAGGAAATCCAATAAATTTGTTAAGTTTATGAAAGTGAAAGCCACGTCATCTGTCTTGGTTTGGAGTTTTTATTTGCCTTGTTCCATTTACATTGCTTTACTTGGACTGATGTGTTTGTGTTTAACTATTCTTGCCTTCAACCACACTATAACTAAGGTAAGTTACACAATAGGGGGAAGAAAGCAGAGGAGCCCATCTCTGATGTTTTAGCCAGCAGCTGCATCATCTTCCCTTCTATATGTGTAGAATAGCTATCTGGGTATCACACTATAGGAAGCATATCCAGGCCTTGGGGAGGGTACAAAGAATATTTACTAGAATGGTACCAGGGATGAGAGACTTCAGTTTTGTGAGGAGACTAGAGAAGCTGGGTTTGTTCTCCTTGGAGCAGAGAAGGTTAAGGAGAGATTTAGTAGAGGTGTTCAAAATTATGAAGGCTTTTGATAGAGTAGATAGGGAGAAACTGTTTCTACTTGCAGGAGGTTGATAACCAGAGAATGCAGATTTAAGATGATTGGCAAAAGAATCATGGTGGCGATGAGATTTTTTTTAATGCAGCAAGTTGTTAGGATCTGGAATACGCTGTCTGAAAGGGTGGTGGACGCAGATTCAATATAAACATTTCAAAAGGGAATTAGATGCATATTTGAAAAGGAAAAAATGCATGGCTATGGGGAAAAGGCAGGGGATTGGGACTAATTGGATAGTTCTTTCAAATTACCAGCACAGGCACAGTAGGCCAAATGGCCACCTCCTGTGCTGTATGATTCTATAAAATCATGTATAGTTTTCTTATCTACCAACATCAGCAGCTGTTGTTTCAAAGTACAACTTGCTGGATGAGCGCCAAGTTGCACCCTTTCAGATTTTTGAAAGGTTTTCTACTTTCAAATTTAGCACCGCTGTTTATCTCCAGGGTTTTTGCAGGTCTTCCACAAAAGTAAGAGAAGGAGATCGGAAGATCCCCTGGAAATTACAGGCATTTTTGTTTAGTTTTGGATTGATTGCATGACCCTTCAAATTCAATCATAAAAAGAAAGAACTTGCATTTATATAGCGCCTTTCACGACCTCTGGACGCCCCAAAGTGCTTTACAGCCAATGAAGTACTTTTGAAGTGTAGTCACAGTTGTAATGAATACTTGTGTATAAAAGCCAGCTGCAGTTAAATTCCATGCCCCCCCCCCCCGACTAAATTGGTACATATGAGGCATGTTCAGTTTTCTTCATGTTTCAAGACTTGAAGAGGAACCAAGTCACATAATTCAAAACATGAATAATGCTGTGATTTAAAAAAAATAAAAAAATTCCAGGAGCCCTGGCAACTGTTTCAGTAGCATTTAAGTAAACTGAATTGTTCAAATCAGAAAGCTTTGGTTTGGAACCTTTAAGACCACATAAGCTCCCACAGTGATGAGAAATATAACAGTCACCATATAAAATATTGATAGTAATTTAGTATAGAAATTGCAAATGTTGCTTTGTTATTTATTCTTGGGATATGGGTGACACTGGCATTTATTGCCCATTTCTAGTTTCTCTGAAGGTGTTGAGAGTCAACCACATATTGGGCTGTAGTCACGTGTAAGGGTAGCAAGTTCCCTTCCCTGAAACACATTAGTCTGTGAGTTTTTAAAACGATCTGGTATCTTTCATGGTGCCACAATTACCAGATTTATTGAACTCACAGCCACTCGGTTGCTAGTCCAGTACCATAACCACTAGGCTACCACACCCATGTTTTCCTTTTGAGGAACCAGATAGTACAGCTTCTATACAAGTTATATATTATTGTTACTTATTTTAGTTGATTATCAAGCAAATGTATTTAATAAACAAAGTCTGAAACGAGGTTTGACATTGTGATGTCTTTTTTTCATTAGAATAACACAGGCTATGAGGCAATATGATAAAAGTGTTTTAAAAATTATGAAAGGATGGGAGAGGGTAGATAGAAGCAGACTTATTCCAGTAGTTGAGGGGTCAAGAATGAGAGGCCATAGATACAAAATTAAATGCAAGAGATTTAGAGCAGGAGAAATGAGGAGAGTTGTCAGACTGTGGAATTCACTTCCAAGGATAGTGGTTGAGGCAGAAACTGTCAACATTCAAGATTAGACTGAATAGGTGGATGAAGGAAAAGGGGTTGGAGGGCTATGGGTATAGGGTGGTAAATGTGATTAAAACTATTTGCTCGTGTGGAGAGTAAATGCCCACAGACTGGTTGGGCCAAATGGCCTGTTTCTATGTTGTAACTTCTATGTATTTCTGTAACTTTTTATAATTGGAAGAAATATCCTATGGAAGTGTAGGATAATACCAGTAGCTAAAGTAATTAACAGTAAGGTTTTTCTGTACATTATCCTGGGTGGGGTACCAACAGTGTACCTAGATAGCGGGGCTAGTGAAGCTGTGCTTGAGGTCAAAGGGAGCAGAGAGTAGTCTAAAATATGCATGCCAAAAAGTCTAGAGTAACAAAGGTAGAAAAGACTCAAATATGTCATGGGAACAATTAAATGAGAATGGCACAATAGGACAGCAAAAATTCAGAAAGACTTTGGAAAGATTTAAAAGGCATCTCAACCAAGGTTGAAGAGGGATGGGATTAAGAAGTGACAAGTGGGGGGAAAAAAAGAAACCCAAGCTACAGGCATAAGCCTGCAGGCAAGTGACGGAGCAGTGTAGCACCCAAGGCTATGTTTGATGGCTGCTGAAGAGAAGGTGGTACTGCATGAGATGGCACTGTCAAGATAGGTCAGCATTGTAGCACACCTGCATGGAGGTGGAGGGAGGCTGCAGCTGACCATTACTGTCCACTGGCTGTGTTCACCCTATGCTGCATGATTGCTGCACGGGTCCTTCAGCAGATGACACAGCTCTGCATCTTCCCCTCTGCTGACCCATAGTAGGTGAAGACAGTTCACCACAGTCATTACCAGATCGGTGCAACAAGGCCTGCATATATGATGTGGTATCTTGACAGGTGGGGCCGATGAGTCTGTGCTGCTTATTGATCACTCAGAGAGGCTCACTTTCATGCAGTGCCATTGAAAGGATGACATGCTGTGATTAGGGTGCTTCCTGAAGTACTACCCAGAGATCAGTTTGAATGGCTGGCCATTGACAAGCATCCATGGCTATCAGCAAAGGTGGTTTTCATTCAATGTTGTTAGACAGCTATTCTAGCCTAACTGAACAATAAAAGACACTAGTTTGCTCACTGCTCTGAGGGAGCCCTTGATGATTGACCGCTCAGTGGGCCAAACTCCCCACCCTCAAATACTTGAGGGAGGGGTCAGAAGACTCTATCTCACTCCCCCTCCAGCTGTCAGACACAGAAATAGGTGTATGAACCCAAACATGCTGTATTCAAAATAAAAGGCTCGTTAGCTTGAAAATGGGCATTCGCTCAGAGCATCGGTAGAGATACGTCAATGGTATTTTTTTCATAGTATGAGGAGCTTAAGCAAGTGACGTATCTCACTGTTAAAACTATATTCATTCATGTATATTATGTGAAATAAACCAGTCTTTTGGTTTACACTTGTGTCTCATCTTGGGTATCTCTCTTGGGCAGTCCCTCGGAACCGAGGATGACTTGCTTCCACATTAAAAATGAGTTCTCAGGTGACTGATGAGTCCAATGCGGGACCTACAGTCTCTGTCACAGGTGGGGCAGACGGTGGTTGAAGGGGCGGGTGGGAGGGGTGCTTGGGTTGATGTGCGCTCCTTGCGCTGCCTGCGCTTGGCTTCCCCTTGCTCCTGGCAAAGAGACTCGAGGTGTTCGGCGCCTTCCCCGGATGCTTCTCCTCCACTTTGTACGGTCTTGGGCCAGGGATTCCCAGGTGTCGGTGGGGATGTTGCACTTTTTCAAGGAGGCTTTGAGGGTGTCCTTGAAGCGTTTCCTCTACCCACCTGGGGCTCTGTTGCCGTGTCAGAGCTCCGAGTAGAGCGCTTGTTTCGGGAGTCTCTTATCGAGCATGCGGACGATGTGACCCGTCCATCGGAGCTGATCGAGCGTGGTCAAAGCTTCGATGCTGGGGATGTTGGCCTGAGCGAGAACACTGACGTTGGTGCGCTTATCTTGCCAATGGATTTGCAGGATCTTGCGGAGGCAGCGTTGGTGGTACCTCTCCAGTGCTTTGAGGTGCCTGCTGTACATGGTCCATGTCTCTGAGGCATACAGGAGGGTGGGTATTACTACTGCTCTGTAGACCATGAGCTTGGTGCCAGGTTTGAGGTCCTGGTCTTCAAACACTCTCTTCCTCAGGCAACCAAAGGCTGCACTGGCACACTGAAGGCGGTGTTGGACTTCGTCATTGACGTCTGCCCTTGTTGACAGTCGGCTCCCAAGGTATGGAAAGTGGTCCACGTTGTCCAAGGCCTTGTCATGGATTTTGATAATCGGGGGGCAGTACTGTGTGGTGGGGGCAGGTTGGTAGAGGACCTTTGTCTGACGGATGTTTAGTGTAAGGCCCATGCTCTCGTACGCTTCGGTGAAGGTGTTAACGATGGTTTGGAGTTCGACCTCCAAGTGTGCGCAGACGCAAGCGTCGTCTGCATACTGTAATTCGACGACAGAGGAAGGGACGACCTTGGATCTGGACTGGAGGCGACGGAGGTTGAACAGTTTCCCGTTTGTTCTGTAAATTAGCTCCACTCTAGCGGGGAGCTTACTGAGGGTGAGATGGAGCATTGCCGCAAGGAAGATCGAGAAGAGCGTTGGTGCGATGACACAGCCTTGCTTTACCCCGGTCCGTACATGAATTGGGTCTGTGGTGGAACCATTGGTCAGGATCATGGCTTGCATGTCGCGTGAAGCAGGCGGAGGATGGTGACAAACTTTTGAGGGCTGCCGAATTTGAGGAGGACACGCCATAATCCCTCATGGTTGACAGTGTCAAAGGCCTTTGTGAGGTCAAAGAAGGCCATGTACAGTGGTTGGTGCTGTTCCCTGCATTTCTCTTGTAATTGGTGCGCAGTGAAGATCATGTCCATTGTGCCCCTTAGTGGGCGGAATCCGCATTGCGACTCTGGGAGGAGCTCTTTAGCCACTGGGAGAAGGCGATTGAGGAGGATTCTTGCAATGACTTTCCCTGTGGCAGACAGCAGGGAAACTCCTCTGTAATTACCGCAATCGGACTTGTCACCTTTCTTGAAGATGGTCACAATTACGGCATCTCTGAGATCCCCTGGCATGCTCTCCTCCTTCCAGATAAGAGAAATGAGTTCATGAATTCGCGCCAGTAGTGCTTCTCCGCCATGCTTTAGCGCCTCGGCAGGGATTCCATCTGCTCCTGAGGCCTTGTTGTTCTTCAGTTGTCGGATGGCCTTTTCAACCTCATTGGGGTTGTGCTGAGATGGTGGCGGGTAGCATGCTGCGGGATGGAGTTGAGGATACTCGCGCCGAAGACAGAGTTTCGGTTAAGGAGATCTTCGAAGTGCTCCTTCCAGTGGGCACTGACTGCCTCCCTGTCCTTGATAAGTACCTCTCCATTCTTGGCCCGCAGTGGTGTAGGACCTTGGGTGCTTGGGCCGTAGGCGGTCTTGACTGCGCTAAAGAATCCACGCACGTCGTGGTTGTCGGCTAGCTGCTGGATCTCCTGCGCTTTCTCCACCCACCACCTGTTCATTAGGTCTTGACATGACAGGGGAATGCACAGAGCAATGCACAGAGCAGCATGTGTAATGTCACGCTAGCTGGTATATGCAGCAAGGTTGCTATTGTTATGATCCCTGGGTCACGCTATCATTTAATAGATATAAGACAGCGAAAGGTGCATTCTGGAGGCACAAGGTCTATTTAAGTGAGTGACCAGTCACACTAAATCAGAGACTATCTCATGAAAAACCTGAACATTTTTTACTTTCATGAAAGCCTAAATGGCAGCTGAAGAAAACAAAACTAAAATTAAAAAATTAGTGCAGAAATGGTGTCAAAGTTCTTTGCTTGATCTTCTTACTTTGCCTTTGAAGTAAGTTTTGTCTGCAGGTGATTCCCTGGCAACTTTGGATGCCCATTACATACAGGCATGATTTGGAAGTGGTGTAGCAGCAACGCAAGGAACAGAAAAAGATGCAGGTGATGTTGTTGTTTGAATATTTTAATGAGGCTCCTGTCCTGCTTTAGGCAGGAGCTTCCTGCACCTGCCTCCAAACCAGGCGAAAGTCATGCACAAAGAGGGCGGATGCCTGGTATATGAGTCTCAACCTTTTGTTCCCCTTCTTGTGCTGCTCTGTCTCTCAACCTTGGCTGCTTTAGCTCAATCTTGCTCTCTTACACTTTGAGCCTCAGTCAACATCTCAGTGCAAGTCCAGGTTATGGTCTCACGACGTAGCTCCTCTCATGATGATTCTTAGTGAGCGCCTCACACAAGCTTCCTCCTTGCACTTGACCCTTGTGTCCTGCTCTCCCTGGTTCGTACTCCTGTTGCACTTGGCTTCTATTTCCCACTTACTGTTCCTCTACATTTCTTAGTCCATTAATTACTCCTTTCTCTGAACTCACTCCTGCACTTCCTTATTAGTTACTTTTCTTGCGCTCTCTCTCTCTAGAGTTATACAGAATCTACAGCACAGACACAGGCCATTTAGTCCAACTGATCTATGCCAGTGTTTATAATCCACACGAGCTTCCTCGCACTCTAATTACCTCTTCCCACCCTGCTCCTGTGTCCCTCTACTGGCTCATGTGCCAGCTGATATCTATCCAAAATGATTGTGCATTCTCGTGAAGCATTGGCATGATTAAAATGGAAGCATGACGACACTGTCTTTGAGAGTGAGCTTAAGCCTCCGCTTTTTGCAATAGTCACTGATGGTTGATGTGTCTTGTTCAAGTTGTCCTCAATATTGGTACCATGAAAACATTCAGTAGCATAACTTAACCTGCAAAGCAGATTTGCCACAAGAAAGCAGGCAACTAATCAGACACCCAATAAAACCCTGCTCAAAAGCCAAATATATGCAACCTAACTCATCACACACCCACATTTACTAAATTCTACAAATGTCGAATACACAACAGTCATCTCCACATGTAGCCCACATCAAGAAAACAAAAAAAAAATAACCCATGAATTCAACAGGCATTCTCGCTCGCTGTTTTATATTGGGTCATGCCAAATGAAGCCTCATGATACAATAATGTTTTAATTGTTTGAGGACAAAGTCAGACTTGGCTTCAGTATCCCTCCCAGTCTGCTGACATTCACTGTTTAGGTTTACATTTGAGTGAGGTACCAGAGGGCAGGTTGTATGGGATCCATTCCATACGTCATCATGAGGCAATGCCTTCAGCACAGGAAGGGAGGAGGAGAAAGTCAAAGGAGGAACTCCTATTGCCCCGAAGAAAGAAGTACTCACTCCTGACAATCGATCACTGTACATGTGAAAGAAAGAATGAATTGCATTTCTATAGCGCCTTTCACGACCTCAGGACTTCCCAAAGCGCTTAGCAGCCAATTAAGTACTTTTGAAGTGTAGTCACTGTTATAATGTAGGAGACGCGGCAGCCAATTTGCGCACAGCAAGGTCCCACAAACAGCAATGTGCTGATGACCAGATAATCTGCTTTAGTGATGTTGGCTAAGGGATAAATATTGGCCAGGAGCACTCCCCTCCTCTTCTTTGAAATAGCGCCATGGGATCTTTTACGTCCACCCAAGAGGGCAGGCAGAGCCTTGGTTTAACGTCTCATCCGAAAGACGACACCTCCGACAGTACAGCACTCCCTCAGTACTGCAATGGAGTGTCAGCCTAGATTCTGTGCTCATGTCTCTGGATGGGACTTGAACCCACAACCTTCACTGAGCCAAGGTTGCCATGTGTTTTCATGGCAGTAGTTTAATTTTGGCTACAAGCAAGTTAGAAACTGGAACTAAGGGACATTCTAATCAGACTGACATCACAGTGTCACAGGCAAAATCCAATAAACTCTATGATTCTAATGGTTAGAAAGACTGTGCTGAGAGCCTGTGAATTCATGATTTCACTTGCTCTCACTGTTGTACATTGTGTTGATCCAGAATCCAGGACAATCTCCCTCTCTCAGGGGATAAACAGTCTCCTGTGACGTTCCTTCCTTCTGAGTAAATTTAATTCTAAACGGCTTCTAACTGACATCTTTGTATCAAACTTGTATCCGTAGTAACAGGATAACATTCTGTGATGCAACAATCTGTGTTCGAAAAATGTTCTAAACAGTAACTTGCCATTGAGACATTTAAGTCTTGAAATGTTTACGCGATCAAATGCTGATAACGCCAGTGAATCATAGACCTAAAAGTATCTGCTTGTTTGTAAATTATGTCCTGATTGCAACGGACCATTCAGACTGTGTTGGCCTTTTAATGATAGCATCTGTTTCTCTTGTGATTGGATAGTTTTGATTTCAAACATTACCAAAATTCGGCGGGTTAACAACGTTGTTGCTGCTGGAGCGCTGTGAATGAACACACCGCGGGGGCATGGACACAACGCATGATGCTTCCGGCGATGTAGTGGACAATCCGAAAGACTGGATTGATGTGCTAGGTATGTGTAATACATGGTGCCGTTACTGGTAATGTAACAGGTACAGAGATCTTAGCTGAGATAAACTGATGCGAATAATTCACTGTTGCAGGCAATGGGCTGCTGAAGAAGAAGATTCTAAAGTGTGGCAATGCTAAGCTCGAGAGGCCGGGAAATGGGCAGAATGTGAAAATCTGGGTGAAGATAATGCATGAAAATGGAGATGTCATCCTGGGCCGGCAGAGGCTCTCGTTCACCATAAATGGAAGGGACGTCATTAAGGTGGGTGACAGGACACCACTGGCACAAACCAGCATGCCACTTCGCAAAAGAAATAACCCCTTTAGCATTAGAAGTCACTGCTGTGTATGTCACATCTGTGCATAATACAGCTCTGTATAATTACACCCATTACCTGTGTCACATCTGGGTAGAAATCATGCAGGTGTGTAATTTGCATCTGTGTAGAGTTAGCACTTAGGCAGAATTCAAATCTGTGAAGTTTAAACCTGTGTCGAATTCACATCTGTGTAAATTTTACATTGATACATAATTCAGATCTCTAGAGTTTAAACCTGTATGTATTTCACAGCCATATTTCATAGTCATCTATAATTCACACTTGTGTATATTCAAATGTCTGCAACTCACAACTATGCATATTACACAGTGCTTTATAATTTGTATCTGCCTTTAATTGTATCCTTACACTGTGCTACAATTCACATGCATATCTACTGCCTTTCTATACTACCTGTGTATTCTTACACTCAGCTATAATTCACCTATACGTAACTCTGCCTGCCTATAATTGACTTCTATGTATAATTCAAATCTGTCTATATTGGATTTGTGCATGATTCACACATATATATAATTTAAATCTGTGACTAATTCACAATTGTGTATAATTCACAGCCGTCTGCAATTCACATCCATGTCAGTCATGCACACCTGTCTATAATGTATAACCTGTGTACAGTATTATGTAGAATTGCATAGATTCACAGGTGTGTATAGTTCACATCTTGTGTACATTTTCAATATTCCCATCCAATTCATTTTGTGTATTTCACTCAGTTTGATAGTCAGTTTAACTCAATCCCATCAACTCAAATATTTTCATGTTGATGCCTGGTCTTTAATTAAGGTTTTGACCATCACTGTTCACTGTAATTAGTTTTCTGTATCAGGATGTGAAATTACAATGATTTTTTCCATTGTCTCTTCTGGTTCGTGCTTCCATTATACTTCTATTCTTGCTTCATCGCTTCTTTCCTGTTGCCTCTCCTGGTCTATACCTCCCTTCACATTCTGCATATTATTGTACTGGTGGGTCTCCTGCAGAATTGCTCACAAGAAGCTGGAGGATATGATCATTTATAAAGACAGGAGCATTACAGCATGTAATGCACAGTACATATTATACGACTTGCTAAAGGTCAGCTGTGTGAAAGCTCGTGTGTCTTTTTAAATCCTTAAGATTTCATTGCTGTAACATCCCAAGGTCAATTGGAGGCTAATTGTTCTTGGGGGGAATCCTGAGGTAAATTATAAGATATTTTCTGTTGCTGAGGAGTTTTCCTTGTAGATTGGCTTTCTGTCCTTTTATTAATACTATTTTGAAAGAGTAATGGAGCAATTTGCACATATCACACACAATAATATCAATATTCTTAAACATATGGCCCCTGAATTTCCTTAGGTAAAGAGGCAACTGTCAGTATTCAGCCGGGAGTGCAGTGTAAATTCAGGTGCGACCCGGATAGGCCAGGTCCTCTCCCAGGCAGATAATTCCCAATGAGGCCGGGGGTGAGTGCAACCTCTGTTTGCCCCAAACGTGGCCCATCATAGAATGAAACAGTACAGAAGGAGGCCATTTGGCCCATCTTGTCACAGGCAGTGTGGCCAAGGGGAGGGATTTCCCACGCTGGGAATTTCCTCAGCCCGCCTTCGGCCAAAATCTTGAACGCTAGGATGAACCCGATGTACAAATTGCTGAACAAGTGGGAGTGGGGCCCACCAGGGTCTCCAGGCCCGGGTCATGACCCGGACGACCCTGGAAATCTTGATTGCCTGTGGTTGGACTGGCTCCCTAAGCAGCCTTCCGACAAATTATTTGCCACCCCCTGCAATGGGTGTCAAAGATGCGCCTATATTGACACGGGCACCTGCCAACTTTATTATAGTTATATGACCCCAGATACTCCAGTGGGGTTAGAAGTATAGGTAAGTGGGGCTCTTTTACTACACTTATGTCAGCGGAGCAATGCCAAGGACTTTCAAGCCCATGGTCTTGATGTATAACACCATTTGATTACATAGGAACATGGGAATTGCCTGACAAAAAAAGACCAAAGTCCATCCAATTCGTCTTCTACCATTCTAGTAGCCACATGATGCTAATGGAGTTGTTGACTAATCATAGCCATCAATCTCTATCAAGTTGTCTACAACAGACCTAGACATGATGCAAGGAAAACCCCAGTGGTGGAGAGCTTTGGAAACCATAGGTCCAAAGTCACCTGTTCCTCCCAAGCACTTTCCACATGTCATGTCTCAAATTACTCATAGCTTGTATCCCAAAATTTTATTTTCTGAAAGAAATCTAACTAATTCGCATATAAATTAATCAATACTAACTGCTTCCATCGTCTCCCTCGGGAGCCTGTTCCATAAATTGACCACTCATAAATGATCTGAAATTACAAAAATTATATATGTATCAGAAAAATATTACATGATTTGTTTAACACAATCACACTTACAATTTTCCTCCGCTCTCCAAGGCCCTGGAAATCTGTGTGCCCCTTATGTACATACACGAAACAGCACTAATTCTCACCGACTCCAAATTCTGTTCCGGAAGAGCATCCAGGTAAGACTTTATATGGATTTCTTCTATTAATTAATCAACTAATAATTGTTACAGAATAAAAATGACTGGTAGTCAGTACTAAGCTGTAGATTCAGATGAAATCACAAGCAAGAAAGTGAAACTCAACTGGTTTCTGGATGTAGCCTGAAGACAGAGATTAAATTCCTTTGTATCTTCGCACTACTATCTACGAGTAGATTGAATGCTAGTAGATCTCCTGTGGCATTGCTTGGGTTACAGAGCATGGTTGTGATGTTGAGCTCCTAACCTGGTGAGTGTCTTTACAACCAGTTTATTTACGACCACTGCTCTTGTTAGGCAAATCCCAGAATTAGAGCTACTTTTAAACTGCTGAGATCAGAGGACAGTTGTAACTGCTTTTAAGTTTCAGGCTCCAGTCTGACTTGCTTTCTCCCTTTTTAAGATTGTTTTGCATCTGTAACTGAGCAGCAAGCGTGTGACAACTGATGTGTGATATCTGGAGTGTGACAGATGCAAGATTTTTAAATTAATTGATCTCTTATGGCATTGCTTAAAGACAGAAGAGGATATTGTGTGTCAGTGTTCCCTTTAATTTTTTTTGGCTGCGCGGCCCATTCAAATTTCCACGCATGCACGGTTGTTCCATTGAAAAGTTGGTGGGCTGACTGGGCGGGACCTCCAGACCGTAGCCACGCAACTTAAAGGGAACCTATTGTTGTGTGTGTCTCCCTCTTTTGTAACTCTATCTTTGATTGCCTCACACTCTAATTCTCTTTGCCTTCCTTTCTCTATCTTTCTGCTTGTCTGTCTGAAATGTCCTCTTTTCTCAAGAGAAAGAACAGAGAAGGGCAATCAAAATGATATATGGCTCTAAGTTATCAGGATAGGCTCATAGAGTCGAGGCTATTTAAAAAAAAAAATGTAGGCTTAGAGGAGATAGGACTGAAGATTTTTAAAAGTACGAAAGGATTACATCTGTCCATTTAGATACATTATTTAAGATGCAAGAACTCGAGAAATAGTTAGGTTAGATGTTTCTTTTCACAGAGAGTCATAACACTCTGGAAAAGGCTATATTTCAGCCAGCAACAATCACTAATTCATCATTCACAAATCTCTGTAATTCACACAAACACATTCACATTCAACAAGAATCAATGTGATTGTCCAAGCAACAAGCATCGACCAAACTTCAACTCAATCTTCAAACTAAAGGGCTTTTGTTTTGCTTTACGGGATGTTTTCTCTAGAGGAAGTTAAGTTCCTCCTGATTTAATGCTTCGGTCTTTCAGACCTGGATAAGCACTTCAGATCCTGAGAAATAGTCATGTTTATGAACAGATAGAGTGGCCTGTTGTAAAAATCAGAATATATCCCTGTTGCGTTCCTGTGATTTGCTGCTATGCGTTGATGTGTAAAATATGTGAAAATGTAATAATACTAACCCAAGTGTTTAAATGTGTCAGGTGACCAATTTGATTTACTTGGAATTACAAAATGTCACCTATCTGGAATCAACGGTTAACACTGTGAAATAAATATAAATGATCAGTATGAATTTATTTTAGAAAGCAGTTTTAAATTAATAGATTAAAAAGAAATAAAGTTCAATTTGACATAATCAACTATGCTTTTGCATACTAATTTATGACTCGGAAGCTTGTTTAAATGAACTGCTCAAAATATTTCTTATTGTAAGTTAGATTTGCGTGACTCACCTCCACGTGATATTATTTTAAATTCCCAACACTTCTGGGTTATTTTACTCCACTTTAGTTTTCTCTGAATATCCTGCTCTGCTCACCTGCTGGCTCTGACCTCACTCCTATGCACTTTACTTCCTGTGCTTTCAGACTGAGTATGGTAGTGTAGTGGTTATGTCAGTGGAACATGAAGTCACATCCCACCATGGCAGTTTGAAAATTTGAATTCAGTTTAAACAAAATCTGGAACTAAAAAAGCTGGCATCAGTAGAAGTGAAACTGTCAGAATGTTGTAAAAAAAACAACTGGTTCACTTAATGACCATTTGGGAAGGAAATCTGTCTTCCTTACCTTGTCTATCCTATACATGACTCCAGTCCCACACTAGCGTGGTTGACTTTTAACTGAACAGTAGCCTAGCAAGCCTAGCAAACCTCTCAGTTGTATCAAACCAGGGATGTTATTATCCAGTACAGTAGCAAAATACTGCGGACGCTGGAATCCGAAACAAAAACAGAAAATGCTGGAAACACTCAGCAGGCCAGGCAGCATCCGTGGAGAGCGAAACAGAGTTAACGTTTACCAAATGACACAGACCTGAAACGTTAACTCTGTTTCACTCTCCACGGATGCTGCCTGGCCTGCTGAGTGTTTCCAACATTTTCTGTTTATGTTATTATCCAGGTCTCAATGAGAACAACTGCACGTGTTTTGTGACGGCAGTCCCCTGCCCCTTTGCAAACTCTTACTGACAACCAAAACAGGAGAGGATCCTTTATCCCCTTGAATAAGCTATCTAGTTTAGAAGAATTCAGATAGTTCCATGCTTTTAAATGCGAAACTTGCGCGAATTGTTTTCTCTGTATCCACCTTGCTTGCAGAGCTCTAACACTGAAGAATTTAGAAAGACTGGGAAATGGTGCTCAGTCCATCTAGCTCACAACAATTGGGAAGTCTATATTTTGGTGTTGTAGCCTTTCATTTTCCAACCATGCATTTCCACCTCCGCTATCTCTAGGTTACTTACCATTACTTTGTTTAATGCTGTAAAACTGAAGATTTAGACATATTTTGTATTGAACTCTCTTGTGGCTCTACTCCTGTGTGTTTGGTGGCAGTATTGGCCTTTTTATGGCCACAATATGCAAACACAAGGTAAGATTCAGCAGCCCAAACCAGCAGGTTACACGTTCACCACAGGGAAGCCATTTCCAGTCATGTCCTTAATTGCTTTGCAGTGAAGCATCAGAAGTGAAACCAGGATCCAGACTCCTCCTAGAGGTTCACCTCCTGTCAGTCAGTGGAACTCGTCTGGAGGTGAAGCCCAAGGCTGAGCAGCTGAAAATGATCAGGAGTGAGCGGGAGAAAGGCAACCGCTATTTCCAGAGTAAGAATTATAAGCTGGCGATCCTTTGCTACACTTGTGCTTTGACACTCATAGATGCAAACACCAAAGGTATTGAATCATTTTTCTTGGAATAATTATATTTCCTGTTAGAACTGTATTCCTGATCTGCAATGTTATGGGAAACCTTTTAAATTACTTATGTTAATGGGATTAGCATTACCATCCTGAGTCCATGAACCCAGACAATCTAAACACCGATTCAATTACTTATATCCTTTACTTCCACCTTTCAGTCTTGGCTCAGTGGTAGCACTCGCGCCAGAAGGTTGTGGATTCAAGTGCCACTCCACAGACTTGAGCACAAAAATCATCAGTGCAGTACTGAGGGTGTGCTGTACTGTTGGAGGTGCTGTCTTTCAGATATAAAAGATCCTGTGGCACTATTTCGAAGCAGGAGAGTTCTTCCTGGTGTCCTGGCCATTATTCATCCCTCAACCATCACCTAAAAACACATTATCTGGTCAATATCACATTGCTGTTTGTGGGACCTTGCTGTGTGCAGACTTGGCTGCCATGTTTCCTATATTACAACAGTGACGACATTTCAAAAGTACTTAATTGGCTGTAAAGCGCTTTGTGATGTCCTGAGGTCATGAAAGGTGCTATATAAATGCAAGTTCTTTCTTTCACCTGCAACCACCTATAGACCTACAACCCGAAGACCTCCACCCACAGCCCCCGCCTACTCACATGCACAAATAACTTTAGATGTATTGAGGTATCACTGAGCTACAACTGGGCAATGTTCAAAATACCGCAGTGCATTGCAGTTGCCATTTCCATCAGCAATACCCCTTATTTCTATGTCTGCAACATTGCCACCTCCGCTCCTCTGCTGCTGAAATCCTTCTAATTGCCTTTGTCACTTCCAGACTCAATTACTCAAACGCTCTCCGTGCTGAACTCCCATCCTCCACCTTCAATAAACTCCAACTTGTCCAAAGCTTTGCTGCACATATCCTGTCCTGCACAACATCTTGTGGCTATTATCACCATCTTCGCTCACCTATACTGACTCTTCATTCACCATCACGTCAAATTCAAAAATCTTTGTCCTCATCTATAAATGCCTCCATGGTATCGCCCCACCCTATCTCTGCAGTCTCCGCCATCCCTATAAACCCATCCAAATCCACCCTTCCTCTTTCTCATGTATATCCCCAGCCCCTTTCTTCAACCCACGACTGGTGGCATAACCTTCAGCTAGCTCGATGTTACGCTTTTGAACTCCCTCCCTAAACTTCTCCGCCACTGTACCTCTCTCTCAACCTTTGAAAACCTATTCAGAACCCATTTCTTCAACTTAGCTTTTGGTCACCCTTCCTATTCTCTTTCTTCCGGGCTTGGTGTTAGTTTTCATTATGCCTACTTGTGAAGTGCCTTGACGGTTTTATTATGTTAAAGGTGCTTTATAATTGTGAGTAATCATTGTTATCGCGCCACAGTCCACTGAGATGGAGGAGCAATCCCTCAATGCCTTTGAAGCCCAAACCTTGATATGAAGTCCAACAGTATCTGCACCGAGACCCGAGAAGCCCAACGTGAAGGAAATGCAATATTTCCGCAATGACGCAATGTAGCACCTGCCTGTGGTACTTGCAAGGATGTTCCATTACCTTTTGTAGCTGGCTGACATTGAAGACTTCCAAAGCTAAAGGAGCAGATGAATGATGTAATTTGAGTAGCTGCCCAATATTAGCCTGTGTTCTCCAACCTTCAGGCCATCATGGGCAAGAGCCAAGAGGTTCACAAAGATGATTAGACGATTAACAAAGGTCCACCCTTCAGTTCAGGTTAACATAAGAGTTTTCAATCCTAGCTTATGTCATGGGATTTAGTCCAGGTGTGATTGCTGGCTATGCCCCAGCATGCTGTGCTGTCACAGTCATTTATTGCTACATTATTGTTCCAGATGTCCTCAATCATGAAGATGAGAAAAGTCTTCTTGATGAGAAAGTGAAATGTTACAGTAATATCGCAGCCTGCCACCTGAATACGGGAAACTTAGAGGAGGCGTTTTCCTGCTGCGATATTGTCTTGCAGCATCAGCCTCAGCACTGCAAGGCCTTGTTCAGGAAGGGCAAGGTAGGCCTGTACTTGATATTAAATTAGTTATACAGATCTGATTGCTCATTGATTAAAAGTTTCTGTCTTTGACTTCTAATAGACATGGTTGAAATGTACTCTTTGCGAACGTATAATAAGGGGTAAGTGTTACAAATTGGGTGTAGCCACTGTTTGGTGCTAATAAACTAACCATATGTACCATTGATTGCAACAGTGTGATCTGTTGGCGAAACTGTAGGGAGATGTTGGAGCTAAAGCAGGGGAAAGTGGCTGACAACGTTCACACAGGCGTGGTGGTTAGTTAGGTAGGTAGTTTTAGTTGGCAGCTCAGTGGCCAATTCTTCACACAAAAGCATCTTATGCACATCAGCCAAATTACAATTACTGCCATACACCTATAACCAGACGTTTATTTTATTTCCAGTTTTCTTGCCTTGCTACTCCTGTGCTAAAGGCAATTGTCTGGACTTTTTAAAAATTCGTTATGGGATCTGGGCGTCGCTGGCAAGGCCAGCATTTATTGCCCATCCCTAATTGCCCTTGAGAAGGTGGTGGTGAGCCGCCTTCTTGAACCGCTGCAGTCCGTGTGGTAAAGGTACTCCCACAGTGCTGTTAGGTAGGGAGTTCCAGGATTTTGACCCAGCGACGATGAAGGATCGGTGAAACACTTCTAAGTCAGGATGGTGTGTGACTTGCAGGGGTTCTCCTGTAGAGAGATCGGGTAACCACTGGAGAAACAGCATAATCGGCTAAAACATCTTCTTCGGCTGTTTCTCCAGGGAATCTGCCGAGATTGGAAGAAACCCGTTTGAAAAATTCGGGGCCAATGACCCATGCTGGCCAGTTCTGTGGGGACCAGCTGTGCCCCAGTACCTCACCCAAGCAGCCATTTTTCATGAGTGAGCCAAGTGATTGAATAGCTTTCCAGTTCAGGCAGTGAGTGTTGATGCTATTGTTCAATTGAGAGGGCATCAATAAACCACATCCACAGCTCCTCATCATGAAATCCCAATCTATACTTAACCTCATTACTTTCTTTGTGTAAAATGCTGCTGGTATAATAATTGTGTAGAAATGTGCAGATTCTAAATATCTTGTTCCAATTGTTTCAGGTGCTTGAACTGCAAGAGAAGTATTTCCTCTCAATCAAATTTCTTAGAAAAGCTTCACAAGTGGAGCCTGCAAATCAGGTGACTGATCTCAGTGCTGCTCTAACACTGCCCGAATGAGTGTGCTCTTCATGCAGCTACCAGACGGTAATTGGACTGTCTATGAATCTGCTGCTCTTAATTGTGTTGTCTCTGATTATCCCTGCTTTCTTTGAGTCTGCTCCTGCTCAGTGTGGTCTGCTCTTGGTGAATGTTCTCCGACATTCTGCTCCTCATGAGTGTGTTCTCTATGATTCTGCCCCTTGTGTGTATGTTATGATTTTTGTCCGAGTGACTGTACTCTCTATCATTCTGCCTGTCGTGAATGTATTGGTATATGATTTTGCGCCCGCTGAGGGTAGTCTCAGTCACTCTGCCCCTGGTGAATGTGTTCTCTACAGCCACTATTATACTGGCACTCTTTTGGTTCAAATTCTGACTCACTACCATCCTTCAGCCAGCTCCCAGCATTTACACTATTAAATACGGTTCTCTTATCCCAGTGGCAGAAGGTAGACCCAGTTTTTTGTGGGTCTAGGAGACTGCCTCAGGGATAATTTAGCAGTGTAATTGCCTGGAGCTGGCAATGGATGCTAGTACTTAGAATCCGGTGTGTAATTGGCCAGAACTGGCAATGGATTGTAGTCTCCCGGAATCACAGAATAGAATCATAGAATCATAGAAACTTACAGTACAGAAGGAGGCCACTCGGCCTGTCATGCCTGTGCTGGCTCTTTGAAAAAGCAGTCGTGCTCAGTCCCACATCCCCACCTTTTGTACGTAACCCTGTAAGTTCCTCATCCTCAAATACTTGTCCAACTCCATTTTAAGATTATTTATGGAATCAGTTTCCACCACTTTTTCAGGTAGAGTGTTCCAGATCCCGACAACTCTCCGAGTGAAATTTTTTTTCCTCATCTCCCCTCTAGATCTTTTTCCAATGATTTTCAATCTATGACCTCTATTTATTGACCCACTCGCCAGAGGCAATATTTTTTACCTATTTATTCTATCAAAACCTCTCATCATCTTGAAAACCTCTATTAGGTCACCTCTTAACCTTCTCTGTTCCAAGGAGAACAGTCCTAACTTTTCCAACCTCTTCTCATAACTGAAGTCCCTCATCCCTGGTAACATCCTGGTAAACCTCCTCTGTGCCCTTTCTAATGCCTTTACATCTTTCCTGAAGTGTGGTGCCCAGAATTGTTCACAATACTCCAGCTGAGGCCTAACCAGCGATTTATAAAGTTCTAGCATGATCTCTTTACTTTTATATTCTATTCCTCTATTTATAAACCCAAGTAACCTGTACGCTTTTTTAATCACGTTATCAACTTGCCCAGCCACCTTTACAGATTTGTGTATATGGACATCATAATTGTCAGGAGCTGACAATGGATCATAGTCTCCCAGAATCTGAACTAGAACAGCACCAATATAAAAGTGGCTTATGATTCTGCACCTGATGAGCATGTGATCGATTGGCCATATTTTCTCCGTTGGGCTAAGGTTAACTGAAATGTAGGTGTGATTAAAACCATTAGAAAGCGATAAGGACCCGTTCTTCCATAGCTCTCAGTTTTGCTCCCATGCTGAAATATACCCAAAAAGTTTTTCTGTTAAAGTCTTGCTGAAGTCTAATCTGCAAAAAAATTTTATAGAGTTCGTCAGCTCAGGCTAACATAGTAAGTTTAACCTGGAGTGGCCCAAGGTCAGAGAATGGGGCCTGGTGTAACCTGAAGTTGCAGATTTTGGTGGAGGTCACAGGTCAGGGCTGGCATTTAGATGGAGATTGGAATAATCAACATGAAAGGCACCATGAAGCAATGAGGTCAGTGGTCACATGGTTTGCAGGGACCAGTTTCCAGAAAATGAGACTATATCGACAGCAATTGAATCAATCAGCTCTCAGAAAGTAGGGCTCAGCAACAGATGGATGGACTTGTTTTTTATTAATGATATACATACATAGATGGAACTGCTGAATGCTTTACTTGCTTAATTGTGGCTAACACCTGCCTCGGGACACTTTAGGTGTATTTTGAAACAACAAACTCCCCTTTCAGCACACTGAAAGAATGATGGACTACACATATAGTCTAATGGCTGTAAATTTTATTTAGTGAATGAGTTTGTGATGCTTGAGTGAATATCACATTACAGTGCATGTAATTTGAGACATTTAGTGTGTTTTTCTATGGTGCTTTTTGTGCTTTGTGATATTGCTTTCTCAGATGCCCTATGCCAACGTACTGAGGGAATAGCAATGGGGTTGTTGGCTTAACCAATGGGCAATAGCCTGGAATTCAGAAAGCCCGCTCCTGCATGTCTAACTGACTGTGATGTATCTGCCACAGGGCCAGAGATGGCCTGTACTGCAGTCGTTAGAGGCTCAATGCTTTCTGAGGCAGTGCCTGTGGCCACTTGTTCAGGGCAGTGTGGTGGCACAGTGCTACTGCTGGCATGACTACCAGTCAACTGCTCCTGTTCTATTTCACACATGCTACTGCTGGAGGCCATTGCCTCAGAAAGCCCAAAGATCTGTTGGGAACGTAATCAGTGTAGCTCTGAAATTCCCTGAGGGCTCTCCCAATCGCTTGCAGTAATTTCAGCTGGAGATCAGTAGAACCACCAGAGAAATGGAGTAAACCATTTGCCTCGTTTGTCTGGGGGCTCTGCCGATCTCCCACAGAAGATCTAGCGGGAGATCGGAAGAACCTCTGCAGAATTTCCAGATAATGTCTCTAAAAGGACTTTGAACCTCTCCCTGCTCATTATCTTTAAGCTTTGTTAAAGTAAGTCAAAGCCAGTCAAAGGAACATAGGAAATGCTAGATGAAAAAAGACCAAGGTCCATCTAGTTTGCCTTCTACCACCCTGGTAGTTACATGATACAATGATAATGGAATTGTTGACCAATCATAGCGATCAATCTCTATCAATTAGTCTACAACAGACCAAGACATGATGCAAGGAAAACCACAGCGATGGAGAGCTTTGGGAACCATAGATCCAAAGTAACCTGTTCCTCCCAAACATGCTACACTTAGTTCATGTTATGTCTCAAATTACTCATATACTGTATCCCAAAATGTTATTTTCTGAAAGAAATCTATCAAATTTCCATTTGAATAAATCAATACTAACTACTTCCACTGTCTCCCGAGGGAGCATGTTCCATAGATTGATCACTCTGTATTTGAAAGGGAGAAACGTGAAACAGCTACTGAGGTTCTAGATTTGGGTAAGGCTGACTTCAACGGGATGAGACATAGACTGTCCACAGTGAACTGGGCAAATCTGTTAATGGGTAAAATGACTGAAAATCAGCAGGAGATGTTCAAAAAAGAATTTAATGTGATACAGAACCAGTTTATACCCCTGAGGGGTAAGAGCTCTACTTGCCAAAAACAACAGCCAAGGACGACTAAAGAGGTAAGGGACAGTATAAAACTAAAAGAAAAAGCGTACAAAAATGGAAAAAATAGCACAGATCCTAGTGAAGGGGAAAGATACAAAGAACAGCAAAGGGTCACAAAACAGATGGTAAGAGCTACAAAAAGGGAGTATGAAAAGAAACTTGCAAGGGATATCAAAACCAATACAAAGAGTTTTTACAATTATATTAGGAAAAAGAGGATGGTCAGGAGCAACGCTAGCCTCTTAAAAACTGAAAGCGGTGATATTGTCAATGATAAGGAAATTGCAGATATGTTGAACTATGCATCAGTATTTACAATAGAGGAAGAGGATAGCATGCCGGAAATCCCAAGGAGACTAATACTGAATCAGGGACTCAATAAAATTAACGTAAGTAAAATAACAGTAATGAAGAAAATAATGGCACTAAAGAGTGACAAATCCCCAGGACCAAATGGTTTCCATCAAAGGGTTTTAAAGGAAGGAGGTGAGCACATTGCAGACGCCCTAACTATAATCTTCCAAAGTTCTCAGGAACCATTCCTTTAGATTGGAAAATTGTGCATGTCACTCCGCTATTTAAGAATGGTGAGAGAGCATCTGTTGTCGGATAGGGTGACTGAATACCTCAAAAATTTTCAGTTGATCAGAGAGAGCCAGCATGGATTTGTGAAAGGTAGGTCAAGCCTGACAAACCTGATTGAATTTTTTGAAGAGGTGACTAAAGTAGTGGACAGGGGAATGTCTATAGATATTATTTATATAGAGTTCCAGAAGGCATTTGATGAAGTCCCACATAAGAGACTGCTAACTAAGGTAGAAACATGGAATTGAAGGCAAATTACTAACCTGGAGAGGAAATTGGCTGAGCGGCAGGAGACAGAGAATAGGGATAATGGGTGGGTACTCTAATTGGCAGTATGTGACTAGTGGTGTCCCGCAGGGATCTGTGTTGGGGCCTCAACTATTCACAGTATTTATTAATGACTTAGATGATGGTATAGAAAGTCATATATCCAAATTTGCCAATGACACAAAAATAGGCGGCATTGTAGGCAGTGTGGATGAAAGCATAAAATTACAAAGGGATATCGATAGATTAGGTGAATGGGCAAAACTGTGCCAAATGGATTTCAATGTAGGCAAATGTGAGGTCATCCACTTTGGACCTAAAAAGGATAGAACAGGGTACTTTCTAAATGGTGAAAAGCTAAAAACAGTGGATGTCCAAAGAGACTTGGGGGTCCCGGTACATAGATCATTAAAATGTCATGAACAGGTACAGAAAATAATCAAAAAGGCTGATGGAATGCTGGCCTTTATATCTAGAGGACTAGAATATAAGGCGTAGAAATTATGCTGTAGCTAATCAAAGCCCTGGTTAGACCACACCTGGAGAACTGTGAGCAGTTCTGGGCACCACACCTTAGGAAGGATATATTGGCCTTGGAGGGAGTGCAGCATTGGTTTACCAGAATGATACCCGGACTCCAAGGGTTAAATTACGAGGAGATATTACACAAATTAGGGTTGTATTCCTTAGAATTTAGAAGGTTAAGGGGTGATCTGATCGAAGTTTTCAAGATGACACCAAATTGGGGGGGATAGTCAATACTGAGGAGGACTGCAACAAGTTACAGGAGGACATTAATAAACTTGCAGAATGGGCATATAATTGGCAAATGAAGTTCAACACAGATAAATGTGAGGTATTACATTTTGGTAGGAAGAATAGGGAGGTCACTCATCACTTGGGGGGTGTGAGTCTAGGTGGGGTAGAGGAACAAAGGGATCTCAGAGTACAAATACACAAATCACTAAAAGTTGCAACACAGGTTGGCAAGGCCATAAAAAAAGCAAATCAAGCACTAGGGTTTATTTCTAGAGGGATAGAATTGAAAAGTAGGGAAGTTATGCTAAACATGTATCGAACCTTGGTTAGACCACACTTGGAGTAATGCGTACAGTTCTGGTCACCATATTATAAAAAGGATATAGAGGCACTGGAGAGGGTGCAGAGAAGATTTACAAGGATGATACCAGAAATGCGAGGGTATACATATCAGGAAAGGATGAACAGGCTGGGTCTCTTTTCTCTTGAAAAAAGGCTGAGGGGTGACCTAATAGATGTCTTTAAAATTATGACAAATTTTGATAGAGTGGATACAGAGAGAATGTTTCCACTTGTGGGGAAGAGCATAACTAGAGGCCATCAATATAAGATAGTCACCAAGAAATCCAATAGGGAATTTCTTTACCCAAAGAGTGGTGAGAATGTGGAACTCGCTACCACAGGGAGTGGTTGAAGCAAATAGTATGGATGCATTTAAGGGGAGGCTAGACAAGCATATGAGGGAGAAGGGAATAGAGGGTTATGCTGATAGATTTAGATGAGGAAAGACGGGAGAAGGCTCATGTGGAGCATAAACGCCGGCATGGACTGGTTGGGCCGAATGGCCTGTTTCTCTGCCATGGTTTTACGAAGGGGAAGTCATGTTTGACAAATTTGCTGGAGTTCTTTGAGGAAGTAACATATAGAGTGGATAAAGGGGAACCAGTGGACGTAGTGTATTTAGACTTCCAAAAGGCATTTGACAAGGTGCCACACAAAAGATTATTGCTTAAGGTAAAAAATCACGGGATTGGGGTAATATTCTGGCATGGATAGAGGATTGGCTATCTAACAGAAAGCAACGAGTTGGGATAAATGGTTCATTCTCAGACTGGCAATCAGTAACTAGTGGTGTTCCACAGGGGTCAGTGCTGGGTCCCCAACTCTTTACAATCTATATTAACGATTTGGAGGAAGGGACCAAGTGTAACATATCAAAATTTGCAGATGATACTAAGATGGGAGGGAAAGTAGTGAGTGAGGAGGACATAAAAAACCTGCAAGGGGACATAGACAGGCTAAGTAAGTGGGCAGAGATTTGGCAGATGGAATACAACACTGGAAAGTGTGAGGTGATGCACTTTGGCAGGAAAAATCCTAGAGCAATTTATTATCTTAATGGCAAGAAACTGGAGAGTACTGAAGTGCAAAGGGATCTGGGGGTCCTGGTGCACGAAACTCAAAAGGTTAGTATGCAGGTGCAGCAAGTGATTAAGAAGGCAAATGGAATGTTGGCTTTCATTGCTAGGGGGATAGAATGTAAAAATAGGGAGGTATTGCTTCAGTTGTACAAGGTATTGGTGAGACCGCACCTGGAATACTGCATACAGTTTTGGTGTCCTTACTTAAGGAAAGACATCCTTGCTCTCGAGGCAGTGCAAAAAAGGTTCACACGGTTAATCCCGGGGATGAGGGGGTGGTCATATGAGGAGAGGTTGGGTAGATTGGGACTCTACTCATTGGAGTTCAGAAGAATGAGAGGCGATCTTATTGAAACATATAAGATTGTGAAGGGGTTGGATCGGGTGGATGCGGGGAGGATGTTCCCGATGACGGGTGAGACTAGAACTAGGGGACATAGTCTTAGAATAAGGGGCTGCTCTTTCAAAACTGAGATGAGGAGGAACTACTTCACTCAGAGGGTGGTAGGTCCATGGAATATGCTGCCACAAAAAGCTGTAGAAGCTACATCATTAAATAAATTTAAAACAGAAATAGACAGTTTCCTAGAAGTAAAGGGCATTAAGGGTTACGGGGAGCGGGCAGGAATTTGGACATGAGTCTAGGTTCGGATCGGTCATGGCCCTGTGGGTAGTGGAGCGGGCCCAGGGACCGTGTAGCCTGATTCTGCTCCTATTTCGTGTGTGCAATTCTGTTAGATGCAGGAGATGGTTCTGTGATAGTAGATAGTAGATTGGCGGTTAGGATCAGATCAGCCATGATCTTATTGAATGGCGGAGCAGGCTCGAGGGGCCGATTGGCCTACTCCTGCTCCTATTTCTTATGTTCTTATGTTCTTATATCCTATGTAAACCCATGTAAGATATTAAGGGGAACAGATAGAGTATATAGAGAGAAAGTATTTCTGCTGGTTGGGGAGTCTAGGACTAGGGGGCATAGTCTAAAAATTAGAGCCAGACTTTTCAGGCGTGAAATTAGGAAACACTTCTACACACAAAGTGTGGTAGAAGTTTGGAACTCTCTTCCAAAAATGGCAATTGGTGCTAGATCAGTTGTTAATTTTAAATCTGAGATTGATAGATTTTTGTTAACCATAGATATTAAGGGATATGGGCAAAGGCGGGTATATGGAGTTAGGTCGCAGATCAGCCATGATCTCATTGAATGGCGGAACAGGCTCGAGGGGCTCAATGGCCTACTCATGTTCCTATGGTCACTGAAACAGATTAGGTTTGAAATTACCCCCCTTAGAGCGCAGGCCGTGTCCTCTGGTTCTACTGTTCTGAACAAAGTGAAATAGCTTGTCATGGTCTACATTATCTACTCCTGTCAGTATCCTATAGCAGTCTTGACTACTTCTTGGACCCTGGACCTCAAAGCATCCATACCTGCCAGTCTTAGCATTCATGAGAGATGTTTCTGATTTGTCTACGGCTTCCATTACTGACATCACCATTGTAGTTGCTATTGGCGTTACTCCCTGCTCAAAGCAAAACTGCAGTGCAGAATCATGGACACCACACTAACTAAGGCCAGAACCACACTCAGCAGGGGCAGAATTTTAAACACCACACTCACTAGAGAGCATATTCACTAGGGCCAGAATCAGAGAACTCACTCACTGCAACCAGAATCACAGAAACATACTCAGCAGAATCATAGAGAGCATAGTTGTCAGGTGCAGAATCACGGATTGCACACTCACCAGAGGTAATATTACAGACACCACATTCACCTGGGGCACCTGGGGTTAAAAGGCAACTTATTTGCTCAACAATTTTAAGAATAGTATTATTACAAGTGGGCCCTCCCTTCAGCCACAGCAATGGCAATGAAAATCGGGCGGTTTCCATAACGGGCAGCTGTTCCACTCTGCCAGTTTTACGCCTGGGTGGCAAGTGGAAAATCCACCCCCATATGTTTACTTCAAGCTGTCTGCTCTTGTTAAGAAGAGTAAATAATTACAGTAGCGCTGGACTTGCCCAATCCCACTAAGTACTGATCTGTACATAAACAGCATTCTGTCTCCAGTAAGTTCACTGACTTTGACGTTGCATCTGTTTCACACTCTGATAATCAATTTGAAATCCTCGGTTGCCCTTGTACGGTAACGCAATAGGGGTGACTTTCTGACTGAGCCCTACTGCCAGGCAGCCTTGCTCACCGGCAATACATATCGGAAATTTAGGTGCACACTGCGCACGATTTACTAACCATTAATTTGTACACACCACATGCCCAAATTTCTGATACGTGCTGCCAGTGGGTGACTCTCCCCGCCAGGGGCTTGTAGTCGGAAAATTACCCCTAATATCTGTAAATTACAGCAATAAAAAGCATTGCTAAACTGTATATCACCAAGGGCAATATAACGTGTGCTATTGCTGTTTACTCCTGCAGGAAATTGAGAGGGAAATGAAGCTTGTTTTTGACAAGTGGGCAGAAAAATCAGAAGGTACCAACAATGCTAAAACAGAGAATGCATGTCCACTGTTCTTGGTAGGTTCAAAGTTACTCACTGATGGTGTTTGCTTTGCTATATAATGTGAATGACATGAGCTAGTCACATATGGTACATCTTCTACCTGTTAGTTTTGATATCTCATATCTATAACAGGTCAACCTGTCAACACACAGCAGCAAACCTTACAACAACCTCAGACAACTTAAGTAAATGAAGCAAGGTACTTTGTTGGAGCACCTTTACTCTGCAGCTCGCTGTGCTGTCACTGGCCTGGGAGTGTTTCAGGCTGAACTAGGTGCCTGAAATGGCAAAGCGTTCAATTCCCCAGGACTTAACATCACTTCACCTGCTCAGCACAACAAGGTTGAATATCCCAGAGGACGATGGGGGGGGGGGGGGGGTGGGTAGTGGCTTCCACCAATCATCCTCCGTAACTTTGCGTATGCCATTTCTCCCAGGTTTCTGCGGATCTTCTGCCAAAGTCATGGTGAACGATCAGGAGACCGCTACAGAAACTCAACCCCAAAAATTTATCAGAAAGAGACTTGGATTATTTATTTAGTCTCCATCTAATTTTCTCCTGATATCAGGAATCATAGAATGTTACAGCACAGAAACAGGCCATTTGTCGCATCAAGACCGCATCAGTGTTTTTCTCCACACATGCCACCTAGTCTAATCCCTGCTTCCTCCCCATACCTTTTATATTCTTCTTTTTCTAGTAACTATCTAATTGCCCTGGTAGTTCTATAATCTCAATATCCATCTCCTCTGTGAAAAGTGAGGAAAAGTCATAGGCCCGGATTTTGCTGTAATAATAACGGTGAGGCTATTAGCTCGGGCTATTATTACAGGGTAAATGTGACAGCAACTTCTGCCATCCGCACATGGGCAGTTAAATGTGGAAATCATGACGTTGCTGTCAGACATACCCTGCTCCCCTACAGGGTGCGCTGTTGCAGTCCTCACCAATACCCTTTGCACTAAAATCACTGTAATGGCATGAACTTAGGGTACTTACCCACTAGTTCCGCACTAAAGTTGGCTTAAAAAGTTAGGGCTAGTGCAATCAACAACAACAACTTGTATTTATGTAGCGCTTTTAACGTAGTAAAACGTCCCAAGGTGCTGAACAGGAGTATTTTAAGTCAAAAAATTTGACACCGATACACATAAGGATAAATTAGGGCAGGTGACCAAAAACTTGGTCAAAGAGGTAGGTTTTAAGGAGCGTCTTAAAGGAGGAAAGAGAAGTAGCGCGGCGGACAGGTTTAGGCAGGGAATTCCAGATCTTAGTGCCTAGGCAACAGAAGGCACGGCCACCAATGGTTGAGTGCTTATAATCAGGGATGCTCAAGAGGGCAGAATTAGAGGAGCGCAGATATCTCGGGGGGTTGTGGGACTGAAGGAGATTACAGAGACAGGAAGGGGCGAGGCCATAGAGGGATTTGAAAACAAGGATGAGAATTTTGAAATCGAGGTGCTGCTTAACCGGGAGCCAATGTAGGTCAGCAAGCACAGGGGTGATGGGCGAACGGGACTTGGTGTGAGTTAGGACACGGGCAGACGAGTTTTGGATGACCTCAAGTTTACGTAGGGTGGAATGTGGGAGGCCAGCCAGGAGTGCATTGGAATAGTCAAGTCTAGAGGTAACAAAGACATGGATGAGGGTTTCAGCAGTGGATGAGCTGAGACAAGGGTGGAGACGGGCGATGTTACGGAGGTGGAAGTAGGCGGTCTTTGTTATGCTGCGGATATGTGGTCAGAAGCTCATTTCAGGGTCAAATATGACACCAAGGTTGCGAACAGTGTGGTTCAGCCTCAGACAGATGTTAGGGAGAGGGATGGAGTCAGTGGCTAGGGAACAGAGTTTGTGGCGGGGACCGAAAACAATGGCTTCGGTCTTCCCAATATTTAATTGGAGAAAATTTTTGCTCATCCAGAACTGTATGTCGGACAAGCAGTCTGACAATTTAGACAATCAGGAGTAAGTGAATTTTTAATGGTGTAATAAGTGATAATTACTGCTGAGCAACCTCTCTGGCCCTGAAAAATTAATTTTATAAGCATGGAGTCTCATTCCCTCAGAAGAAAATTACTGTCGCAGAATTTAAAAAAATTAAAATTGAAATAATTGTTTTTACTTTCTCTCTTTTACCACTCTCCCTCAATTCCATCTGTATTTCCCAATCATTATTTCACTTCCTGTATATGATTTAAATGTAATTCCTGTTTTTGCCTTCCTGGTTTGGAGTCTGCATGTCACAGTGAGGATACTGCAATCTGATTGGTTGAAGAGCCTCGCTGTTGCTTGCCTTGTTCATAGACACCACAGATCCCCTGGAGATGATGCTGCACTGAAACATATGCTGGATTAGTGGAAATTCCTGCTGACAAGCCCATGAAAAGTCTCTGGGCAACTGATCGCAAGATTAACGGCGAAAGCCATTCTTTCGCCGCTGAGAGCAAAATCTGGGCCATTATTTAATATCTCTCCCATTTCCTCATTGCCCGCTACAGACTTGCTTCCTTCATCTCATAGTTGCTCTAACCCTACCTTGACTATCCTCTTATTACTAAAGTGTTTATAAAGAGCCTTTTATTGCTTTCTATGTTTTATGCTATTTTTTTCCTCATACTATCTCTTAGCTTTTCTAATCACCCTTTTTGTCTTTCCTACATTCTTCATATTTAGCCTGGCTTTCATTTTTACTATCTGCCCTGTAGGTGCTTCTTTTAGACATCACACCAGTAGAAGATGTGAATGTACGAAACTAGGGGAGATTTAATAGAGGTGTTCAAAATTATGAAGGGTTTTGATAGAGTAACTAAGGAGAAACTGTTTCCACTGGCAGGAGGTTCGGTAACCAGAGGACACAGATTTAAGATAATTGGCAAAAGAACCAGAGGGGAGATGAGGAGATTTTTTTTTACGCAGCATAGTGTTATGATCTGGAATGCACTGCCTGGAAGAGTGGTGAAAGCTGATTCAATAGTAACTTTCAAAAGGGAATTGGATATATACTTAAAAAGGAAAAAAAAATTGCAGGGCTATGACGAAAGAGCAGGGGAGTGGGGCTAATTAAACAGCTCTTTCAAAGAGCTGGTGTAGGCACGATGGGCCGAATGGCCTCCTGTGCTGTATCATTCTATGATTGGCAAAAATCAATTCGCAAAATGGAATGCATAACACTGGTGCTTAAGCGCCTCAGCGCATTTTTCTACATTAAAGGTGATAAATAAATGCAAGCTGTTGTTATCTCTCATCTCACCCGTGGAGATAAAGATTACATTACAGAAATCTGATGTTGCAGTTGACACAGTATACTTCCCATTTCCCATTCTGTATAGTCCCGTGGGCGACAGCTGCCCTCTGCGCCCTCATCCTTTCATTATGTGTGAGGATCGGCGGTGAGTGTGTTGGTAGGTTATTTGATCAAGAAAGGCATCGAAACAGAGTCCTATCCTGTTTGCATCTGACAATCCACATGTACACAGTTTATGAAGCATATCACACGTGCACTTTACAAATAGAATGTTTTATTGAGATCGCTACAGTTTGGTTACTTTATGCTCAGAAGGCTGATCATCTCAGTTACAACTTTGTTCTCATGAGTTGCTTGGTTACTTTAACTGGGGAAATTATAATCCTCATCACATAGACCGCCATACTTTATATATTAAATAGAGAAGCTCCACTTTGTGTGCAGCAAAATATCAAGATGCAGTGATGTGATAAACAAGTCAAATTTTACTCTAGTGGTTTTGATGTCATCAGGCTAGATTGTATCGTAGCCTGTAAGATACCTCAGACAGTTGGCCTATATATTTAGTTGGAACACTCAATGAATAATTATCAAGAATGCCATACTCAACCTTTTTGTGGTGCGCAATATTTAAATCTTTTGGTTGGAGAAAAAAAAGTCAAACCACCAACACCAATATCCCAAAGGGACAGTCTTGGAAACCTTCACTTTAATCTTCCGTGGAGCCTTCTTCATGCTAAGACACTAGTTACTCAGAAATGAAAAACCAGCCTTCCCTGATGTCCAACCAGGTAAACAGTGTGATGAATTGCACTGAGCCTTGCTAATCAGAAAGTTCCAAGTTTGATTTTTGGCCTCTGCTGAATTAGCTGATCCCAGCCAGGGCAGTAGGTGGGGCACTACAACTGGCTGAGGTAACCTGAGCTACAGAGTGGGGGGTGGAGAAATTAGCTGATGTTCCTGCTCCTGATTGCTATCCCTGGAAAGTGTGTGTGGAAGTCAAGTGAGGACAAGATCGAGCTTGGCTGTAATACCGTAAACAGTCAGTAGCTTGCCGATGCTCATTGTTTAAACGGGCATATGAAGAATGGGCACTTGGACAAGGTACTGGGGGGTGCATGGTATCAGTGGAACTGTACCTCAGTGAGAGTCATCACTCTCAAGAGACAGGTGAAAATTTCTAAGATATGGAAAGTCAAGCATCTACCTATCTGTCTCATGAACCAGTAATGAACCGGTTTCCCATTATTGACTTGTTACATCTCTCAGAGGATTATAAGGTAACGCTCTTTAATGGTTTGTGCAAGGAAAGCACGTTGATGATGCGAAGCACACATCCAGTGAATCCATTTTGAACAATTGCACAGTGTTGGATTTTTCATGGTAACACAGTGGAACCGTTCTATGTGCATGACAATGTCAGATTTCAGTAACTGTAGATGGAATTAGGCAATCATGAATTAGTGATTAACAGGGACTGTCCTAAGAAGTTTGTTTCTCACTGCCATAGGCTGAAGATAGTAAAGTTAAAAATACGAAGAATCATTCAGAAACGCAGGAACAGCCAGAAGAATGCCAAAAGATTTAAAGAGCTGCTGAAGCTTTCAGAAACTGATTTAGGTATGTTTGATTGATTAATCTTTCAAATAGCAAATGTTGGGGTGATTGTTAGAGTGGTCATAAAGGGCAAGTGCTGTTTGAATAATGGGTTCAATTTTGCAGGAATGCTTAATGTGTGTTCTCAGACCTGAGCCCCAGTTGAGATATAAAATTATAATTTGGGGACCCGAGCACACATTAAGATAAGGATGATTAGCTGGCAAGTTCTTGAGTCACAATTCCCACAGCTGATGACGGAAATGTATCGGACTTTCCTTTGACATGTCTCGAGTTTAATTTTGGGATGCCGGATTTGGCTTATTTGGGATGTGCTACATTAAACCAACATGAATAATAATATTAACTGAAATGATATTTCACCAACAGCTCAACAACTCGCTGATTATAGTGTTATATTGGTCAAAAATTATTTAACCTTTGACTGGCAGGACAAAGTTGCTCTCTAAGGGTGATTCCAGCATCCCACACTCCCAGTAGGAGTTGTACTCAAAGGAGGCAGAGATAGGGCTACAACACTATAGCCCCAATACCATAGGCATAAATTCAGAGCACACGGGTGATATCAGTTATGCCGCTATACAACTGCATAGCCCCAGTTCTCCAACCTGTGCTCCCATTATGCGTATCTCCCTGCTGGGAATTTGGAATCATCCTTTCTAGCTCTATTATTTGCCTAACTTTATACATGTAGGTAGCATGGTTATCAGAGAAATCATCACAAACAGTAGAATCACAGGGGGGAATTTTTCGGGGGGTCAGCGGGCGCGTTTGGTGGCAGGTCTGGTGGGTAAATTTTTTTTTTGACAGCGGGTTAACCCGCCTCCACGCTAGTTTCCCAGATGTCGGGTCTGTCATCGCTGAACAGACCCGACACCAAGTGGCGGGGGAGGCAATTTAGATTAGTAAGAGCTTGTTAACAGGCACTTAAAAACTATTTTAAGCTCACCTTTAGATTTTAAGAGTTCATCCACGGCTTCCCCACTGCTCGGGGATCACGTCAGGTAAGCAGGTCGGGAGTTGTGTCAGCATAGGATGACTTCTCAACTTGACAGCTGCAAATGTTGTATAAAAGCTCCCATTTCATAGCTGTTCACTTTCCAACGTCAGAAGCTGTTGCTTACTGCATTTGGAAGACAGATTGAGCTTTATGCAGGTTGCAAGTGTTTGGAGCAAACTCTGTATCCAGTGTCACCTCATTGGAACAACCTCTCTCACCATTGACAGATCGCTTCTATCATCTCAACTTCACCTGCCATCTATTACATCAGCATCGGTGACCTTGAAACTATCTCAACTTGGTCCTCAGAATCCCACCACAATCAGCCCCAACACCAGCAGCACCAGGCACCACCAGCAGCACCAACAACACCATCAACCTTCTCCGCAATCAACTGATGCTGCACAGGACACAGGGCATCAGCACCCGACCACATTGCTGTCCGGGATGCCAGGGATGGCCTCACCATAGCCAGATTTACTTCACTTGACGCTGTACATCCTGGCTGTCACATGATGCGCCAGGTTGGCACCACCTCACACCAACACCATAAAGCATCCCTACAATGCCCAAGCTATTCCTTTCACACTCATCGCCATTGCGGGGGGTACCATTATGTCTCACCATTCACTGCAACTCACTAAGCCACTTCCAAAGGTTCACACAAATCTGTCCAAGAACGCAAAGTGTTGAAAATAAAGATTTCAATGTTTGACAGCACATAAACAGAAACTTCACATGAAAATTGGCTAAAACACCCAAGTGCCTACTCTTGTGTGCTGTTACTTGGTATGATTGGGCGAGTGTGAGGGGTGGCTAGTGAGATGGGGATGTGATAATGTAGATCGAGAGGGATGGGTGGAGGCACAAGGTAAGTTGGTGTGAGTAAGGATGTGCAGGAGTAGGGTAGGGAAGGCAGAGTGATGGGGATGTGATGAGTGGCACAGCAGGATGAGGTTGAGTGTGGCTTTGCAGTAACGTTTCATGATCTACTGAGATCATTGAAAGCTTTGCGCCACTGCAGCCAGGGCCTCCTAACGACATCCCTGCTTGTGTCCTCCTGTGCAATGTGCAACCAGGCTGTGTTGATCTCCTGGGGAGGTCTCTTCCGCCCCATGGAAGGGAAGAGGACTTCCCTGCGTGATGTGACTCCCTCCGTAAGCATATGGAGGGAGTCATGGGAGAGCCTGGGTGCCGCCGTGCACCTCTGTGCAGTGCTTGTCAGTGTTTGCAGCACCTCAATGCTATAGAACACTGACAGCACAACTATCAAAATCAATTTGCGCATGATCCCTTTAAGGAAACCGTCTGATGATGTGTCAAGTGACGTCATCAGACCCGCTTCCTTCAGTTGGCCGGGAAACGCGCTGGGCAGGCTTAACGAGCCCAATCAGCGTAAGAGCACTTTGGACAGCAGGCTAGAGCCAGCAGCGGGTTCGCAACCCGCCACTGACCCCGGCTGCACCGGACCCGGACTAGAGAGGAGGTCTATGAGTCTCTGACATCTATTCTCCATAGATAGCATGTGCTCATGTGAGTGGCACATCAGCTGCTCCATGCAGGTGGCCATCCTTTCCATGGAAGAGCCTACAGTTACCATCGCCTGCGACACGGTGGTGCTCATGTTGGAGATAGATTCCTCCATTCTCTGAACATTTGCAGACATCGAGGTCGCAAAACCTGTCACAGCCTCCTGTACTTCTTCCTGCACCTCCAGGATCGCCCTCTTTCTGGATGGCCCCCGAGGCTCAGCGTCTGCATGCAGCTGAGCAGAGCTGGGAGTGTCCCGTGCCCTCCAGCGAGGAGTCTCCACCATCTGCTATTGCTCACTTGTGAGACACCAGGTGACAACACTACTCTATCTCGTGTTGGACCCACTGAGGTGTGCGAATCTGCGCTGGTGCTGTGTGCGCTTATGTCTGATGACGGTACACTCTCAAAGGCTGGAGGCTCCTCTGAGGGGCAACACGGTGGCATAGTGGTTAGCACTGGTGCCTCACAGCGCCAGAGACCCGGGTTCGAATCTGACCTCGGGTGACTGTCTGTGTGGAGTTTGCACATTCTCCCCGTGTCTGCGTGGGTTTCCTCCGGGTGCTCCGGTTTCCTCCCACAGTCCAAAAATGTGTGGGTTAGGTTGATTTGGCTATGATAAATTGACCCTTAGTGTTAGGGGGGATTAAATATGTGGGGTTATGGGGATAGGATGGGATATGTTAGGGGGAATTAAATACGTGGTGTTACGGGGGTAGGGTGGGATATGTGTACTGTGGGGATTAAAGCAGGGACAGGGTACTGGATTTGGATGATCAGCCATGATCGTATTAAATGGCGGAGCAGGCTCGACGGGCCGAATGGCCTACTCCTGCTCCTAGATTCTATGTTTCTATGTTTCTATGACTCCTCTTCCTCCTGTACAGTTAGGGGGGTGGTGGGGGGGGGGGGGGCTTTTGCTGGACCTGTGGGAGAGTAAAGCGATGAGTTAGTTATGTCATATGAAGAATGGGTACAGATACCATTATGCACATGATGACCATTCAGTGCCTGATGACATCAGTCGCCTGATGACATCAGTCCCCATTTGAGTGACTGATTTACGCCATGTAGCTGTTTAATATGTAATTCTGTCACCAGGTTGCTGAGATGTCCGCCTCTCTCCGTCTCCCACCTTGAGCTGCTCGGTGACTTCCGATACTTCTAATGCAGCCTCCTCTGCTGTTGAGAGGGTGGCAAATGATGGTATTCCACCTCCAGTTCTCTCCCTTTCCCTCTTATTGTGGGCTCTCTTTTCCTGCCAGGAGGGAAAGAGAAGGTTGAGTGAGACTGATGGAATGAGTGTAACGAATGGATGGGTTAGATCTTTAGAGGGAGACTGTGATGGAGTGGGGTGGCAATGCCAAATGGCCTCCTTGTGTGTTGTTTGTTGGCATGATTGTGTTAGGATGAGGGTGAGTGTGAGGGGTGGCTAGTGAGATGGGGATTGATAATGTAGATAGAGAGAGAGGGATGGGTGGACGCGCAAGATATGTTGGTGTGAGTAATGATGTGCAAGAGTAGGGTTGGGAAGGCAGAGTGATGGGGATGTGATGAGAGGCACAGCAGGATGAAGTTGAGTGTGGCTTTGTACTCATCTTTCCTGATCTAATGAGATCATTGAAATATTTCCGGCACTGCACCCAGGTCCTCCTGACCACATCCCTGCTGTTGACCTCCTCTGCAATTTGAAGCCAGGCTCTTTTTGTCTCCTGGGGAGGTCTCTTCTGCCCATCAGAAGGGAAGAGGACCTCCCTGCGTGCTCTGACTCCCTCCACAAGCATATAGAGGGAGTCATTGGAGAACCTGGGTGCAGCCCTCTGCCTCTGTGTAGTCATGTTTCCAAGTGTTTGGAACACTCAAAAGCTCCAGTGCAGTGACTACACACTCCTAGATGAACCTTCAAATGCAATGTGGCCATGGTTCCTTTAAATTTACCGGCTGAAAACGCGTCATGGATGACATCATCAGACCCGCACCATTTAATTGGGCTGGGTACCACGTTGGGCAGGCTTAATAGGCCCCATTTGTGCAAAGTCGATTTCTGGAGTGGGATGGAAGCAGAGATGGGATCGTGACCTGCCACGCTGACCGCCCGCACCCAACCGGCCTAGGTAAAGAAAATTCCGGCGTACATTTCAAAAGTAATTCTTGGCGTGAAGTGCTTTGGAACACCCTGGGATCATGAAAGATGCTATACAAATGCAAGTTCTTTCTTTCCTTCCTCCTAGGTTGCACCATCCACGAATCCTTCACAATTGTCTGTCATTCTCCAACTCCTGTCATGGCCTACTCTACTCCTGCTCCTATTTCTTATTCGCAGCTCATCAGACATCTTCTCCTGTTTCTTATAACATATTACAGAATTAATTGGTCACAATACTGCAAAACCTCTTCTGAATTGAACCAAGTTCTCGGAACTCTTCTTAGTTTCTTTTCCTTTCAGTTGTAGTCTGAGTCTGTCTCTTTCCTAGACTGATTTAATCATTTTTTGCACTTAATCTTAAAAGCTGGGGTAAAACTGTCTCTCCTAATACCTGATCATCAAGGTGAGCCTAAGGTAGGTAGTTTATCTTATATCATTGTTTCAAAATTTAAGCCTATTTTTACTTTTAACTTTTAAGACAGCTTTAGGTTGTTTATTTATTGCAATGGGGTCTTGTTGCCTAATTATCTGTCTCAAGCAAGCCCCTGTTTTGATCTGCTGTCAAGGTATTTCAGAAGCCTATCTGGTATATGTTGTTCATTCAGAACCTTATGCCTTCAGGATTTACTGTCTCTGTATTGCATGAGTGTAAACATGGATACAGAGTTATTTTTATGGCTTCCTTTACTATTTGTCTCTTTATTGTGCTGGCCTGCTTTGACTTTCAGTAATTCAACAACTGAAACTCCTTTTTTTAAAGGAATTAACAAGTAAATAAAAATAAAATTTTAACTCCACCATATCTTGTTGGATTCACTCCAATTTTCCTACGGGTGCCATAATCCATGATCAATAGCAGGATGTAGTTCAACTGAAAATGAATCAATTAAATTATAAAAGTGCAATTGATACAGTTTACAATACTTTGAATCTGTCCACAGTTTAAATGTGATCTTATGAAGATTTAACAAATACAGTTTTTGGATGAAAGGAATAATTAGATGTATTTTTCTAGAGAGAAAGGATTAAGGGATAATGGGGTGAAGGTGGGTTTGATCAATCATCATCTAAATCTACTTTTAAAGTTACTCAAACTCATTCTTTCCCAAAATCTCAAAGCTAGAATTCATAGCCTCCACCACTCTTTCCTGTGTCCTACAACCTTCAGGCTTTTAAAACCCATCCTTAGCATTCCCTAATCATATGTCCCGATTTACATAAACTTCTCTGATACACATGTCAATCCTGGTGATGTCCTGTGGAATGGGCCTTGGCCATTCAGCTGGATGTCTCAATTTTAAAACAAAAATCAAAAAGTGATAGACATCTTTGGCTAATGACCGTTTCCTATCCCAAAAAATTCTTTAAATTCTGGACTATGGATCCCACTGAACTCACAGCGCTTCCATGATTCTCTGCCTACTAAAGTGGATGGGCAGGAACTATTGGACTCGTGTCCACAGAAGTGGAAAACCCCACCCACTGTGTAACTGTTTAGTTCAGTCTATAACTTATATCTATACTGCCCCTATCCAATCAATTTAGTAGCAGTTGTAATAAATAAAAACAGGAAATGCTGGAAATACTCAGCAGGTCAGGCAGCATCTGTGGAGAGACAAACAGAGTTAACGTTCCAGGTCGATGACCCTTCGTCAGAACTGGAAAAAGCTGGAGATGGAACAGGTTTTTAAGCAAGTGCAGGGGCAAGGAAAGGGGGGAGGGGAGGAAAGAACAAAAGGGAAGGTCTGTGATAGGATGGAAGGCAGGAGAGATTAAGAGACATTAAGAGAGATTAAGAGATGGTGCAAGGCAAAAGGAGATGGTAAAAGGACAAGTTAAGAAACAAAAGATGGCTCTAGATGAAGTGTAAATGGTACTGGCAGAATGAAAGACAGCTGCCATGTGGGAGAGAGAAAAAAATAAATAAATGGAAAAAAAAAGGATAGGGGCAGAGGTTATGGTCTGAAATTGTTGAACTCTATGTTGAGTCCAAAAAGCTGTAAAGTGCCTAATTGAAAGATGAGGTGCTGTTCCTCGAGCTTACGTTGAGCTTCATTGGAACAGTGTAAGAGGCCGAGGACGGTGAGGTCTGAGTGGGAGTGGAGCGGAGAATTAAAGTGACAGGGTCACCCTTACGGACTGAACGGAGGTGTTCCGCAAAGCGGTCACCCAATCTGCGTTTGATCTCCCCAAAGTAGAGGAGACCACATCATGAGCAGCGAGTACAGTATACTAAATTGCAAGAAGTACAAGTAAATCGCTGTTTCACCTGGAAGGAGTGTTTGGGGCCCTGGACAGTGGGAAGAGTGGAGGTAAAAGGGCATGTGTTGCATCTCCTGCGCTTGCACGGGAAGGTGCAGGGCGAAGGGGAAGGGGCGTTGGGGCTGATAGAGGAGTGGTCCAGGGTGTCGCGGAGGGAGCGGTCCCTTTGGAATGCTGAAAGGGGAGGTGAGGGGAAGATGTGTTTGGTGGTGGGATCACGCTGGAGGTGGCGGAAATGGCGGAAGATGATCCGTTGAATGTGGAGGCTGGTGGGGTGAAAGGTGAGGACAAGGGGAACCCTATCGTGGTTCCGGGAGGGAGGGGAAGGGGTGAGAGCAGAAGTGCGGGAAATAGAACGGACACGGTCAAGGGCCGTGTCAACCACAGTAGAGGGGAATCCTTGGTTGAGGAAAAAGGAAGACATGTCAGAAGCACTAGTATGGAAGGTGGCATTGTCAGAGCAGATGCGGCGGAGACGGAGAAACTGGGAGAATGGAATAGAGTCCTTACAGGAAGCGGGGTGGGAGGAAGTGTAGTCCAGATAACTGGGAGTCAGTGGGCTTGTAGTGAATGTTTGTCAACAGCCTATCCCCAGAGATGGAGACAGAGAAGTCGAGGAAGGGAAGGGAAGAGTCGGAGATGGACCATGTGAAGGTGAGGGACGGGTGGAAATTGGAAGCAAAGTGAATGAAATTTTCTAGTTCAGGGCGAGAGTAGGAAACAGCACCGATACAGTCATCAATGTACCGGAAAAAGAGGTGAGGGAGGGGACCTGAGTAGGACTGGAACAAAGAATGTTTCACATATCCCACGAAAAGGCAGGCATAGCTGGGACCCATGCGGGTTCCCATAGCAACACCTTTAATTTGGAGGAAGTGAGTGGAGTCAAAGGAGAAGTTGTTCAATGTGAGAACAAGTTCAGCCAGGTGGAGGAGGGTGGTGGTGGATGGGGACTGGTTGGGCCTCTGTTCAAGGAAGAAGCGGAGCGCCCTCAGGTCATCCTGGTGGTGGATGGAGGTGTAGAGCGATTGGACGTCCATAGTGAAAAGGGAACGGTTGGGGCCAGGAAACTGGAAACTGTTAAAGTGGCGGAGGGCATCGGAAGAGTCGCGGATGTAGGTGGGAAGAGACTGGACAAGGCGAGAAAAAATAGAGTCGAGATGGAAAGAGTTAAGTTCCGTGGGGTAAGAACAGGCTGAAACGATGGGTCTACCAGGGCAGTCCTGTTTGTGGATCTTGGGAAGGAGGTAGAAGCGGGCTGTGCGGGGTTGGGGAACTATGAGGTTGGCGGCCGTGGAGGGAAGATCTCCAGACGAGATGAGGTCAGTGACGGCCTTGGAAACGGTGGCTTGATGTTCGGTAGTGGGGTCATGGTCCAGAGGGAGGTAGGAGGAGGTGTCGGAGAGTTGGCGTTCAGCCTCCGCTAGGTAGAGGTCGGTTCGCCAAACAACAACAGCACCAGTCTTGTCAGCAGGTTTAATGACAATGTTGGGGTTGGATCTGAGAGAATGGAGTGCTGCAAGTTCAGAGGGAGGTAGGTTGGAGTCAGTGAGGGGAGCAGAGAAATTGAGACGGCCGATGTCACGCCGGCAGTTTGCACAGTTGCACCTCTTTTTCCCAGCACATTTTGTAATGGTTAAACGTATGTTGTACCTGCCCAGTCCAGACAGTAACTGTAAATACATATTAGATATGTCTGGTTCAGTTCAGCTCCAAGTTTAATGTGTCTGCGACCTCTCCTGTCCATACAGTAACTGCTAAACTATGTTGGACTTACCCTGTCTAGTCTCTACAAAGGAATAGATAGAATCGAAATGATGCAATTGAGTAATTTATGTTTAAAAGTTATTCTTTAAAAGAAGAAGTTAGATTGTGATTTATCATGTTGACATTGTATGTGACTTTGTGTCACAGACTGACTCCAGACTGCATAACTGGGGTAGCTAATGCTGCAGGCACGATACTCAAACTCTCTCCCTTGACACCTACAAGTTTGAGGTATTTTTCTGGTGTTACCAATAATGTCTCATTCTGTACTTAGTAGGAACTGAGGGATTTCAAGCCAGATCAGACCTGTGTGGACACAAATTAGGTGTTATTGATATCAGTGTCTGCACAGAAAATCATATATTTTTAAAACAGAATGTCTTTGAAGTGTGTTCGCTGTCATCGACACATACTGTAGAAACAGTTTGTAGGGGCCAATATATCTTGTGAACTGTATTTTTCTTTTTCTGATTAATCATTGCGCAACTTTTTTTCTCAGATTCTCAGAGTATTTTCTGGATGCACGCATTAGGAGATACATCTATTACCCTCAAAGGTATTACTGTGTCCAGACGGTTTGAGAAAACATCTATGGCTAGAAATTCCTGTTGCCACTATTAGTGGATGAATGCTTAACATGTTTGTGTGATATGCCTCTGTCCACTCTATCAATTCAATTTTAACTTGTTTAAAATAAACGGGTTAATGCCCCGATTAAAACAATGGACAAAGGAATGTCATACGAATGCCCAGTTTTTCCGCTAGCATGGCCATCAGTAATATCTAGTCCATAATCGACAAAGAAGAGCAATGATTAAGCTATTATGTAAATCTACTGACCTGACTACCTGGAGTTAGTTGCTAGACTAAACAACTATACCTATACCTGGATTGAACATCTTATCTTGTGGACCAGACACCTTGCTTCTGCACTGAATACCTTATCGAAGGAGAGAGACAAAGAGAGAAGCGGCACAGGCCAGAATGAAAGTTCATGTTTGTACTGAACAATGAAGTGGAAATTTATCTATTCCTGGTTAGAGTTTATCTGTAGCAGCACAGCTGGTTCAGCTATGCAGCATTCTCTATGTAATGTCTTCCCATCCACTATTCTCAATGTAACTCCATGTAATTTATTCAGTCGCCCCTATGTAACTCCCTGTAAGTTATCCAGTCACCTCTATGTAACTGTGCCAGGTAGCCAGTATTCTCTGCGCAGCATTTAAGCAGAATCCTTGAACAGAGGTTAGGCTGATGTTTTAAAAAGTAAGTGCTTCTCTTTTTTCCTGAGGTCCATCCCCACACCAATTTTTTTTTTTAGAAACATTTTATGTTTGTCTGCCCAACAGACATTTCTTACCAAAGCCATGATTTATTTTATACATTAATTAGGTTCATTGAATGATCCTTATGACACTAGCAACGTGTGCATTTTACTTTAAAATGATGCAGTTCCTTTCTGTAAAGACCGTGTCCATGACTAGTGTAAATATTTAAATATACCACAATGTTGAATTCAATAAAATATTTTTGGAGTGTTAATCCTAATGCCTGGGAGTTCTCTAAAAAATTATCTCAACATATGTTTAAGGATATCTGCGAATAAGGAATTACCATCGCCGAATCCCCCACCATCTACATCCTGGGGGTCACCATTGACCAGAACCTTAACTAGACCAGCCACATAAATACTGTGGCTGCAAGTGTAGGTCAGAGGCTGGGTATTCTGAGGCGAGTGACTTACCTCCTGACTCCCCAAAGCCTTTCCACCATCTACAAGGCACAAGTAAGGAGTGTGATGAAATACTCTCCACTTGCCTGGATGAGTGTAGCTCCAACAACACTCAAGAAGCTCGACACCATCCAGGACAAAGCAGCCCGCTTGATTGGCACCCCATCCACCACCTTAAACATGCACTCCCTCCACCATCAGCACACCGTAGCTGCAGTGTGTTCTATCTACAAGATGCACTGCAGCAACTCGCCAAGACTTCTTCAACAGCACTTCCCAAACCCCCGACCTCTACCACCTAGAAGGACAAGGGCAGCAGCCGCATGGGAACACCACCACCTGCAAGTTCCCCTCCAAGTCACACACCATCCTGGCTTGGAAAGATATCACCGTCCCTCATCGTCGCTGGGTCAAAATCCTGGAACTCCCTACCTAACAGCACTGCAGGAACATCTTCACCACAGAGACTGCAGCGGTTCAAGAAGGCGGCTCACCAACACCTTTTCAAGGGCAATTGGGGATGGGCAATAAATCAGCGCCGCCCACATCCCATGAATGAATTAAAAAAATTGCATGATGTTAGTCCAGAGCTGCCTGAATAGGGAAATGCTTTGCATCATCTCCATGATACAATGCAGCTACTCACCAAGCTTACTTAGATAGTACCTCCTAGCCCTGTGACCTCCACCACTGAGAAGACAAAAGCAACAATGTCATGGAAATGCCAACTCTGCCATCTTCCCCTCTTGGGTTTTATAATTAGGAGCATAAAGTACAAGAGCAAAAATGGTAGATGTGTACAAGACAATGATTAGGTCACAGATGGAGTGCGATGTGTGCTCCATTATAGAAAGGACATTAATGCCATAGACAGTGTGCAGGAAAGATTTATGAGAAGTTCCCCTCCAAGTCACACAGAATCCTGACTTAACCATTATCGCGGGGTCAAAATCCTGGTATTTCCTACTGAACACCAAGAACTGCAAGGAGAAGGCCCACTAGCACCTTCTCAGGGCAACAAGGGATGAGCATTAAATGCAGCCTTGCTAGTGTCAGCTGCATCCTGAGAACAAATAAAAATAAGTTCCGAATTCCTGCATGGAGAAATGCAGGCTGCTGGTGCTGTGCTCTCTATTCAAGGAAAACTACAGGTGTGTTTACATTGTAGCTCAGTGCAGCCCGGGTCTCGGAAAGGCAATAACAAAATGACCTTGCGTCACCCTCTCCTGTTCACATTTGAACTCTGCTGCCAGTCTCCAGCAGACCGGCTGGATCCACAGAGCAAGTCATGCTGAAGGCAGATCCAGGTACCCACAAAGAGTGAGGGGGTGAAATTCAACTTCGACAGGCCAACAAAACGGGCAGTAGCGGATCGGCCACCTGTTGTACACCCCGCCCGATTTTCCTTTCCATTGACTTCAAATCAGGCGGGGTGTATAACGGGCGGCCGAGCCGCTACTGCCCACTTTGCACGCCCCTGCCAAAGCTGAACTTCACCTCTTATGTGTCTACTCCTGCTGGTGAAAGGTAGGCTGGGTGGTTTACACTGGGGAGTCCTGCTGACAGCACAAGAACACACAGTATCATTGGAATATGAAAGTCCCTTATGTGAGATGGAGGAAGCTAGATGCGTGGCTTGTTGAACCATAAAATAGTTAACCCTTGGGACAAACACACAGGCTCTGAAATTCTGCAGGAATTTCCTCATCTAGCCCCAGAATTTGATGACCAATAATTTTAAATCACAAGGTCAAACGCAGAAGATTTCTGAATAACCAATCACAACCCATTAGGAAAAATGGTTCACAGTGGATTAGATCCCACTGATTTGCTATAAACAAAAAGTGGAAGTGTAGGTAGAAAAGGACACAAAAAGGAAAATGGAATTCTGGGCTTTTATATATAATATATAAAATATACGCATCAAATATAAAAAGCAAGGAAGTGATGTTGAATTTGTACAAGAGATTGGTTAAGCCGCAGATGGAGTATTATGTGAACTTGTGACAACCCATTATAGTAAGCATATTAGAACCATGGACAGGGCACAGCAAGGACTTGCAAGGATGATACCAGTAATGAGAGTTACAGTTTTGAAAAAATGTTAAAAAAATTAAGGTCATCATCAAAAGATGAGAGAGATTGGGAGAAATAATTTTATGCAGAGGGTAGTTGGACTGTCAGAGATAGCAGTGAAAGCAGAATCCATAATAGCCGTTGAAAGGGAAGTGGATAATTTGAAAATAAAAGTGTGTATGTGGGGAAAGGGCAAGAGATGAGCCTGTTTTGCTTTCAGGACAAAGCCATTTGTCACAACTACACACAGCACCAGAACTTGCAGCCCCTTTTTCCATACCTGAGAAGGCTGCTCCTCTTATTTGGTTGTATTTTACACCAGCGCTCTTTTCCTTTGGTCATTCGGTGGGCAGGAAGGGGGACAGGCGAATCGAAGGTCACAATGGTAGGTGATCTCCTCGGCCTGGCAAAAACTGCCATTCATAGGTCCAGGATACGTAGGATCACCAGGGAGGGTTGTTCCGACTGCTTGCCTCTTTTTCGAGCCCTACCACATGCCCGGGTGACTTTGGAACGAGATTATGTAATGTCTGTGGCTGGTGGGCACTGCGGAGCATAAACAATTGGAACGAAACCACTTACACATGTACGCACTTTTTGGTTTTTCAGACGCTGGTCTTGTTTTAGTGGCGCCATAATCCCTGGAAAGTGGTAGACGAAACTTGTAGACATATTTTGTCCCAACGGCATTGGCTAACCCAGCATCACTCCACTGAGCCAGTAAAAAAAAAGTGCTGAGAAATGTGACTCAATGAATAGCTCTTTGAAGATGCAAGTTTTCTGCATTTACGCTCATTCTGAAGGGGTATACATTTACACCCAATGTTTTAGGTGCAGCGAGACCTGAAGTCACTGTTTCTGGTGTTTTATTTCTCCTTACTGCACTGTATATTCCTTATCTTTGAAGGAATCAGCATCTGTTTCATTAAAAAGAGAAAAGCTTCCACCATTGCATTTTCTTAAAGATGCTGTGCTTAATGTGCATAACATGATGGTTTGATGGCTTCAAACTTTAACTTTCATAACATCAATAAGATAAAGAGGGACTTAAAGAAGATGGTTTATGTTCGGTGTCTTCCTCGGCCTCAACTGTTTACACTGATTTCAGCTTGTTTGGTATGCTAAGATATATAATATATATAATAAAAAATATGGGATACTTGCCTTTATTCGTCGAGGCATAGAATATAAGAGCAGGGAGGTTATGCTTGAACTGTATAAAATGCTAGTTAGGCCTCAGCTAGAGTATTGCGTGCAGTTCTGGTCACCACATTACAGGAAGGATGTGATTGCACTAGAGAGGGTACAGAGGAGATTTAAGAGGATGTTGCCTGGACTGGAGAATTTTAGCTATGAGGAAACATTGGAGAGGCTGGGAATGCTTTCTTTGGAACAGAGGAGGCTGAGGGGAGACCTAATTGAGGTGTATAAAATTATGAGCGGCCTAGAGTGGATAGGAAGGAACTATTTCCATAGCAGAAGGGTCAATAACCAGGGGGCATAGATTTAAAGTAATTGGTTGGATGTTTAGAGGGGATTTGAGGAGAAATGTTTTCACCCAGAGGGTGGTGGGGGTCTGGAACTCACTGCCTGAAAGGCTGGTAGAGGCAGAGACCCTCATCACTTTTTAAAAGTACTTGGATGTGCACTTGAAGTGCAGTAACTTGAAGTGCAGTAACCTACAAGGCTAAGGACCAAGTGATGGAAAGTGGGATTAGGGTGGATAGCTCTTCGTCGGCCGGCATGGACAAGATGGGCCGAATGGCCTCCTTCTGTGCTGTAAATTTCTAAGATTCTCAGGAAATTTCTGCGTAAATTGCGTTAAACTGGTACAAATTCTTAGCACTTGCGATCCAGGAAATGCTGATCCATTTTTGCACATATATTCCAGGAGCAAGTTAGATATTCTGCACACACATTGTGCACAGCCGAGAGTGACCTTGCTTTCTCGGGTTCTGTGAGGTGGACAATCGCATGATGAGCGTCTTCTGCTTCGCCCGCCAAAGTCCTGAAACGCGCAGGCGCACTTCATTTGTGGCGCCGTGTCTGAGCGGTGACGTGGCGGTCCGCGTGCGGCGCTGTGCCGGAGCTCTGTGACGCGACCGAGGTTGCCGCGGTAACGGAGACGCCTCGGTGCGGCTCGCGCGACTGGCGGCAGCAGAGGACCGAGAGCGGGTGAGTAACCGAGGCTCAGCCTCCGACCCTTGCACTGCACAGTCAGCAAGCCTGTCCTCCACACACACACACACACACACACACACAGCATTGACTGCAGCCACTCGATGTCTTTTCCTTTGAGCGACAGATAGTTATAATAGAGGAGATCCGCATTGGCGGATCATCACCCTGCGGTCACTCTTAATGAACCGACTGAACAATACACACATTCCATGAGCTCACTGCCTATACTTGTAGACACACTACTGTGGCTGTGCAAACTGGCTGTAAACGTACAAATTGCATCCTTCACACACTTACTGTGCACAAATGTTCACACTATACACACTACCCCATTCAATCGTACGCATAGGGCACATATACTATGCAGGCGCAGACCACATCGCTGCCTGCTGTGCATACACTACTGGCGAGCTCATTATATATCTATATATTTATTCATCCATGGGATGTGGGCGTCGCGGGCAAGGCCAGCATTTATTGCCCATCCCTAATTGCCCTTGAGAAGGTGGTGGTGAGCCGCCTTCTTGAACCGCTGCAGTCCATGTGCTGAAGGTACTCTCAGTGCTGTGAGGGAGAGAGTTCCAGGATTTTGACCTAGCGATGATGAAGGAACGGCAACATATTTCCAACCGCTATGGGAGTTGGATAAGTATCTGAAGGAAAGAAATTTGCAGGGCTACGGGGAAAGGGTGGGGGAGTGGGACTAGCTGAAGTGCTCTTGCAGAGGGCTCGACGGGCCAAATGGCCTTCTTCCGTGCTGTAACCATCCTATGATTCTATGATATGTCAGGATGGTGTGTGACTTGGAGGGGAACTTGGAGGTGGTGCTGTTCCCATGAGCCTACTGCCCTTGTCCTTCTAGTTAGTAGAGGTTGCGGGTTTGGGAGGTGCTGTCGAAGAAGCCTTGGCGAGTTGCTGCAGTGCATCTTGTAGATGGTACGCACTGCAGTCACAGTGCGCAGGTGGAGGGAGCGAATGTTTAAGGTGGTGGATGGAATGCCAATCAAGCTGGCTGCTTTCTCTTGGATGGTGTCAATCTTGTTGAGTGTTGTTGGAGCTGCACTCATCCAGGCAAGTGGAGAGTATTCCATCACACTCCTTACTTGTGCCTTGTCGTGGTGGAAAGGCTTTGGGGAGTCAGGATGTGAGACACTCGCCGCAGAATACCCAGCCTCTGACCTGCTGTTGTTGCCACAGTATTTATGTGGCTGGTCCAGTTAAGTTTCTGGTCAATTCCCCCAGGATATTGATAGTGGGGGAATTCGGTGATGGTATTGCTGTTGAATGTCAAGGGGATGTGATTGGACTCTCTCTTGTTGGAGATAGTCATTGCCTGGCACTTGTGTTGTACGAATGTTACTTGCCACTTATCAGCCCAAGCCTGAATGCTGTCCAGATCTTGCTGCATGCAGGCACGGAATGCTTCATTATCTGAGGAATTCCGAATGGAACTGAACACTGTGCAATCATCAGCGAACATCCCTACTTCTGACCTTGTGATGGAAGGAACTCCTTGCAACAATGTCCTGGGGCTGAGATGATTGGCCTCCAACAACCACAACCATCTTCCTTTGTGCTAGGTATGACTCCAACCAATGGAGTATATGCACACTACTGCATTACACATAGTTAACTTATGATGTGGAGATGCCGGTGTTGGACTGGGGTGGACAAATGTGAGAAGTCGCACAACACCAGGTTATAGTCCAACAGCTTTATTTGAAATCACAAGCTTTCGAAGCGCTGCTCCTTTGTCAGGTGAAGAAGGAGCAGCGCTCCGAAAGCTTGTGATTTCAAATAAAGCTGTTGGACTATAACCTGGTGTTGTGCGACTTCTCATAGTTAACTTACACACTGAAAATTTATGATGCTAGGCACACTTGCATACGTTGCAGTTCCTCAAACATGGTGTTTGTATGCATATATATCTTACAATTGCTGATACTTTCATTATATACACTGAATACAGACAGTGTGAGAAGTTTATTGTGTGTGTTATTTGTACAGTAATATTTGTACAGTAACTTTGAATAGTGAGAGGTAAATACACATAGCACATACCATGAAAGTAGTATAAAACAAATGTATAATTTGTAGAGTATAACTAGTGAGTCTAATGAACAGTGAGAGTACTACTGTTTGTACAAGTGTGCATAGTAGGTATGTCCTCTCACTATAAAGGCACTAATCACACTTCGTACACAAAGAAAATACCCACATTATACTCTCACTATTCGTACTGTACATTCACTATGTACACTATTTTCACTATATGAACATCAAATCTACAATATACTCAGCCTATGTACAGGAAACTTTCGTTTATCCGGCACCCAAATATCCGGAATTCTCGCTTAACCGGCAAAAATCATCCTCCGAAAACTCCTCTCAAATAACCGGCAATGTTGCCGAGTCGCAGTCGAGTCTCCGCGAACGCCGAGTGCTCCGAAAACTCCTCTCAAATAACCGGCAATGTTGCCGATCCCGAGTCCGAGTCCGAGTCTGCGAACGCCGATTTAGTCAGTAGGGGTACTTTTCAAAAGTGCCACTACTCGGCCTCCTGGCGCCGTCGCAAGTCCGAAACATTGCAGTAGCATGAGTAGATTCTCCCGCGCTGCCTGGAGTCTCTTCTGATCGGCCATTTTGCTGGGTGTCTCCCACGATGCTGGTAGTCTCTTCTGATCCACCATTTTGCTGTGTGTCTCCCACGCTGCTGGTACTGTAGTCTCTTCTGATACACCATTTTGCTGTGTGTCTCCCACGCTGCTGGTACTGTAGTCTCTTCTGATACACCATTTTACTGTGTGTCTGCCATGCTGCTGGTACTGTAGTCTCTTCTGATACACCATTTTGCTGTGTGTCTGCCACGCTGCTGGTACTGTAGTCTCTTCTGATACACCATTTTGCTGTGTGTCTGCCACGCTGCTGGTAGTCTCTTCCTAGCCACCATTGTTCTGTGTGTCTTTCCATCTTCATCGGCAATTATCTCCCCCATCTTGCATTATGGAATTCCCAAAAGCTGGTCCAAGCAAAAGGAAGAGAGTGGTCTTAACTTTAAAACAGAAAATCGAGATATGCCAACGACTAGAAAGGGGAGAGAAGCGTATCAACATTATGAATGAATTCAAAATTGGTTCATCAACAATCTACGACATCAAATCGCAGAAGGATAAGCTGCTCAAGTTTTATTCAAGCTCGGAGACATGCAAGAGTGTAGAGAAATGGCGTACACTTCGTAAGCCTAAGCTTGAAGAGCTGGATACCGTGCTTTATGAATGGTTTTCTCTTAAGCGTTCAGAGGGTGTTCCAATTTCCGGACCCATGCTCATCGAGAAAGCGAAGGATTTCTACGAAAGGATGGAGCTCACTGACAAGTGTGCTTTCTCCGATGGATGGCTAACGTGCTTCAAGTTACGGCACGGGATACGACGACTCGATATTTCCGGGGAGAAGAAATCAGCTGATCACGAAGCCGCAGAAGAATACTGCGATTATTTCAATCGGATTGTGCAGCAACATGATTTGTCGCCAGCACAGATCTACAATGCCGATGAAACTGGCTTGTTTTGGAGGTTTTTGCCAGAATCAATGCTTGCTGGGGCTAGTGAGGCTAATGCTTCAGGTTACAAGAAAAATAAAGATCGTGTAACCGTGCTAACATGTGCGAACGCCGCTGGATCACACCGGGTTAAACTTCTTGTTATCGGGAAGTAATAAAAATCCCCGTGCATTTAAAAATGTGAGGCACTTACCTGTTGAGTACAAAGCTCAAAAAAATGCTTGGATGGATAAGGAAATCTTCTCCGATTGGTTCCATCATATTTTTGTTCCATCTGTGAAGGAACATTTCCGCAAAATAGGGAAACCTGAAGATAGCAAATGCATTTTATTGCTTGATAATTGCAGAGCCCATCCGCATAAATCCCAGTTGGTTTCGGGAAATATTTTCACCATTTATTTGCCACCAAATGTAACTTCTCTCATCCAACCCATGGACCAGGGTGTTATCCAAAATCTGAAGTGTCATTACAAGAAAGACTTCCTACGTAAACTGCTAAGCCAAGATGAGAATATTCAAGATTTGCAGAAGGAATACAATATTAAAGATGCCATCTATAATGTTGCATGTTCCTGGAAATTGGTGAAAGGTCACACTCTGAGGCAAGCCTGGCGCAAATTGTGGCCTTCTGTAATGTTTGCTGAAGGTTCTTCTTCAGAGGAGGAATTTCATGGGTTCAGTGTTCGTCCCAAGAAGAGTACAATAATGGAAATGGCTGGAATGGTGAAAAATGCAGGCGCAGCAAACCCTCTACGTCACCTCAGTGAAAGTGATATCGAGCAGTGGGTTGATGCAGATAGAGAAGTTGGTGTTGTGCATATGCTAAGTGATGATGAAATAATTCAGAATGTTTTGAATCCAAAGAAAGAAAAGGAAAGCGAGATGGAAAGTGAAGAGGATGAGATTTCTGAAGAAGAGAAGATTTCTTGGGCTAAAGCTGCAGACGGATTTTCTACAATCCTCAAATTTGCTAAAAGGCAGAATTGCTACACTGCACAAGAAGTTATGCAACTCCATATTCTGCATTCCACCTTTCTCCAGAAAAGGCAAGAGTCCACCAAGCAAACAGACATCCGCAACATGTTTAAGAAAGCTTCCAAAAGAGTCGCAGCAGCGGAAGTGCCTGAAGAATCTGTGGCATCGGTGGAACTGCGTGATCCTGATGACCCAGCTGGCACGGATACGGATATTTCTGATGAACCAGATGACTCGGAATAAGTGTACAGTCAACTACAGTACTGTAGACAGTTGTTTATAAGTTTTGTTTTACTGTTAAGTAATTAAAGAGTTATGGATTACCCTCAACTGGCAGTACTGTACTTAATCAAGCATCTTCCACTATCCATTTAACACAACATTCTGTAGGTGAGTACCCAAATACTGTATACTGCACATTTCTTTATTTATTTATTTTTCTTTGTTAAAAATAGCCTCGGTAGATATAACTCTCCGTTATCCGGTACTTTCGATAAACCGGCACCACGCCGGTCCCGTCAATGCCGGATAAACGAAAGTTTCCTGTACAATGCATGCAGCCACACTATAAATAAACCAGACTTCAGAATATGCACACTAATCTTGCATTATTTATATATTATCTACACACATTATATACACATTCGTGCTATACTTACACTTTATTCACAGTCACATACTATGTATATTCTCAGTCACACTGTATGCATTATAGTTACATTGTTTATACATTACCAACATACTGCCTGCATATACAAACAGATGTGCTATGTGACCATATGTATATTTCATGATTGTAATGTATATATTCTGTGTGATTGTATGTAATGCATTCACACACATATCGTATAGAGTTTGGTTGATATCTCTTCAGAAGGTGCCTGCTTGTGGTCATAACTCTGTCTCCTTTGTTGTTCTGTTCTCCTTACTGCCCCCTTCCCAGAACAATGTCCTTATCTCTGTTTAGTCTTTTGCTGGACCAATGATCCCACAACATCAACTCTGATCAATCATTAATCTCCCAATTTCTGTTTCAGATCTTCTTAAGTCTCAGATTGTTGGGCCTTTCCTGGCTTCACATGGGTACCTCCCTCTCTGTGACCTTGGACAGACAGCTGTGTACAACCCTGTACTGATTATGATTTGAGGGGAGATGCATTCATTTTGTTAGGCCTTATCTTATCATAGGCATCTTTTGCATTTGAAACCATTCAGCCAGTTAATGACTAGTAATCGATCCTATTAGCCCTCTACCAAAAGGCCACCTGGCAGATCATTTTTTTTTGGTAACATAGTGATAGTTCAATGAACCGCTGATTGGCACCTATTAAAAATAATGGCACGTTACTGAACCTTTCATACACCATCAGTAACTGAATGAATCTTTTCTATAGATTTATTAAATGCTCAACTCTGTTGTCTAGCAATGGATGTAGAGGAATTGTCCAGATTTTGTCAAACATGTATTCAGCATATTTACTTCGTCATGGCATGAACCAGGTATAAATCTACACATTAGTCCTAGTACTGAGACTGTTGCTACATTTTTATTTCCTGATGGGACATATTTCTGTCCATTTTGTGAAATAATTTCTGTACTTATTTCCTCAATCTTTAGAGGACCTTGAATATATATGGTGACTCTTTCTAAGGATTCTACCTTGTGGTAACCACACAGGGTTACTCAGCACTTTCTCAGTAATTTCTTCCTTTGTCCTTTTTAGTGTCTTTCCACTGAACGGTCTTCTGGCCTGATTGGCCAAAATATTGAACCTTTCACAGAAATAAATAATCCAACATGTTCTCAAGTAACCACTTTACAATGATTGAAAACAATCTTTAGACCTGGGCAATGGTAACCCAAAAGAGCATAGAAGAAAAGACACCAGTTTCAGTTCTTAAGAGATGAGTCCTGCTTACAGAAACTGTTGTCATGCCATTGAAGAGGTGTTTTCAAAAATCCAAACTGTCATACATAGGAAAAAACTGGCACCCACTTCATCCTTCTCCATCAGCTTTTCTGTGTAGTATACCCCTATGGCACTGCTCTAGCTAGTTCCACTTTTACCTATCCCAACAAAGATAGCATATCTCCTGTAATGGCTTCTCCTCAGCCTTACATTGTCACATCAGGTGTGCTTGAAAACTCCCATCTTTGAACCCGTTCTTTTCCTTATTTACATGCTATCCCTTGGCAATGTAATTTGTAGGCATGGGGTCAGCTTTCACATGCACGCTGTTGACACCCAGCTCTACCTCTCTGCCGCCACTATTTTTTTTCCATTTTATGCAATTTAGTTGGCGAATCAGTGATGTAACATTAGGATTTAGTAAATAAACGGACTGTTGTGCAATACAAGTTAATAAGATAATTGGGACCAAGGCACATTTGTAAACAATTGTAAACAACTGACATAGGTATAATTCTGCGTACTGCTGCCACCACACTTGACCCCCAAACTGTCACTGTACTGTTTGACTGCTTAGCTACCGTCGAGTCCTGGGTAAGCAAGGTCTTTTTTCAATTCAATGCTAATAAGACAATAGCCAAATTGCTTGGATTCCATCAAAAAGTCTGCTTCTTGGCCCCCAAATCCATTCTTCCCTGGCAACGTGCTGAAATTAAGGCTGTCACATGCAGCCTCGGTGTCTTGTTTGACCCTGAGCTTAGCTTCAAACTACATATCCTAGCCAGCACTAATACTGCCCACTTCCACCTCTACACTGTTGTCTGCCACTGCCTTTACCTCACCTTTAGTGCCACTGAAATGTTTATCCATTTTATCACCTGCAGACTTGATTAATGCAAGTCTTTCTTTTTATTACTCCAATGCTTTCCGAGTTCTATATTTCACAATTTGAAACTTGGCCAAAACTCTGCAACTTATATCTTACCCATCTCTAAGTCTCACTTCCCTATCATCCCTATCCTCATCAACCTTCATTGCCTCTTTGTCCCCCATCACATTAATTTCAAAATTCTGCTCCTCATCTACAAGTTTCTCATGGCCTCGCCTCTCCATACCTCTGCAACCTGCTTCAGGCTTATGTTCCTGCATGCGTTGTTGACTCTTTCACTCTGGCCTTTGAATTCCCTCCTTTCTCCATCAGCTGTCTCCACACCATGCTGTGGAAGTTCTCCCTAAACCTCTCCACCTTGCTACCTCATTTCCCCCCTGCCCGTCAAAAGCCTGCTTAAAACCTGCCTTGTTGACTTTGCCTTCAGTCACCTCCTCTAATCCTTCGCCTATGTCTGCTCAGTGTCCAGTTGTTTTCATCTCTGTGAAGTTTATCCCATTAAAGGTGCTATATAAGTTGTTGTTCTTCTTCAAGCAGGGTGATTACTATCCGGAATATCTTCTCGGTAAGTTATTGGAGCAAAACCTCTGGGAGGCAAAAATTATTGAAGGCGCAGTCAGATACTGTGATAAGGGAACTGTAGGTTCTTGTATTTGAACTTAGAGCTACATGGGCTGAATGGCCTCCTTCAAATGTACTTCCTTTTTGGTTAGATAATATCGCTATGGCTTCCAAACGGCCATGTATAAATTTAGGTGTAATGATCAAAAATAAAATTCACAACTTTCATCAACGTTGCCACCAATTTAATCCACCTTATATAAAAAAAAAGAGACACTTCCATTTCTTTAGTGCCTTTCACGAGTACTGGAAGTCCCAAAGCGCTTCACAGCCAATTAAGTACTTTTTGAAGTGTAGTCACTGTTGTAATGTAAGAAAATGTAAGACCATTGCAAATTTTAGTGTGGGTTACTTAACTAGGTTTTATTTTTCTTTCTTCTCCAGAGTTTGAAACATAAAGTGAGGGTGAACTTACTAAAAACTCATGATATTGTGTCCAGGAAGGAAAGCGACAGCTGTCTGCATCTGACCCATCTGCAGGTGACTGGAGTTAGTGTTCCTCTTGCTGTGAATCCCTCTGGGAAGCCATACTCTACTGGGAACCTCGTAACAACCAACCCTACCATCTGCCAACGAGTCCTCTCTTTTCAGAGCATGATTCCATTACTACTGACTGTAATGTATTCAATTTATGTGTTTTTTACTAAAAGAAAAGGAAGAGATAAGTAACTTGCTAACTTTTTTGGGCTAGCACAGAAGGGGTTGTATGATCTCTAAAGCTTGTGTGTTTTACAGATGGAATCTCTGCTGAAAACTGTTATACTCAAAGCTGTTGAAGTAATATATAACCTTTTCTTTTTTAATTTTTCTGTTCTTGTGATAATCAAATATTTAATTTGGTGGTGCATGCTGGTGAAATCATACGGTGAAGTGATTTGGAGGCTTTACTGAAGCTGATGGAGGTGAAGAATTCTTCAGTGCGTAGGGGTAGAGAAATCATAATCCCCTTCTTTGTCAGGGTGTTTAAAAGTTTGCTACACCCAACATAGAGAGGAAATCTTACCCCATGGTGTGAAGGAGCTGCGTAAACATACGCTGTTGAAATGGCACAATCACTGAAACACCCCTAAGCTCAGGACCATCGCGACTGTTAATTCAGTTCTTGATTATTTTATTGAGTTATTTTACAACTTCCAAAAAAAATATATTCCACTGAAAAGAAAAGGGTGTAAAAGAAAGGACAGTCATCCGTGGCTAAGTAAAGAAATTAAGGATAGTATTCGACTAAAAACAAGGGCATATAAGGTAGCGAAATCTAGTGGGAGGACAGAGGATTGGGAAAACTTTAAAAGGCAGCAAAAAATAACAAAAAGATTGATTAAGAAAGGGAAGATAGATTATGAAAGTAAATTAGCAAAAAATATAAAAACAGATAGTAAGAGTTTTTATAGTTATATAAAAAGAAAAAGGGTGGCTAAAGTAAATGTTGGTCCCTTAGAGGATGAGACCGGGAAATTAATGGTGGGAAATATGGAGATGGCAAAAACACTGAATGAATATTTTGTATCAGTCTTTACAGTAGAGGACACTAAGAATATCCCAACACTGGACAAACAGGGGGCTATAGGGGGAGAGGAGCTAAACACGATCAAAATCACTAAGGAAGTGGTACTCGGTAAAATAATGGGACTCAAGGCGGATAAATCACCTGGACCTGATGGCTTACATCCTAGAGTCTTGAAGGAAGTGGCGGTAGGGATTGTAGATGCATTGGTAATAATTTTTCAAAACTCCCTGGATTCCGCTAAGGTCCCGGCAGACTGGAAAACTGCTAATGTAACACCCTTATTTAAAAAGGGCAGTAGACAGAAGGCTGGTAACTATAGACCGGTTAGCCTAACATCTGTGGTAGGTAAAATTTTGGAGTCCATTATTAAGGAAACAGTAACAGGACATTTGGATAATCATAATTTAATAGGACAAAGTCAGCATGGTTTTACGAAGGGGAAGTCATGTTTGACAAATTTGCTGGAGTTCTTTGAGGAAGTAACATATAGAGTGGATAAAGGGGAACCAGTGGACGTAGTGTATTTAGACTTCCAAAAGGCATTTGACAAGGTGCCACACAAAAGATTATTGCTTAAGGTAAAAAATCACGGGATTGGGGGTAATATTCTGGCATGGATAGAGGATTGGCTATCTAACAGAAAGCAAAGAGTTGGGATAAATGGTTCATTCTCAGACTGGCAATCAGTAACTAGTGGTGTTCCACAGGGGTCAGTGCTGGGTCCCCAACTCTTCACAATCTATATTAACGATTTGGAGGAAGGGACCAAGTGTAACATATCAAAATTTGCAGATGATACAAAGATGGGAGGGAAAGTAGTGAGTGAGGAGGACATAAAAAACCTGCAAGGGGACATAGACAGGCTAAGTAAGTGGGCAGAGATTTGGCAGATGGAATACAACACTGGAAAGTGTGAGGTGATGCACTTTGGCAGGAAAAATCCTAGAGCAATTTATTATCTTAATGGCAAGAAACTGGAGAGTACTGAAGTGCAAAGGGATCTGGGGGTCCTGGTGCACGAAACTCAAAAGGTTAGTATGCAGGTGCAGCAAGTGATTAAGAAGGCAAATGGAATGTTGGCTTTCATTGCTAGGGGGATAGAATATAAAAATAGGGAGGTATTGCTTCAGTTGTACAAGGTATTGGTGAGACCGCACCTGGAATACTGCATACAGTTTTGGTGTCCTTACTTAAGGAAAGACATCCTTGCTCTCGAGGCAGTGCAAAAAAGGTTCACTCGGTTAATCCCGGGGATGAGGGGGTGGTCATATGAGGAGAGGTTGGGCAGATTGGGACTCTACTCATTGGAGTTCAGAAGAATGAGAGGCGATCTTATTGAAACATATAAGATTGTGAAGGGGTTGGATCGGGTGGATGCGGGGAGGATGTTCCCGATGACGGGTGAGACGAGAACTAGGGGACATAGTCTTAGAATATTATCCTTATGGCTCTTCTCTGCACTGCCTCCAATGTTTGAAAGTCTCCTTTGTGTCTTGGTGAACAGCCCTGTACATAGTACTCAAGCTGTGGTTTTACCAGAACAGTATACAGTTTGAGCATGACTTTCTGTGGCTTGTATTCTACTGTTTGGCCAACATATGACATGTTGCCGGCTTTGCTGATTGCTGCTCTGCATTGGTTAGACACATTGAGTGTCAAGCAATGTTCCCTCAAAGACGTGCACGTGCGCGGCCGCGCAGCAATCTGGAATGTAGCGCGCATTGAAATAAACAGGCCGCTCACAACTTCGCCGGTTTATAACTGTGTTAGCGTTTTCACCTAATACCATGTCCAAGCGAAAGGCAGGAGCCCAGGCACCAACAGTGTCTCAGAAAAATTGCTGTTAAACATTTAAAGAGGTTCAGTACTAGGACCACTGCTGTTTTTAATGTACATTAATGATTTGGACTTGGGGGGTACAGGGCACAATTTCGAAATTTGCAGATGACACAAAAATTGGAAGTGTAGTAAAAGTGGAGGAAAATAGTAATGGACTTCAAGAAGACACAGGCAGGCTGGTGGAATGGGGGGACACATGGCAGATGAAATTTAACACAGAGAAGTGTGAGGTGATATATTTTGGTAGGAAGAATGAGCAGACCATACACACTAAATGGTCCAATTTTAAAGGGGGGTGCAAGAACAGAGAGGCTTGTGCACAAATCTTTGAAGGTGGCAGGTCAAGTTAACAAAGCAGTTAATAAAGCATATGGGATCCTGGACTTTATAAATAGAGGCATAGGGCAGAATTTTCATTGACTCGTGGAGGCGGGTTTGGAGGCATGTGGGGGGGTAAAATCGCGAAATCGGGGGGCACGAACTCATCCCGCCCCCAACCCACCTGCGTGCCAATGTCCCAGGAGGCGGGGACCCGACCTGTGCTGGGAGCCGCCTCCCCGAGGCGGGAAGGGGATTAGTGACAATTAACTGCCTGTTAACAGGTAGTTAACAGGCAGTTTGTTGCCTAATCCTTATTTTTAGCCCTGAAGTGTGGGCTACCCGACAGCTCCAAACCACGCCATTTTAGCGAGGCGGACTGTGGGTCTGGAGGGGTCGATATGTCCGGTGGGCAGGTGAGTGATGGGTGCATGTGTGCAGAGGTAAGTGTGTAAGGTAAGTGTAAAGTGTGGAAAAAAGTTTTACTTACCTTAACTTCCTCCTGCAGGTGTCAGCCCTTCAGGTCTCGGGAGTCAGAAATTTCACTGGCACAGAAAGCAGAATGGCCGTTGAGCTGTCAAAAGCTGCAGCCTCTGCTTTTTGTTCTGCAGAGATCTCTAAATCAGCCTGAGAGGAAGGAATTAACTTAGAGGACAGATTGTCAGTGTTTGACAGCTTCAAGGAGCTGTCAAATGCTGATATTTCATCTGTCAAAAACTATTGACAGATGAAGGGCTGGATTTTGAATCTGGGGTCGGGTTGGGGTCGGGAATCACACATTCTGGCTTGTGAACCCGCCTCCATCGAGATGTGGCCAACCCACTGTATTTTCCCTTAATTGACCTTGTTGAGCCCGCCCAGTGGCCTCAGCAGGCCAATTAAGGGCCACCCGGCAACAGGTGACATCACAGATTGACATTTCATCTGTCAAGAGCTTTTGACAGATGAAATATCAGCGTTTGACAGCTCTGTGAAGCTGTCAAACACTCACAATATGATTTCTAACTTCAGTCCTTCCTCTCAGGCTGAGTTAGAAATCATTCCAGCACAGAAAACAGAACGCTGCAGTTTTTGACAGAACCACGGCTTTCCTGCTTTCTGTGCCGGTGAGATTTCGAACTCCCGAGAACTGAAGGGCTGACACCTGCAGGAGGAAGTTAAGGTAAGTAAAACTTTTTCCAACACTTAGCACTTACCTTACACACTTACCTCTGCACACATGCACCCATCACTCACCTGCCCACCGGACATATCGACCCCTCCAACCCCTGCAGACCCACGGCCCGCCCCGATAACTTGGCGTGGTTGTCACCTGTCGGGAAGCCCACATTTCAGCAATGAAAATAGGGATTATGCCAAAAACTGCCTGTTAACTACCCGTTAACAGGCAGTTAATTGTCACTAATCCCTTCCCGCCTCGGGGAGTCGGGTCTCAGCACAGGTCGGGTACCCGCCGCCAGAGAAATTGCAATGGAGGCGGGATGGGGTCGGGACCCCCGAATCTGCAACTTTAACCACCCCCCCCCCCACCCCGCCTCCAAACCCGACTCCACGGGTCATTGAAAATCCAGCCCGAAATGTCAATCTGTGACGTCACCTGTTGCCGGGTGGCCCTTAATTGGCCTGCTGAGCCCGCTGGGCGGGCTCAACAAGGTCAATCAAGGGAAAATCGAGTGGGTTGGCCACAACTCGATGGAGGCGGGACTACAACCCCAAAAGTGGGAGTCCCGCCTCCTGCTCGCCGCCATTGATAAAATCCAGCCCATCGAGTACAAAAGCCAGGAGGTTATGCTAAACCTATATAAAACAGTAGTTCGGCTCTAGTATTGTGTCCAATTCTGGGCACCACGCTTTAGGAAGGATGTAAAGGCTTTGGAGAGGGTACAGAAGAGATTTACTAGAATGGTTCCAGGGATGAGGGATTACAGTTACGTGGATAGACTGGAGAAGCTGGGGTTGTTTTCCTTACAGCGGTGAAGGCTAAGAGGAGATTTGATAGAGGTGTTCAAAATCATGAAGGATTTAGATACAGTAAATAAAGAGAAACTGTTTCCAATGGCTGAAGGGTCGATAACCAGAGGGCGCAGATTTAAGGTGATTGACAAAAGAACCAGAGGTGACATGAGGAAAAACTGTTTTACGCAACGAGTGGTTAGGATTTGGAATGCACTGCCTGTTAAGGTGGTGGATACAGATTCAATAGTAACCTTCAAAAGGGAATTGGATAAATAGTTGAAGGAGAAAAAATTGCACGGATATGGGGAAAGAGTGGGGGAGTGGGACTAACTGGATTGCTCTTAAGAAGAGCTGGCACAGACTCGATCAGCTGAATGACCTCCTTCTGTGCTGTACTATTCTATGATTCTATGATTGGGTTTTGGAAATTGTCGTAACCAAAGATATCTCTGGTAGGGACCATTTGAAACTGGGAGACATTTTTCAGTATTCAGTGAGTGACGGGGTTGTGTGTAAATTATGTTCTGAAGCCAAAATTAATCGAGAATTTACAAGTAGTTAAAAAATGGACTGAATGGAAACTGGACTATCTGAAATGCCACTCAGTTCAAAAAGCTCATTTTGTTGCAGTTAAAACTTTATGCAACCGGAAACGTGGCATTGGAATTTAGCGTTTATTTGCAGAGTCTGCTGAAAACCTACAGAAGTGCGTTGAAATGGGGGTACGTCAGCGAGCAAATCCGGACAAAATAAAAATTCTGATTGACAATGTGCTCCTTGCTATAAAAATAAATGCATCCATGTTGTCGGTACAGCAAATTAACGACCACGCTTTAAGTGGTTATTGTTATAATGCAGATTATGTGGAACTGATAAATTAGCCCTTCTGGTATTTTTTTCTTCAGCGGCGTATGTGTAACATTTTCACTTAAGTAAGGTCACCTTTTTTAGTGTCCTAAACTGTAAAGTATTTTCAATTCATTCATACAATTGTAGCAACCCAGCAGTTCAGTGACTTTTAAAATGTAAACTGCCCATGGACAAAAATGTAGCACTCAGAGGAGTTTGTAGCCCGCCCAGTGCAAAGAAAATTTAGAGGGAACATTGGTGTTGTGTACTAAGACTCCTAGGTCTCTTTCAAATTTATCCTTGGCTATTTCAATACCATTCATGGGGCACATGTGTCATCCATTTTTCCTTCCTATGTGCAGTACTTTACACTTATCTGCATTAAATTTTATCTGCTATTGTTCTGCCCACTTACTTATTTTGTCCAACTCATTTTGTCGTTTCTGAGATACCTCCCCCGACTCCACTATTCTTCCTATTTTGATATCATCTGCAAACTTGCTGAATTTACAATGAGTTTCAGGATCCAAGTCATTGATGTAAATTAGAAACAGCAGTGGTTCCATCACCAATTCCTGGGGCACCCCACTACTTTCCCCATCTGACATACCCATTGACGTAAGAAAACTACTAGGCACTTGGTCTAAGCGTTAAACAAAGTTTTAATCAACTGTTTTACAACATGGAGATCTAGTTGTCCTTCACTAGTTCCTGTTAAAGAATGTCCTGAGCAAGCTGGGCCCATGCCCGAGTATTTATACTCTCCCTGGACAGCGCCACCAGCAGGCCGCCCAGTATTATGTCATAAGTCATTTCCCATGAATGACAAGATTCATGTCACCCATTATCGACTATTTTCTACCTTTCAGTCAATTTCTTATCCGTTTCTAAGATTTACCCTGAATCCCCACAGCTTTGAGCTTAACTAATATACTTTCACAGGAAACCTTGTCAAATGCCTTTTCAAAGTCTAGGTGCATACAACATGTTGTTCGGCTTTTGTTATATTGTTCCCTCATTTCTTTGAAATTAGCTCTTTTAAAGTTATATACAGTATCTAGCTCCTGGTCTTTGATATTTCTGAACTTCAGATCATGGTGAACTTGATTATTCCATGGCCACTGTTCCCCAAGGGTGCCATGACTTCCATTCTTTGTACATTGTCTGGGTCACATATGAATACAAGCTCAGATGAGCATGGCTCTCATCGCTTTCCTGATGCATTGGTCCATGAAGCAGTCATGCATTATACTTAACAACTCTGACTCTAAACTGTTTGAGTTTTCCAATTCATATTCATACATTGACAACATCCACTTAATTTTTTAAAATTTTGAAAATGACTTTTGATGCAACAATAATGGAGCTCACACATTTAAGAGGATTATCACTTCTCCCCCTAAAATTGTTACCTGTCCAAAATGGGATGAAGACCATCCAGTTTTTGAGAGGAAATATGTTAACCAGACACCAAAAAAAATGAGTCAGTTTTTCCACTTTTGTGCCTTACAATAGTTATTAAGATTTTCAATGAATTTCCATCATTAGCAAAGCAAATACCAATATGTAAGAGATGGTTCCATCCCTATTCACCATCCCATCCATTTTTTGGATATTGGTAAAAGATGGCAACCCTCCTTGTCACTGTTAGAGAGCTTCAAAGTAGCCTGATTTCACAAACTGCTATCATGTATGGAAGTATTAAGATGACTCCTAAATCACTATCTGTGTGGCACCTCCAGTGTGCAACAGGCCCATGAGACTACTGAGCCTTGTTTTGAGGCTTGTTGTTTTATGTACTGTACAGACCCAAGGTACTGCTGCTCTTTCTATGGTGAACACCCATTTGCAGCATGTGAGATTCTTGTTACCTAATTTTTGACATGAATCTGATCTTTGTGTGCCCGATAGAGCTGTAGCAGTTGGAACATTCTGTGACATGGAGCACGAACATGTAGCCTGCGACTCAGTGCAATATCTTGAAGGCTGGATTGATGTGCTCGGTATGTAAATGCAATTATCAACAAGACAACGGAGATAAGTATATCAAAGCATGACAGTAAACTTCTTTCCTTAGGGAACGGCCTGCTGAAGAAAACAACTCTCAAATCTGGCCGTGACCAACTTGACAACCCACAAACTGGCCAAAGTGTCAACATCTGGATAAGGACAATGCTTGAAAATAGGAAAGATATTGAACCACCCCAGAATCTTAGCTTCACGATAGGTAGTGGTGATGTCAATGAGGTATGTGAATGTTAAATCAGCAAATTAAAGGAAATTAACAACGTGAGGTTAAAGTCAGTATATCTTTAATGTCAAGCACGGTGTTTACATAGTCTGAATTAAGTTGCCATACTGTATATAAAAGGAAGGCGGCTTTAAGAAGAATCGGTCAGTCTTATACAGTGAATAGTAGGGGAGGAGGAAGGGGAGGAGGGGTGGCTATGTTAATAAAGGAAGGAATCACTGTAATACAGAGAAATGATATTGGGTCAAAAGATCAGGATAATGAAACAGTTTGGGTAGAGATAAGGAATAATAAGGGGAAAAAGACACTGGTGGGCGTAGTATATAGGCCTCCTAATAGTTGCAACTCTGCTGGAAGAAGTATTAATCAGGAAATAGTTGGGGCATGTAATAAGGGAACAGCTATAATTATGGGGGATTTTAACTATCATATTAACTGGGCAAATCAAATTGGGCAGGGCAGGCTTGAGGAAGAGTTTATTGAGTGTCTTAGGGATGGATTTCTTGAGCAGTATGTAACTGATCCTACAAGGGGGCAAGCAACCTTGGACCTGGTACTGTGTAATGAGTCTGGATTAATTAATAATATCCTAGTTAAGGATCCCCTTGGAATGAGTGACCATAACATGGTTGAATTCCATATCCAATTAGAGGGTGAGAAGGTTGGTTCTCAAACAAGCATACTGAGCTTGAATAAAGGAGACTATGATGGCATGAGAGCAGAATTGATTAAAGTGGACTGGGAAAATAGATTAAAGGGTAAGACGGTACATGAGCAGTGGTGTTCATTCAAGGAGTTATTTTACAACTTTCAAAATAAATATATTCCACTGAGGAAAAAAGGGTGTAAAAGAAATGACAGCCATCCATGGCTAAGTAAAGAAATTAAAGAAAGTATCCAACTAAAAACAAGGACATATAAGGTAGCCAAAGTTAGTGGGAGGATAGAAGATTGGGAAGTCTTCAAAAGACAACAACAAGTAACTAAAGGATTGATTAAGAAAGGGAAAATAGACTATGAAAATAAATTAGCAAAAAATATAAAAACAGATAGCAAGAGTTTCTATAGTTATATAAAAAGAAAAAGGGTGGTTAAGGCAAACGTAGGTCCCTTAGAGGATGAGACCAGGAAATTAATGGTGGGAAACATGGAGATGGCAAAAATGCTGAACAAATATTTTGTTTCAGTCTTTACGGTAGTGGACACTAAGAATATCCCAACACTGGACAAACAGGGGGCTCTAGTGGGGGAGGAGCTAAATACGATTAAAATCACTAAGGAATTGGTACTCAGTAAAATAATGGGACTCAAGGCGGATAAATCCCCTGGACCTGATGGCTTACATCCTAGGGTCTTGAGGGAAGTGGCAGTAGGAATTGTGGATGCTTTGGTAATAATTTTCCAAAACTCCCTGAACTCAGCAAAGGTCCCGGCAGATTGGAAAACTGCTAATGTAACACCCTTATTTAAGAAGGGTTGTAGGCAGAAGGCTGGAAATTATAGACCAGTTAGCCTAACATCTGTGGTAGGTAAAATTTTGGAGTCTATTATTAAGGAGACAGTAACGGAACATTTAGATAAACATAATTTAATAGGACAAAGTCAGCATGGCTTTATGAAGGGGAAGTCATGTCTGACAAATTTGCTCGAGTTCTTTGAGGACATAACGTACAGGGTGGATAAAGGGGAACCAGTGGATGTAGTGTATTTAGACCTCCAGAAGGCATTCGACAAGGTGCCACATAAAAGATTATTACTCAAGATAAAAAATCATTAGATTGGGGGTAATATTCTGGCATGGGTGGAGGATTGGTTATCTAACAGGAAGCAGAGAGTTGGGATAAATGGTTCATTCTCGGACTGGCAACCAGTAGCCAGTGGTGTTCCGCAGGGGTCGGTGCTGGGTCCCCAACTCTTTACAATCTATGTTAACGATTTGGAGGAGGGGACCGAGTGTAACATATCAAAGTTTGCAGATGATACAAAGATGGGAGGGAAAGTAGAGAGTGAGGAGGACATAAAAAACCTACAAGGGGATATAGACAGGCTGGGTGAGTGGGCAGAGATTTGGCAGATGCAATACAATATTGGAAAATGTGAGGTTATGCACTTCGGCAGGAAAAATCAGAGAGCAATTTATTATCTTAATGGCGAGAAACTGGAAAGTACTGCAGTACAAAGGGATCTGGGGGTCTTGGTGCATGAAAATCAAAAAGTTAGTATGCAGGTGCAGCAGGTGATCAAGAAAGCCAATGGAATGTTGGCTTTTATTGCTAGGGGGATAGAATATAAAAACAGGGATGTATTGCTGCAGTTGTATAGGGTATTGGTGAGACCGCACCTGGAGTACTGCATACAGTTTTGGTGTCCATACTTAAGAAAAGACATACTTGCTCTCGAGGCAGTACAAAGAAGGTTCACTCGGTTAATTCCGGGGATGAGGGGATGGACATACGAGGAGAGGTTGAGTAGATTGGGACTCTACTCATTGGAGTTCAGAAGAATGAGAGGCGATCTTATTGAAACATATAAGATTGTGAAGGGGCTTAATCGGGTGGACGCGGTGAGGATGTTCCCAATGATGGGTGAAACTGGAACTAGGGGACATAATCTTAGAATAAGGGGCTGCTCTTTCAAAACTGAGATGAGGAGAAACCTTTTCACTCAGAGGGTAGTGGGTCTGTGGAATTTGCTACCCCAGGAAGCTGTGGAAGCTACTTCATTAAATAAATTTAAAACAGAAATAGACCGTTTCCTAGAAGTAAAGGGAATCAGGGGTTACGGGGAGCGGGCTGGAAATTGGACATGAGTTTGAGTTCGGATCAGTCAAGGCTATGTGGGTGGCGGAGCGGGCTCGAGGGGCCGATTGGTCTACTCCTGCTCCTATTTCTTATGTTCTTATGTTCTTTTTGAAGACCAAAGCCACCAGACTGCCAAGAATTGGATTCATATTTGTTGCAAGACCGACAGAATGGTCCATTCATAGATCCAAGAATGCTCTTGCTGAACATTTTTTTATTGCTCTCAGGATGTGGGTGATGCTCACATTTATTGCTCATCCCTAGTTGCCCCAAGGTACTGCTGGACCTTCTCCTTGAACCATGCAGGTTTGATATTATGGTGCTCCCCTGATGGTGTTAGGTAGTGTTGGTGAAAAATTAATTCATTCGAGTCTGTCGTAAAGCAAAAGATCACAGTTTATCATTCAGAGCGCTCCGGGAGATTTCAGAGCGTTCTGGGAGAAGCGTCACAGCCTGCGGTCTCATGACCCGCTTCTCAATTTAACAATGGCAGCCACGCTTCTTTATACACTTCCAAAAGCCAGTAAATACAAACCTCAGCACAGTTAGGGTTAGGGTTACGTCATGGGTGACCCTTGGGTTGTCTAAAAACAACTTGATCAGAATTTACACTGTTAGCGAAACTTATTCTTTTACTTCTGCTTTTATCAGCCATCTGTGCTGCATTGGTTTCATTCTTACACCTATTCGAGGTTAGTTTATAGATTCACATTTTTGTTCTGCGGTGTCTGCATTACAATACTGCAGCCTAAGCAAGTTGGTCTTTTATCTAATTATACCCCTGTCTCCATGCCTTCGGGAGATACTTTGACCTTTACTATAGTCCTTTAAGCAGTTCAACTAATCTTAAACATTACAACTGATTTGCCTTTACATTATTGCAATTAATTTTTTAAACTCTTACAATCCCTCCTATTGGTCCCTGGCCAAAGCTTGATTTGTCCTGGGGACCATCATACCATGGTTATATCGGTGGCACACAGTTTCTTATACTCTGTTGACGAGATCTTTTGACGATGTTATTGTTGTTTTACAGTCCAATGTAAATGAGAACGCGCTCGGGAGAACGAGAGAGAAAGACTCCCCGGAAGAGGTTGAGCTGCACAGTCCAGTCACATCATGACTGTTGAGCTATTCGTACCATTTAGGTTAGGTTCTTCCGCTCCTCTTCCGTTTTTTTCTCTATCCTCCATCCTCCGCCTGACTTGTCATGAACATGTCCTTCTCTTTGAAATATCGATGATCCATTTCTTCCGTGTGTAGACGTATTCCTTGTAGCTTAAAGTTGTTCCCTTCTTCATCTGTTTGTCTGTTTCTTCTTGTGTCATATGCCACAACCAATGGTTTGTCCCTATTCTACTCTATCTCTAAAGTTTTACACATGCATTAATACAAACGTTACCCGCGCGTAAGCATTTTCCTTTCTTCGATAAACAGAGATCTATCTTTTATGTTACGATACACCTGCCCCACTGGTGCTGCTGGAACGACATCTGTTGCCATTTGGGCGCAGCAACATTTCAACAATTAAAACCAGACCATACATCACTAATATTATAACAAAGAACAAAATCAATCCTTGTACTACTGATGTCCCGAGTGATCCCAACCATCCAGTTGTCCAGCCCCAAAGGGTGGATGCCGGAGGTTGTTTTAACTTTTTTTACTTCTTCCTGTATGTGTTCTGCCAAGTTAGTTATTTCTTCTGAGCTGTCTGGTATGTCGGTACAACATTCTGTACCTATTAGGGCACAGGTTCCCCCTTTTTCTGCCAACACATAGTCAAGGGCCATGTTAATGGATTCCCTTGCCAATTTACCCGTAACTCTCTTTTGGCCCGTGGGGGTACTCTAGCCTGAGTCCTCCCGAGGCTACATATTATGTTTACACAAACAAGCAAACTACACATGATATCGCGTAACACATTCATCTTATCACTTTATGTTAACAATGTCCCGAAGGCTATATCGCCAACCTAACCACTTTGTTGCTTGTAAATTCTATTTTCCTGTGGGGGTGAATAGAATATTGTTATTAATTTGGTTCCTCGATCATAATCATTTGGATTCCCTCCTCCTGCTCGACCGGTTGGAGTTGACGGGACCGTTCCCATACATATTTCAGGATATATCCCAAGGTATATCCTATCAAGATAATACATATTATCCAAACCAGTGTTTGTCAGCGTCCATTCCCATTCGTCATAGTGTCTAGCATATTCTTCACTTTCCAGAAAAGGTACTTGTTCTGGTGTAGCCATTCTTAAATTGGTGAAGGGTCATAGGTTTTCAGCTGTGTCCAGTGCTTCCATCGTCCCATGCCCTTTATATTAATGCAAGCACACGTATCCCCACTAATTAAAATCTGATATGGTCCCGACCATTTTTTTGGGGGGAGAACCCGGGTTTTCCTGGTAGATTCTTAACCATTACCTTGGTCCCCACTGGAGCGATATATGGAAATGCGGTCAATTCCAAATCTTTATCTCTTTCTTCCTGTCTTTCCCTAGTTTGCTGTTTCATTTATTTTAATTGGTTACTCATTTCCAGACATATCTGCGGAGTTTATCCTTTAGGGGGCCCACATTTTCTCCTCCAGTCATTATACCATGGGGGAGCTGCATTGCCCTCCCCGTCATTAGCTCATATGGTGATAGGCCCGTGGTTCGATTTGGGGTGGCTCTTAGTTTCATTAATACTGTGGGTAGCACATCCACCCACCGTTGCTGTTTTTCCCCCAATGCTTTGGCTACCGCTGTTTTTAAGGTGCGATTCATTCTTTCTACCATTCCAGAACTTTGAGGATGGTATGGGATGTGGAATTTCTGTTTTATTGACCCCCTTCCTGTATGGGCGCTTCCCTGATGTAGTTCTAAAAGTATCTGTCTGATGCACGCGGGGGCTATCACCTTTGCATTCTTTCGCCATATTGCCTCTTCATCTGGTCTACCCCCTACTCGGTACCATTCCTGTCTTTCGTCCTCTGGGGCATCTGCATGCAATTTACTGATATCTATTTCCTCTATCTGTGCACTAGCTACGTTCCCTTCAACCATTTCTTGTTCAAGAGCTCGCTGTGCTGCTAGATCAGTGGCCTGATTCCCTTTTTTGCTCCTGATTCTGTATCTTCTGGTGCGCTTTAATTTTTATTACTGCAGCTTGTGCTGGGGCTTTTGTGGCTTCCAAGAGGGCCTCTATTCGCTGCTGGTGTTTTATGTGATCCCCTCCGGTTGTCACAAACCCCCTTCTCCCCCAAGCTGTCATATAATCGTGTACCACACCGAATGCATATCTACTATCCGTGTAGATGTTTACTGTCTTTCCCCTTGCTAATTCTAGCGCCTTTGTTAACGCTACTATCTCGGCTACTTGTGTCGACAAGCTTCCGTCTAACCTTCCCGACATTTCTGTTTCCAACTGATCATTTACTACTGCCCATCCTGTCCGGGGAGATCCCTCTACATATTTCCTTGACCCGTCTACGTACAGTGTCATCTGAGCTTCCTCCAGTGGTTCATCCTGCACGAGGGTTTCGTCTAGTTCCCCTCCGTCTCTGAGCACTGATGGGAGCTTCCCTCACTCAGGATGCCTTCCGCGGGGTTTTCCCCTGTATCCCGAATTACCTTAACTGTCTGGTCTATCGGCAGTAGGACTGCTTCCCATCGAGCTCGCCGCATATTGGAAACTGACCGTAGTTTCCCAGTATTCAACATCTCTACCAGTGTATGCCGAGTGTGTAAGATGATATCCCCTGTCATCACAGTTGGTTTGCTACTTTAACTCTGCATCTCTGTCCTACATTATTCTTAGCGCATATTATACAACGGTGACAATACTTCGCCACCTCTCGACCCATCTTTGGCCACCACCAGTACTGTGTCAGTGGGTGCAACATGTTACTTCTGCCGGTATGTGTTACACCATGGTACAGCCCCATCAGTTGTTGTCTACAACATTCCGGTGCCACCACCTGGTTTCGTGGGCCCCATCTCCAAATTCTATCTCGTAACTGTGCGCCAGCTTGTTTCTATCTCTCCTTTTCCTCTTTACTAGTATTTTCTTGTACCTCCACTATATTCACTTCCTGTACCCCACTGGCTGTCATGACCATATTTATCTCATGTTTAAACGCGGCTAGTTTTGCGGCCAAATCTGCATACTGATTTCCTATGGGAGCCTGATCCTGGGGCTCCTATGAGTCCATGTCTATCTTCGTGTGGGCCTTTATTTTAATTACCGCAGTTTCTAAAGGTGCTTGTGTCGCCTTAACTAACCTTTCTATTAGCTTTCCATGTTTTACTACCTTTCCAGTGGAGGTCATATAACTCCTTCTGTTAATATTCAGGATGTAGGGTTTATTCCAGTATGTTTTTGTATTAATACTGATCCATCTCTTGGTCAGCAGATTGTTTCCCACTTTACTATTCGGCTATCTGATATAGTTCTGTTTAAGAGCCCAAGGGGTTAATTTATCAAATCTTAATTTTCCTTCCATCACTGTGGGGAAATACTAACTTAAAATTAAGACACTTAAATTTAATAATGTCCAATATCTTTAAATTTTGTTCAGCCATACTAAAGTTGTTGCTTACAACTGGAGAAAAATTAGTTTTTCACATTTAAACAAATTGCTTCGGAGGATTCCACCATAGCAACCGCGACTCCAAGGTTAAATCTTAGACTGAAACTTAATCTTTTGTGAAACAAACTTTTTGTTTTTCTTCTCAGTTTTTACACACCAGCTTAACTTAAATCGTAGTTTGAAGTTTTGTTTCAATTCTGGGTGCACAATCTTATTCAATGCGGTCTACACAAATTTACACCAACCAGAATTTCACCGTGGCCACAATGAAAGTCTGGTTTTAATAGGTTAATTCACCTCTAACTCCAATTCAATCCAGATCAGTTTTTTAAAAACTAACCAGTATCACTTGGAAAAGAAAGAAACTACATTAACAAAGAAACAATTACTCATGCCTTGTAAACATTCAAATTCATTTTCTTCCAGGCACATTGGCAACTGTGACTTCAAGGCTGAAGCTTATCTTTTGTAAAACAATTAACAAACTTAAAACAACATACACTTGTCTGTCATTCAAGACAGGTCTTCAAAGGGTTAAACAGCTTTTAGCTCTCTGTACAAAAGAGTGGGTGGAGCTAAAACAAAACTGACTTCCCCTTTTTTTTTAAAAACAGACTTTCAGACAAAAGAAATACTGTTACTTCTTAAACATTCACAGTCAGGATAACTTTAACAGTTTAACACACACTTTCACACAAACTGAGATCCCAGCATTTAAATTTTTTTTTTTTACGGTTCCTGTCACTTAGCAAATCTTGAGTTTTATTTGTCTCGGCACAGATATTAATAACTTCCATGTCGGTTTGTTTCCTGACTCATACCCTTTCTTAATCATCTTCCCTTGGTTAACTGTTGTCAAAGGTACGTCTCTTCCTTATTCCCGCAGAGTGAGACCGTACTTGCAACCTCCTTTGTATAATAATAGCTCTTGTTCTAATTCAAGAATTCTTTCATTTTTACTTGCAAGTTTAGTGTGGAGTCGTTGTACCTTGTTAGTTAATGCGACTAATTGGTTTACTAGTATTACCCTTGCCTTTTTCGTCTTTTTCTGTTTTTGACGCTCTACCGCTCTCTCTTACCTTCCGATCCTGGAGCGGGTCCGACCCCTCCTTCATCATCTTATCAACTAAACCCGTCTGGTCATCTATATAGAACCTAGTAAGGGCACCATTCGTCCCTATTCTATTTCTTTCCCCGACGCCAAATATAGTCCAACTTACAGTCTTATCAAATACTGAGTTCCTCTAATTGGGTTAGTTCTTGATACCTTAAAAGACTTTAAGCGGTTACGTAGTCACAGCACACACACATATATTTATTGACTTCACGATTCCAGGGTGCTTTGGTTCTCTACGCCTACTTGATCCTGGCCATTACGTGGGGCCCAATCGCCCTCTTAATTCCGGCTCAGGCTAGGTGTGTGAGACAGGCGCCCTCCTTGTCCGTGTCGATCAGTCAATTACTCATACCTTCACGACATTTATCGCTACACAGTGTTCCCTTAGTACACGCGATCCACACTCACACAACTGTGTTCTCATACCTCTAACAGACTTTCCACTTGATTCGTGATGCTATGGCACTGCCTCTCCGCCGTCCCAAGCGATTCAATTTCTGGACAGTCAAAATTTGACTTCTCGTCCGGCTTCACTGGTACGGGCGGTCTTTCAGTCCCAGAGCATCCTGTCGACTACGCCAATTATTGGTAAAAAATTAATTCACTCGAGTCTGTCGTAAAGCAAAAGATCACAGTTTATTATTCAGAGCGCTCCGGGAGAATTCAGAGCGCTCTGGGAGAAGCGTCACAGCCTGCTGTCTCATGACCCGCTTCTCAATTTAACAATGGCAGCCACGCTTCTTTATACACTTCCAAAAGCCAGTAAATACAAACCTCAGCACAGTTAGGGTTAAGGTTACATCATGGGTGACCCTTAGGTTGTCTAAAAACAACTTGATCAGAATTTACACTGTTAGCGAAACTTATTCTTTTACTTCTGCTTTTATCAGCCATCTGTGCTGCATTGGTTTCATTCTTACACCTATTCGAGATTAGTTTATAGATTCACATTTTTGTTCTGCGGTGTCTGCATTACAATACTGCAGCCTAAGCAAGTTGGTCTTTTATCTAATTATACCCCTGTCTCCATGCCTTCGGGAGATACTTTGACCTTTACTATAGTCCTTTAAGCAGTTCAACTAATCTTAAACATTACAACTGATTTGCCCTTACATTATTACAATTAATTTTTTTAACTCTTACAGTAGGGAATTCCAAGGCTTTGCCCCAGTAGTGACGAAAGAACAGAAGTATATGTCCAAGTCAGAAAGATGTATTGCTTGGTGGGGGGGGGGGGGGGGGGGGGGGGCGGGGGGTGAACCTGGAGGTGATGGTCTTGCCATGATCTTGCTACTCTTGTCCTTCTTTATGGTAGAGGTTGTGGGTTGGGAGGTGCTTTAAAGTAAGATGCTGCCGTGCGTTCTGGAGGTAGTACATACTGCAGCCGGAGTGCACCAGTAGTGGAGGGGATGTATATTGAGTCTAGTGGCAGGTGCGCCAACCAAGCATACTGCTCTGTCCTGGATAATGTCCAGTTTCTTAAGTGATGCAGCAGCTGCACCCATCCATATGAGTAGTGAATATTGCATCACACTCCTGACTTGAACCTTGTAGATGGTGGAAAGGCATTGAGAGATCAGAAGATGAGCCACTCATCACAAAGTACCCAGCATCTGCCCTGCTCTTGTAGCTGCGTTGTTACTATGGCTCATCCAGTTAAGCTTCTGGACAGTGGTAATCCCAGGATGGTGATGGTGGGGGACTCGATAATGGTGGTGCCGCTGAAGGTCAGGGGGAGGCAGTTGGACCGTTTCTTGTTGGAAATGTTCCTTACCTGATAATTACGTGGTGTAAATGTTACCTGTCACTTGTCAGCCCAAACCTGGTTGTCCAGGTCCTGCTGTAGGCTGGCATGGGGTGCTTCATCATTGGAGAAGTTGTGAATGGGGCTGAACAATGTAGAATCATCAGCAAACAGTCCCACTTCTAACCTTATCATAAAGGGAAGGTCATTGCTGAAGCAGTTGAACATGCTTCCCTGAGGAATTCCTACAATTCTTTCCTGGGAATGCAATGATTGGCCACTGGCAACCATGAGTATCTTCCATTGTATCAGGTATGGCGCCAACTAGTGGAGGATTTTCCCCTTGATCCCTATTGACCTCAGGTTTGCTACGGCACTTTGGTGTCATATTCAGTCGAACTCTGCCTAAGGGCAGCTACTTTCACTTCTCCTCTGGCATTCAGATCTTCTGTCCATGTCTGGATCAAGGCTGCGAAGAGGTTTAAAGTTGTGTGGCTCTGGCAGAACTGGAAAGCATCGATGAGCAGGTTACTGGTGAGCATGTGTTGCTTGATGACACTATTGATGACTTCTTCTATCGCTTTACTGATGATTAGGATGAGGTAATTAGCCAGGTTAGATTTATCATGGTTTTGTCCTGGACAGTTTTCTGTATTGTCGGGTAGATGTCAGTCATAGCTACACTGAAATAGCCTGACGAGTGGGGTGGCTAGTTCTGATGCACAGGTCTTCAGCACTAAAGCTGGGATATTGTCAGGACCAATAACCTTTGCTGTGTCCAGTACACTCAGTTGCTTCTTAGTGTCACATCAAGCAAACTAAATTGGCTGGACACTATGATGGTGAGGACATCAGGAGGGGGCTGAGTAGAATCATCCACCTGGCACTTTTGGCATTTCTCACTACAGACTCTGACATCAGGCGCCAGAGACCGTTGCTGTGAAAAATAATTTGAATTATTTCTAATGGGCCTGAATTTCCGATCAGAGGCTTCCTGCGGGGCGGATGCCTCCGATCAGAAAAAAAATCGACAAACTTACCTGCTGGTTCCGTAGATCCCGAGGCTTGCGATCCTGGGCCTCTCCTCTTCGAAATGCACAGAGGCCCAGGTATCCCAGGGGCACAAAGTGATAACATTTTACTTTTTAATTTAAAAAAAACTCTTATGCTGGTGAAAGCAGGCCTTACGCATTAATGTGGTCAATTTCACTCAGGTTACAAGGATGGCTGCTGTGTGAAGTGGAACATTCACACCTATGTAGAAGGTGTTGCTCTTTTTGAGTTGGAAATTAAGGGAAATTTTTGGGGCAGAACAGGTGTTAGGTCTGAGTACGGAGCATTTGAGGGTCAACTCTGTGATGGTGCACACCTACACATTCCATTGAATTGGGGACCCATTTTCCTTTTTTGCTTTTTTTTCAGATCTTGCACAGAGTGTGCATGAGGATTGCTACCCTTTAATTATAAGTGTTATGATGAAAATTAGTCCCACAATGAATCAGGGACCTATGTTCAGCTGTTCATTCTTAATAGCTTTGTTTTCAGATGTTTGAATTTTAAAGGTGTGAATTTACTTTTAAGTTCTTTTTTAATTTTAAATATGGCTCTTTCTGCAATATGTTTGGAGCATAACTTTCTGCCGCTGTTTGCTGCTGTATTTTGGCACGACTCCTTTGGCCACTGCAAAGAGCCAAGTCTTCAGACCTCGGCACACTAGTCTGAGAAGATTGGCCTTCACTGTCTGTGCTCTATAAAGGAGGCTGTAAAATAGTGTTATGCCATCTGCTTGAGCATGACCATCAAGGAAGATCTACCACAGAGACAGCCATACCCAATTCTGTGAAGGTCACCACAGCTTTAAATTTTTATATGACCAGTTCCTTCAAAGACATTAGTGATGTAATTTACTGCAGTCTGTGAATAAAACGTCAAACACCCTGGGGGTGATTTTCTGAATGGGGAGCTTTTGGAGGCGGGACACCCACTTGTCGGGTTTCAGTCCCGCCTCCATCAGCTTCTGGCCAACCAGCGGGATTTTCCCCTGATTGACCTTGTCAAGCCCGCCCGGCGGGCTCAGCAGGCCAATTAGGGCGAAGCCAGTTGCAGAGCACGTCACCGTATGACGTGTCATCTGTCAAGAATTTTTGAAAGAAGAAATGTCATCATTTGACAGCTTTGTGAAGCTGTCAGTGACAATCTGTGTAGTTCGATGTGTTCAGGACTCATCAAACCAGTCTGTGATCTCTACAATGGAGATGTCGGGGACTCCGGCTCCACAGCGGCTGAAGGCTGCAGGAAGAAACAAAGGTAAGTTAACATTTTCTAACACTTTACACTCACCTCACATACTTACCACTCCCCACTTGCACCCATTACTCACCTCTACAGCGCACTTTCAGACCCCTCCGACCCCCGCAGATCCACTGCTCGCCTCCTACACCCTGGCGGGGTTCCCCAGGTCGGGAAGCCCGCACTTCGGAACGAAAAATGGGGATAATCCTATTTTCTGCCTGTTAACTACCTGTTAACAGGCAGTTAATAGGCTTTAATCCCTTCCCGCCTCCAAGGAGACGGGACCCGGGGCGGGACAGCTTCCTGCTTCCTGGCAAGAAGGCACGGAGGCAGGTTGGGGGCGGGTTTGCCACCCGCCTCCAAATTCTGCCACTTTCTCAGCAGTCCCGCCTCCTCGGGGCTGAGAAAATCGCCCCAGTGAATCACTTTCCCAATGGAAAGGAGGCAACAGCATGAGAGAGTACACCACTGTTACACGTATAAAATTCTTAGAGGGCTTGATAGGGTAGATGCTGAAAGGTTGTTTTCCCAGGCTGGAGAGCCTAGAACTAGGGGTCATAGACTTAGGATAAGGGTTCGGCCATTTAGATCTGAGATGAGGAGAAATTTCTTCACTCAGAGGGTTGTGAATCTTTGGAATTCCCCACCCCAGAGGGCTGAGGTTGCTCAGTCATTGAGTATATTCAAGAATGAGATTGATAGATTTTTGGACACTAAAGGAATCAAGGGATATGGGGATAGGGCAGGAAAGTGGAGTTGAGGTAGAAGATCAGCCATGATCTTATTGAATGGTGGAGCAGACTCAAGGGGCCGTATGGCCTACTCCTGCTCCTTTCCAAAAGTGCAGGGTCTCATTGATGGCACACTTAGCAATCAGGCCTCTCTAGCAGCAAATCCACAGCCTATATGAATAGAAAAGGCTTTCATTTGATCAACGTGCAATTGGTGTTGGACTACTGGAACAGAATAACGCAAATTAATGCACAATACTCTGGCAGCAGCCACAGTACCTTCATTACACGGCAATCTGTTGTGCCACTACTATTTGAAGGAGCAGACAAGCTAGAAAGCTGCCTGGGTAATGATAGCATTGAGAAATACCCAAACAGAGGCAGAATCCAAATACAATTAAGCTCATGCCCGCACTCAAGTTCTGGTGGAACAAAGAATTGGTTATGTTGAAACACAAATACCGACATTTGAACAAATTAGTAGAGTGCGCCTCTACAACCCTGCTAAATGCCAAGCTTATCAGTATCTACTCCGTATTGCAAAGCTTTTCTACCCAGGGAGGGGAAATCACTAAGCAGGAGGCCCAGGAGGGTCAGTGTGAATTTCTGGCATGGAAGGAGAAGGAGGAGGAAGCAGAAGAAATGGTTGATGCTGATGTGCAACCTGAGAGACTGGTGTGTCAAATAAAGTAACTGTTTCATCCGTGCCTCCTCCTGCTATGCACTGGCTACTGCGCACCCCTAGCAGATGACTAGGGGTCTGTGTAGGAACTGATCCTTGGCCACCACTTGCGAATAAGGTTCTCTCAGACAGCTTCCATAGCCTTTCCAAGACAGAAGTGAGAGTTTCCTAGAAATTGGAGTCCAGGTCTCAATAGAAGCAGTCACAGAAATCGTAAGAGAAACCGAACCACACTTTCTGTGTCCTCTGTGGCTCCTTTGCAGGTGGCACCGGAGTTGCTACTTGCTCCGTAGTGGACTTCGGGTTTTTTAATCTGTGTTGTCTGACTGTAGGTCTCAGAGCTGCAATGCTGCAGAGTCTCCACCTTACCATGCAGGAAGCTCTGAAAACTCTCAAAAGAAGCCCTGTAAGACAAAAATCTGTGGGTCCTGTAGAAGAGGAACATCTGTCCCTAGACTTCTATTCAGGATGCTGCCCATATCCGGTCCATCACCAAGACCGCTTACTTCAACCTCCATAACATTAGCCACCTCTGCCTCTGCCATAGCTCTTCTGCTGATGAAACCCTTACCAAGTCCCGTTCACTCATGATCTCTGTGCTCGCTGACCAAATTTGGCCCCTGGTACGGCAACACCTTGATTTTAAAACTCTCATCCTTGTTTTTAAATCACTCCATTCCCTCGCCCCTCCCTATCTCTGTAATCTCCTCTAGCCGTACAACCTTCCGAGATCTCCAGGCTCCTTCAATTCTGGCCTCTTGCGCATCACTCCACCACTACCTGTCTCTCCTCCTTTAAGATGCCCCTTAAAACCTACCACTTTGAGCAAGCTTTTGGTCATCTTTCCTAATATCTCCCTTATGTGGCTTGGTGTCAAGTTTATTTGATAACGCTCCTGTGAAGCGCCTTGGGACGTTTTACTACGTTAAATGCGCAATATGCATGCAAGTTGTTGTTGTTGCTGCTCATCTGCTGCCAACTCAGCTTGTTCCTTCTCATGTGCTGTGTGCTTCACCATGTGCTCCCTCCTGACTCTCTATCTCATTCCGCCATGGTGGATCTATCTGAGCATGATCAGGAGTGTGTGACAGATGCTCATGAAATGGTCCTGCTTCTTACACATTTCTGGTGGGAGGTACATCACTTGGCAGGCACTCCAAAAAGAGGAAAGGAACATGAGGTAGTATGGTTTGTGTTTAACATGGTTCTGAACACAATACCAATGCCAATACGTTGAGTGCCATTGTGCTGTTAGGCAGATGTACCTGCATGTTTGAGTTTGAAGTGGAAACAAGAAGAAGTTAAAGAAAACTCTTACCTACTACCAAGCCACCAAGTTTTCCTTGGCTCACAATCTCTATTGCCTCTACTCATGATTTGAATAGCATCCTTGAAGCCCATGGTGATTCAAAATTTGGGATTTGGCAAGCCTGCAGACAATCTGGCTTCTCTACTTTGATTGTGTTCAGCCTTCACCTATAAACACAGGAAAAAATCTGCTTTCAGCATTTGCCACCCAGTGCCCAACCTCTAGTCCACCTTGTATGACTGGATGAAAACACAGCAAGTAATTTCATGCAGCATAGAGACTTGGTGGCACAACATGCAACAGTTGGGGGCAAGGTATTGACTTGGATAGAGAACTGGTTGGCGGACAGAAAGCAGAGAGTAGGAATTAATGGGTCTTTTTCCGAGTGGCAAGCAGTGACTAGTGGGGTACCGCAGGGATCGGTCCTTGGACCCCAGCTATTCACAATATACATTAATGATCTGGATAAGGGAACTAAATGTAATATCTCCAAGTTTGCAGACGACACAAAGCTGGGTGGGAGTGTGTGCTGCGAGGAGGATACCGAGAAACTCCAGGATGATTTGGACAGGTTGGGTGAGTGGGCAGAAGCGTGGCAGATGCAATATAACGTGGATAAGTGCGAGGTTATCCACTTTGGTGTCAAAAACGGAAAGGCAGACTATTATCTGAATGGCAATAGATTGGGAGAAGGGGAAGTGCAACGAGACCTGGGTGTCCTTGTGCACCAGTCGCTGAAAGTAAGCATGCAGGTGCAGCAGGCGGTGAAGAAGGCAAATGGTATGTTGGCCTTCATAGCGAAAGGGTTTGAGTATAGGAACAGGGATGTCCTGCTGCAGTTGTACAGGGCCTTGGTGAGACCACACCTTGAGTACTGTGTGCAGTTTTGGTCGCCTTATCTGAGGAAGGATGTTCTTGCCATGGAAGGAGTTCAGCGAAGATTCACAAGGCTGATACCTGGGATGGCAGGAATGACAGATGAGGAGAGATTGGGTCGATTGGGCTTATACTCGCTGGAGTATAGAAGAATGAGAGGGGATCTCATCGAAACATATAAAATTCTGACAGGTCTGGACAAACTAGATGCAGGAAGAATGTTCCCGATGGTTGGAGAGTCCAGAACCAGGGGTCATAATCTCAGGATAACGGGTAAGCCATTTAGGACAGAAATGAGGAAGAATTTCTTCACCCAGAGAGTGGTGAACCTGTGGAATTCTCTACCACAGAAGGTAGTTGAGGCCAAGTCATTAAATATATTCAAGAATGAGTTAGATATATTTCTTAAAGCTAAAGGTATCAAGGGATATGGGGAGAAGGCAGGTACAGGGTACTGAGTTTGGATGATCAGCCATGATCTCATCGAATGGCGGAGCAGGCTCGAGGGGCCGAATGGCCTACTCCTGCTCCTATCTTATATGTTTCTATGTTTAGTTGTAACATTAGAAGATTTTTTCTGTGCCAGCCACAATGTTCAAGTTGAAGCATTAAAGACATGGAAGATTTAGTGTGCAAATGTGAAAGGTTATGCCAATGTTACCCTTGCTTCATTGTTGATGCTGCACCACGTTGGCATCGCAGTGACAAGAATACTATGGGCAAAGACTACATTTTCAAACTGTGGGTAATTTTAGTTTGCATTCTTCCTGATGCTTGAGAATTTATTCCTTATCTCCTCCCATGATCTATGCACGTGAGAGATAGCATTCACTTGAACTGTCACCTCCTGCCATGCATGTTGCAGAGTGGCTCGCACAAGAGGGTTCTTCTCTGTGCCAAATGTTGCTTCCCTCCTCTGTTGCACCTCTTTCAGCAGAACATCCAATGTTCCAATGAGACACTTCTGCCCACTACCCCTTAATGATCTTCCATACCTGTTGGTTCACGCAGCCACAACAAAACAAATCAGGAAGCACTTTTTCATACAATCTGGAACTTGCACCCCAAAAGGCTGTGGATGCTGGGTCAATTGAAATTTTCAAGACTGAGATTGATAGATTCTGGTTGGGTAAGGTTATCAAGGAATATGGAGCAAAGGCGAGTAAATGCAGTTGAGGTACAGATCAATCAGGCTCGAGAGGCTGAATGGCCAACTCCTGTTCCTATGTTTCTATCAATACCAATGTTTAAATGGAGCAGCAGCACTTTAAGGGCATCTGCTCTCCTGATTCTGGGCTCAGTTTCATTCATAGAACTCACTGCATTCATAAGAAACACACAGGGAGCACACGATAATTAATTAAATGAGCTAACTGTTGAATTTGGTGAGGTTAATTCCCCAATCACCATGCATGGGACATCCGTTCACACAATGACCCAGCTCCATTTTTTGCCTGAATTGTAGAATCATCCCTATTCATGTTGACTTTGGGTGCAAACAGTATAAAGTGGTCCACTCCCCAGATATCCCTCACCTTCATCAGCACAAAATACAACTCCTAAGGAGACGTGAGTAATTACCAATTTTGGTTAATGCTGTTCAGTAGGTTTTGAGATTTTTCCGTAGAGATTGTATCTACACTTAATTTCACTGTAAAACTTGCTTTCTCTTTCCAAGGCTCTTGAGATCTGTGTTCCTTTGATGAAGTTGGAGGAAACCATTTTGATCCTTGCTGATGTGAGATTTTGTTCCCCAAACTCAGAATGGTAAGATTGGATGTATCATTGGTTAGTGATGAATGGGGCTTGTACTGTTGCCGTAGCATAACATTCCCAAAGTTTTCAAGTTAGTCCCATCTGTAACTCCACGTGAATTGATGCTGATATTTGAGTGGCCAACTGGCAGAGCACACCTCCCAGCCAGACTATTTTTGTAGGGACTCCTGCACCTGCCAGCCCCACAAAAATAATTTCAAACTTACCTGTGCTGGGCCTCTTCTCCTCTACCGCCGTGGTACTGATTGGAAAGTGCACAGTGCACTCATTATTCAAACAAAAGACTCATTATGCCAGACACTTAAATCATATGTCAATGGGCAATCCTCCCCTCACCCTGCACTGTGCCTCAAGATGCATTCAAACCACCAAGTGTTAAAGCAATGGGCACAAGGTTCATCGGGTGCCTATCTTGTTCTGTGTAAGTGCTTATGAGGCATAGCAACAGGGAGCAAAAGATGATTTTTTTCCCCCCAGAAAATTGAAATGGCATGACCTAAAAAAAAGGGCCTCATGGGAAGCTGATTCAGGGCTCAATCATGTGCCTACCCGATAACATTTACTCATGGCAGGAGGAGGGAATAACTGATACTGTGCAGAGAAATTGAACAGACTTCAGTTCAATTAACAACATTGTGCTACATATAATAAGCAGTGATGGTCTTTAAAGACTATTAATCACATATAATGGCCCAAAAATTTGTGTTGATACGCGAGAGTACGCACTGTGTACTCTCGCGTATTCTGTCTCCAATTGCCGGTTTTCTGCATGCACTGCGCATGCGCTGAAAACCGGCACTTGGTGAATGGAAAAGGGGGCGGTTCCTAGGTGAACCGCGTGCGCGCTACAGGCTGCGCGCATGCAGTGCACTTAGTGGTTTCAACGCGCAGGTAAGTATGGAAGATTTTACACATAAAAAAAGGAGTAAGACCCACTTTTAACAAGGTAAGTAGTGAATTAAGTATTATTTTGAATTTTTTTTAAACAGGTATATCTTTTTTAGAGACTTTAAGGACAGGTAAGTTTATTTTTATAACTTTTTAAAAGATTTTAAATTTTTTCAAAAATTTAATTTTTTATTTAAAATGGTTAATTTATTTAACTATACTTATTTTATTAATGTGATGGTTTTTTTAAAATTTAATTGAGGTTTAGCTGTTCTTTTGGGGGGCTATAGTATTCATAGCTTTCACAGCACTTATGTGAAAGTTATGAATGGAAGATGGTGTGCTGCCATTGGCTCTAACTGAGTCACGTGATCCCACAGCTCGCACGAATTAACTGCGCCTGTGGGATACGCAAGCCCAGCACAGCAGCTGTCCAGAACATCAAGTTCGTGCGAGCTGGAACTGAAAAAGCCAACGCGCAGTGAGAGATCGCGGGGAAGCCTTACCCTCGCACGAAGGCTTCCTTATGTAGTATTGGTCAGTTATATAATAAAATGTAATCTATATAATCTATTGATTCTATATAACAATATTCATTTATATCGATGGCATTCACAAAGTTACCATTTCTGATCCTCGTGAAACATTACCAGAGCTGGGAGTAAGGGCGACTCCTCCGCCCGTTGTCCACTGAGAAAAAACAAGGGAATTCTTTTCGGAATAATACCTATCCCAACATCGATAGAGCTAGTGAAGAGGCTGCATTAAATGCACCAGGTTTTTGAATGAAACTGCTGGTGCTGTAGACTTTTTCACTTCTCTCACTCCTGTAGTGGTGGCAGACTTCAAATCAGGAGCCCACCATCTGGGGAACTATATTATGTGTGCTTTTGGTCAAAGCACTGGTTTGACTTGATCTTTAAGTTGTTTTCAGCCTGAGTTTATGCACAAAGTGTGCATTTAAAGTGCTTAATTTAGCAGTTTGGAGTGAAGCTGCATAGCAGCTGTGGACACTTGCTGGAAAATCATCAGTGACAAACACGAGGCTTAATTTTATTGACAGCATTTACCCATGTTAGTTAATTGGACACATTTCCATTGTCCAAGGTAGGGCCACTATTATAGTGTTGCAATTACTTGACTGCTTTGCTTTACCACAAAGTGAACATCTTCACCATTGTCCCTGCACCTGTTCTGATAGATGACAATGTTTGCACACTGGGCATTAAATCCATTTTAGACAGAACCCAGAAACAATTCTAATGGTCGGTGACTGCCTGATGATCATTGCATACCAACATTTCCAATCATAATGATCAGCAAGGTTAAGTTGTTGTCTAGGGAACTCCACATTTCTCTGTGAAACTTGTGAGGATGTTTCCTGTAGCTGCTCACCAGATAGAGCGGGGAAATTGTGACTGTAATGAAAGGAAGGAAGGAAGACTTGCATTTATATAGCGCCTTTCACGACCAGCGGACGTCTCAAAGCGCTTTACAGCCAATGAAGTACTTTTGGAGTGTAGTCACTGTTGTAATGTGGGAAACGCGGCAGTCAATTTGCGCACAGCAAGCTCCCACAAACAGCAATGTGAAAATGCCCAGATAATCTGTTTTTGTTATGTTGGTTGAGGGAGAAATATTGGCCAGGACACCGGGGATAACTCCCCCACTCTTCTTCGAAATAGTGCCCTGGGATCTTTCACGTCCACCTAAGAGAGCAGACGGGGCCTCGGTTTAACGCCTCATCTGAAAGACGGCACCTCCGACAGTGCAGCACTCCCTCAGCACTGCACTGGAGTATCAGCCTAGATTTATGTGCTCAAGTCCTTGGAGTGGGACTTGAACCCACAACCTTCTGAATCAGAGGCGAGTGTGCTACCAACTGAGCCACAGCTGACACTGTGTGAGCAATAGCAGCCCGCACAATTTGCGGAAGTATATCCAGGTAGCTCTCCAAACACCAAACTAATGGACAATTGACTGTCAATGTTATCAGTGATACAGGAATGTACGATTTGAACATGGCCGACAAATGATGTGTAGCAAGTATTTTCTGGTGTGACCCGATTTATTTCAGTTTTGTTAATGTGTTGATTGTTGGATGCATTGAAGTGCTTTCATACTGTGTTAGCTTGTTACACTCTGCTGTGATTCTATTGCATTGAAGGAATGTACGCAAATTGCATGTTAATGAGAGAAAAGGCTGAATTTGCTTTGTTCAAGAGCTGCTTCATTTCTATGAGCAAGGAGAGATTGCTGGGAAATCCTTGTCCTATTAAAACAGAGAACTTCACCCATATTCAGCAACGTGGGAAGGAGAGATGAACTGAGTTTCTCATCTGAGAGGATTGGTGTTGAGTTCAACCTTCTTTCTACTAAGCTTCAGAAGTCTCGGTATCACATGAAGCACTTGTGCTTTCTTTTCTGAAAACAGGCTGACGTGGACAGGGAGCTAATAAGAAAGCTTACTGGTAAAGCAAGAATTGGTTACTGCACATCCCAATAAAGCAGAACAGACATTTTTGGTGGAGATCCTTTGCAAAACCTTTATAGCAGAAAGGCTACTGGGATGATGCCTTCAATATTATCATCTACATTAAAGGGAGGGATCTAGGAATAGCATGACAGCTGTACACTAATATTCCTTTTGAACACTGAACTTAAAATTGAACAATATTTAATAATTTTGACATATTTGACTTTTATTGAAAAGTGATATTCCAGTCTGAGCAGATTGGATTCATAGTAAAATGGGTAGAGACAATTAAAAGGTCACTAATTACATTCATTGACAGGAAGTTGCATGCTGCACTTAAGGCAGAAAAGATCTTTGAATGAACATCTGATAACTCAATAATTTCAGTAGTTAACTCTTTTTCATTGAATGCCTTTCTGTATCCACATTAGAAGTTTGGGCTAGACTCCTTGTTCATTAAGTGGGTTTCCATATTATTCAATGGCCTGGATTTTAGCTCGGAGGTGTGTTCCGTGCGTGGGGTGGGGTAGGAGGGGGCTGTGTTGAGGCCAAGAAACCCAGAAGTATGGGTTTCCTGAATGTCCTGCAACTGCAGGATGTCTTAAAAAAAAATTCTGCATGTTTCCTGCCCACAGCCAGCCCGATTGACAGGCTAGAGGCCTGTCGGGCGGGAAGTCCTACAGCACAAGGCCGCAGCTGAGCTGACCTGAGAGCAGGTAGGTCTAGTGGGGGGGTGGGAGATTTTAGGGAGGGGGTCCAATCGCGGGGTGGGGTGTCCGATGGTGGTCGGGAGTCCGATTGTGGTCGGGAGTCGGCAGATGGTGGTCGGCGGGGGTGGGTGGGTGGTGGATGCAGATGGTGGTTGGGAGTGTTCAAATGGTGGTCGGGGTGTCCGATAGTGGTCGGGGTGGGCGGTCCAATGGTGGGGTGGGGAAGCACACAGATCATTGGACAGGGTGCGCAGTTTACTGGGTAGTTGATGGGCCTGGAGGAAACACTGCTGCTCCTCCTGGCCCACAAGCAGTGCTGTAAAGGCACTTACCTCATGAATTCAGCCCTTCTTGCCTCCTTTCACCTGCCAGGTTTCCTGAGGCTGACATGAGTTAAAAATAGAATAACTGTTAAAATGAAGGCACACAGCCTCATTATAATATTTAAATATCTGACCTGCCTCTTGCGAGCAGTTTGGTCGCCAACCCCTCATCCCACCTCCGTTAAAACCGGAATTAGGCGTGTTGGGTTTCTGTTTCAGGTTTTTTTAATTTTAACCTCTGACTCGACCCCAACCCACCTGTTTTTGGGAGCTAAGATTCAGCACAATGAGCTATTTACTGTGGCAATACCAATGGATTAATCTCTTTGTGATGGATCAGGGCAACAGATGGGTTATCCCCTGTCATCTATTCTGTTTGACCTTGTATTCATAGAGATGACTTATCTTCACCAAGACTCATTGATTCACATGATTAGCACTTTACCCTGTATGATTGCTATAGTCCTGGTCCTGCAGGCCAGCTCATTTGGACCTGAGTGGTTCTCATCACAGCTGAAATATAAGATCAGTCTGGAAGAATGTTATTTCTACTACACTGGTGCAACCTAGCATTTACCTTTTAAATGGACGAGGGAGGGACCTCTGGTGCCCCAGGATTGAATTCTCCTTAGCAAGTTAGCAGCAATAAATGTGGGTAAAGTATAATCCAGGACAACAGACATGAAATATTGGGAGTCTTTTTTTTATTCGTCCATGGGATGTGGGTGTCACTGGCAAGGCCAGCATTTATTGCCCATCCCTAATTGCCCTTGAGAAGGTGGTGGTGAGCCACCTTCTTGAACCTCTGCAGTCTGTGTGGTGAAGGTACTCCCACAGTGCTGTTAGGTAGGGAGTTCCAGGATTTTGACCCAGCGACGATGAAGGAACGGCGATATACTTCCAATTCAGGATAGTGTGTGACTTGGAGGGGAACTTGGAGGTGGTGGTGTTCCCAATATTTAATGTCCCTCATACTGTGACAGAGTGTAAGAGGCATGCATGATTTTCAACATAATGGCATCACATGCAAGTGATAAGAAGATACATTTTAACATGCTTTATCTCATGATGTGTTTATTAAAAAAAGACACCAACTCAATTAAGCTTAATAAATATACATCTTGCAGAACAAATCACACCGCTACCAAGTAAAACTCTTGTACCTTTGCATACCCTCAGCCAGCCACCAGGATCTAGACTACTTCTTGAAGTGAAACTCCTGTCGATCAGTGGAACCCGTATAAAGGAAAAATCAGAAGACGAGCAGCTGGAATTAATCAATAGAGAGCGGGAGAAAGGCAATAACTATTTCCAGAGTAAGGACTATCAGCTGGCACTCCTTACCTATACTTGCGCATTGAAGATCATAGAGTCAAGCTCCACAGGTACTGAAGTATAGTCAACTTCATCTCAATCAATACCTGAGATTGGAACCCCAATCCATTTTCTATCTTCATCCATTATAGTTACAGCTGACAACTCAGTAATTTCAGTCGTTAACTCTTGTTAATTGAATGCCTTTCCACCCATGGTAGGTTGGGTAGAGCAGGTGTGTACTCTAATGGGGAACTTCCTAGTGAGCTGGTCACATTACATTTAGCTTAATAAATTGATGCAAAGTAGATACAGTCCAGTGGGGGTGTTCTGAGTGGGTTGGGTTGGATGCGTTGTAGTCTAATGAGAGATTTCCTTTAGGGTTGGTCTGAGTAGGTTTATTGTAATGAGGGGAGGGTTCCTGCTGGGCTGGTGCATAGTGTGCATCTAATCCCGTTTGTGTGAACTTTTTTCCCTTCTGCGCCTCCTGTTCAATGTCAGACAAAGCCGCCTGGTCATCCAGCTACTCCTTTTCTTCAACTGGAGCTATCTACTCCAATCCGATTTCCCATCTCTTTCCCAAAGTCCTTTCAGTGTTTCCAATTAGGATTTTGAAATGGTGGCATTGCTATTGGAGCACTGCTGCTTGGTGACACAGGGGCCAATGTTAACTGTAGCCGCCCGTTGTATTCGGGGCGGTAGTGGCCTGAAAAAGGCCTTCAGTCATTTACCGCCCCATTGACGCTGGCACTCGAGCCACCACCATTTTGGCAGGAGCCTTGAGATGGGTGGCTGGGTGATTAGTAGAGATCTGGGAGTGGGCTACCTGCTTTTGCCCTCTTACAAGCAGAGATGTGAATCCAGGCAGAATGAAGAATGGGCATAACCAGGGTTTGCTGGATTAAATATCTGTCAGTATGAAATTTCTAAGAATGACACATTCAGATTATACCTTTTTTTTTAGGTGAGGTAAATCTTGAAAAAAAGGACACGCTTCTTGATGAGAAAGTGAAGTGTTATAGCAATATGGCAGCCTGTCACTTAAAGACAGGAAACTTAAAGGAGACAATCTCCTGCTGTGATATTGTCCTGCAGCACCGGCCTCACCACTGCAAGGCCTTATTCAGGAAGGGGAAGGTAGGTCTGTTTCATTTGCTGCTGATTTCTTTGTAATACTGCCCGTGTTTGGAATGCTGCAATGAGCAATCGCTGTTTTGTGTGAAATTGTTTCAGGTGCTGGCAATGCAGCAGATATATCCACTTTCCATTGTCTTCCTAAAGAAAGCCTTAGCTGTGCAGCCAGAGCACCCGGTGAGTGGTCTTTATGTTCTCTCTAATTAGGGCATTGGGTAAGGGAAGAAACCTTGTCATTCATTAATGGATAAATTCTAGATGAAGGGCCAAGTCCGAAAGTGCAGAAGACTGCCAAGGTTGGAAAGAGCAGTCGGGGAAATGGGTGATCAAATGGTGATTAGGTGATCCCAATCTTAAGTTTTTAAAGCCTGGAGAGTGGAGAAGGAAGGGAGAATGAGAGAAATTAGTTCGGGTTTTAGCTTGCAACTGACTGCATTTGAAGAACACTGTAATGATCAATGTATAGACTGATTCTGATGATAGGTGTTAAATTTAGATTTAACATTTAGCAGTCCATAAGCATGTGTTCGTAACCTTGGATGTAGGCGCACACTTGGGGCTGAGATTTCCTCCTCCCGCTGGGAAAGACCCAGGGCAAGACTTGCACCTGATACCCTGAACCTAATGTGGCCCTGGGTTGTGCTGTTTATCTGTGTAGGGCAGGCTACCGGCAGGATACTTGCCAGTAAGAGGGAGCTTGCTATAGCCGGAGACCTGCATATGGGTGGCTTCAGGCAGCACCAGAAGACAAGTCGATTCTTAAAGAGAGCAGAAGCACTTTGAAGAGGTGAAGAAGAATGGAGGTCCAGGCCCCAGATGTAATGAGGCCTAAACTAGATGCTTCTTGCGACCTGAGGAGGGGGAGCGCTCAAAAAGGTCTTCAATGCTACCCCAGGGACCACCGCCACTCCTCTGCTGGAGTTGGTGCAGTAGATGGCTGAAAAATCTATCGTATTGCCCATCATCACTTGCATGCGGCAAGGATTGAAAGGGTGGCCGGTGAATTTCCCTACTGGGGCGGGGGAGGTGGAGGAAAATCCAGGTTGGGTGGGATGTGGCAGTCGGCCTCCTTTCCCAATTTTCCTTCATTTTCCTCTGCTAGATACAACGGAGGAAAATTCAGCCTTTGGTTCCTGGTAATCATTGCATAGTTAGATGTGATGTGGTAATTCAGGCTCCGGTCAAAAATAGCAACGTGGAGGTGGACGAGGGAACCTTGAATTTGTGAAAAGAACGCTAAGGCTGGAAAATACAATTGGTTACAAAAGTGGATGCGCACAATGCGTTTTTTATGACTTTCCTCTGTCTACTGTCTTAATGGAGGAATTAACCTAGTTACTTTATATAGGTTAACGGCGCTATTAAAATAGTGGACATAGGAATGTTATACGAATGCATTGAGTGTCAACTAATATCACCAACAGTAATTCCCAGCCTTTTAGACCTGGGAACACTGAGCCTTCTCGGTTCTACATCTCGCTGAAGCTGTTACACATAAGTTTTACACTTTTCCACAGCTGGATTACAAAATTCTTTTGCACTTTTCTTGGCTAAGTGGAAATTTTGCTGAAATATCATTTGTAGGAAACCACCAGCCAGGGTTGAATAGTGGAGGCATATGTGAATGGATAGACATTCTGAACTTTTACTTGATTACCTTTGAGGTTCAGGGACGAATTATACAGAACTAGCCCTCAGGAGATGGAATGAGTCAAGAGAGGATAAGCCAGTGTGAGGGGTGGGCTTAAGGGCCTGAATAGACTTTTCTCATTCCACGTTCTCTTCTGTTCTTCAGCTACCAAGACTGCATTCGCAGAAATTCAGATTGGCTCTGCCTGACAGAGTAGGGGGTGGCAGGTTGACTGTAGACAGTGGGGAAGGTGGGGATCTGCAATGTTGGCCTGTTTTTTAACCTCTTTCCTTCATGTTCTAACATTTTTGTTTGTGTGGGCCTCTCTCATGTCTCCCGATCTCACAGCTTAACACTGGCGGAAACACTGGAGAAGTGGCGGAAATGGCTGAAATGGACCATTTCTCCAGGGTTTCTGCCAATCAAAGTTACAGTGGGAGCTGGAGAGAACCCTACAGAAATTCTCCCCCAAATTCTTTTAGACCAGGAACCAAAGGCTGGATTTTCCTCCGTTGTATCTAGCAGAGGAAAATGAAGGAAAATTGGGCAAGGAGGCTGACTGCCACGTCCCACCCAACCTGGATTCTCGTTTCTCCATCTTGCTGAGGCTGTTTCACATAGGTTTTGCACTTTTCCACAGCTGGATTACAAAATTCTTTAGCAAAATTCGGGATGTAACAATGCTTCAGTCCATGTAATGCAATGCCACTCCCTGTTACACTATGTCATTGTGTGCCACTGTTTACACCTCCAGGAAATTAAAGAGGAAATTAAGACTATTATTAGCACATGGACAAAACAGAGAATATCTGGTATTAAAGAGAAATTGGGAGAACGCAGCTCAAAACTGCAAGCCACCAGGCGCAAGTCCTTTAAGGTAGGCTTCAAATTACCCACTGGCTGGATTGGATGGGAACCAAGGGGCACTTTTCCAAAATAGTAGTTGTAATGTGAGCTTGGCAGGGGGATGGGCACCAGCATATAGGAGTAGAAAAGAGGAATAAGGTGCATAAAAGAGTGAGTGTGTTGGATAGTACTAGAGAAGAAAGTAGTACTAAAGGCGGAAGTAGGACCAAATTAGATAGGAACAGACTAGGAAAGACTATGAAAAATTCAAAAATGGGTTTAGAATGCATGTACGTAAATGCACAAAGTGTGGTGAATAAGGTTGGTGAGCTACAAGCACAATTAGCCGTGTGGCAATATGATGTGGCAATAACGGAAACGTGACTTAAAAACGGTGAGGACTGGGCACTTAATATTCAAGGGTACAAGGTGTTCAGAAAAGATAGAGAACGAAAAAAGGGAGGTGGGTGGCAGTGCTGATTGAGGAAGACATTGTAGTGTTGGAAAGGAAGGATGTTCTTGAGAGGACAAGGACAGAATCCATTTGGTTAGAGTTGAGGAGCAAAAAGGGTATGATCACGCTATTGGGGGTATTCTATAGGCCTCCAAATAGTGAGAGGGAGGTAGAGGAGCAAATCTGCAGGGAAATCGCAGAGATATGCAAGAGCTATAGAGTGGTAATATTGGGGTATTTAATTACCCAAATATCGATTGGGATAATGTTAGGGTAAAGGGAAAGGAGGGGGAGGAATTTCTGAAATGTGTTCAGGAGAATTTCCTTGACCAGTATGTTCTTGGCCCAACTAGGAAGAAGGCATTTCTGGGTCTGGTGCTGGGGAATGAGGTGGGCCAGGTCGACCAAGTGTGTGTGGGAGAACACTTGGGTATGAGTGATCATCATATCATAAGATTTAGATTAGCAATGGAGAGGAGCAAGGAACAATCTAGAGTGGAACTTCTAAACTGGAATAGGGCTAACTTCAATGGGATGCGAAAGGATCTAGCCAGGGTAAAATGGAACCAAAGACTGACAGGAAAAACTGTAACAGAATAATGGGTGATCTTTAAGGAGGAGATGTTCCAAGTACAGGCTAGGTACATTCCAACAAGAGGGAAGGGTAAGGGAACCAAAGCAAGGGCTCCTTGGAATGACAAGGAAGCTAGAGAAGATGATGAAACAAAAAAAGAGGGAATATGATGCATGTCAGGTGAATTCTTCAAGGGAGAACCAGACCAAATACAATAAGTTGAGAGGGGAAGTGAAGATGAAAATAAGATTGGCAAAGAGAGAATATGAGACCTGGGAGTTAATGTGCATAGATCCCTGAAGGTGTTAGGACATATTGAGAGAGTGGTTAGCAAAGCATATGGAATCTTGGGCTTCATAAATAGAGGTATTGAGTACAAAAGTAGAGAAGTTATGCTGAACCTTTATAAAGCACTGGTTAGGCCACAACTGGAGTGTTGCGTCCAGTTTTGGTCACCAAACTTTAGGAAGGATGTGAAGACCCTTGAGAGGGTGCAGAGGAGATTTACCAGAATGGTTCCGGGGATGGGGTTCTTAGCTACAAGGACAGGTTGTAGAAGCCTTAGTGATTTTCTGAACTCCTTTTTAATTACTCTGTAACCATTTTCACTTTTCGCTCAGAAATCCCTTATCATCACTGTCAGCCTGGCTCAGTTGGTAATACTAATGCCTATTGGTCAAGTTAAGTATATAGGGAGAGAATTTGCACGGTGGTTTACCCCTGTCGTCTGCATTATAATTTCGGTGGAAAAGCCGCAGCAACCCTGGAAAAATGATGGGCTGGATCTTGCTGGAGCTGGACACCTTGCGGTGCGCGCCGGTTGTTAGACTTTTTCCTGCACCCTTCAGCTCAAAAGATTTTGCGTCATAACTTGCTGGAAGTGCGACCTGATTAGGGCAATAGGGCATCTGGACCTCAGTGAACGGTGGGACCAACAGTGTATCTCCTTAACCAATGAAATTTAAGGATTGAGAAAGAATCAGAGGAACGACAGAGAAGCGGGGTGAATCAAAGTAAAGTCAGGTACAGAAAGAGAAATAAAGAGAGGGAAAGAAATATTGGATTAAGAGAGAGAGAAAAAAAGACAGAAAGGAAAAGTAAGAAAAAATAAATTAATTAAAATGCTTTGAAATTTCCAACAACAATTTACTACATGCAGGAATGAGATTAAATACTTTAAATTGTTCCCTTTCTGGGCCAAAGAGGTTGATTGGCATTGCATTAACAATTATCACATTGGTGGAAGGGTTCTTACACTCTTAATTACCAGACTTAACGTTCTTTGGCAAGTTTAATGGGCAATTAATGTGCAAATCCAGCAAGTTCTTATAAATAACGGGCAGGCTAAGAGCGAGATGCTGTTTGTGTGACACAAATGGCAGAGCGGCGTAAACCACCCAGCAAGTTCTGGAGTTTCTCAATTCATGGCATATCTCTTAATCCCCTGAATTTGCTGGTCGATTTGCACATTAATAATGGCGTGTGTCATTTACATGCTGTTATTTTCCAGCAAGATTTGGCCCGATGTTTTTCTTCAGGGTTTCCATGGCTCTCCGCTGAAGTCACGGTGGACAAGCGTAAAAACTCTGCCGGTAATTGAGCCCCATAATCATCCAGAAGGATAGTCCAGCAGAGGGTTAATGGGATGCCTCACTGCTTCTACTTCTCCCCGCTAGGCTTTGTCATGTTGTTTCTCTGCTCTTTCCAGCTCCAGTATTTTTGCCTTTTGAGAGTCTCTCCACTCTCTGTTATGTACACTACGTGTTGATAGGCGAAAGGGTCCACATGTTGTCTTGTATCCTCATGATTATTGTTGTTAATATTCATATTTTCTAATTATATTAATATTTTTCTTTCCCAGATTATATCCTGGAAGTGGACATTAGGAATTTCTGCTGTAATATTGGGTAGTATGATTTTATATAAATGGAGATGAACCCTAATCCTAATAAAGAGAGACCTGTTTCAGATTAAAATAAGAATTTGCTTCAGATTATGCTGGGGTTGAGATATCTACAAACTGTTCATTAAAAGTAGTTTGCAAATCTGTGTGCAGAGCTGAACATGGCTCAGCAATTCAAACTGAACTGAAATGCTTAAATATATATATTTACAAACGGGTTCGATTGTTTGGTGTTTTTTGCCTGGAGCACTGCCTCTTCACTAGAGTAGTAAGATTCATTGCCATGAAATGGGAGGAAACCGCCTTTCATTCTGAGAGGAACCTTCCAATTAGAGGTTGTGCCATCTCTCTGTATTGAGATGAGAATGTCGTACCTCATATCTCCTAGCAGTTGGATGAAGGGAACATTTGGAAGCAGTGATGCGGAATTAAATACGTGGGGATAAATGATATAAAATTGTATTCCATATCTGCTCAAGTGACTCGGGTACATCCAAAACCATGTTTGACTCTTTGAACCAAAAGCAGCATTATCGTGGTCAGAGCAGAATGATGGTAAGAATGAAAACTAGAAGAAAGGGGACTCACCTGATGGAGGAAAGGGGACTCACCTGATGGAGGAAAGGGGACTCACCTGATGGAGGAAAGGGGACTCACCTGATGGAGGAAAGGGGACTCACCTGATGGAAGAAAGGGGACTCACCTGATGGTTGCATTGGTAATGGCATCACACAGTGTGGTACTGAGCCACACAAACCAGGAAGGTTCCAGGTTAATCCGTACTCTGCTGATTTAGCAGATCTCAATCAGGGTAGTGATGCTACAGTTGATCTCAGCTAGTGAGGGGGAAAAAACTTAGCCAGGTTTTCTGCACCTAATTTCTATCCAGTGAGCACCCTCTCTGCTGAAGGCCCATGTCAAGTGAGGGTCAGGATTGACTTTGGCTTTGACGTCCCTCATGGTTGATTAGCCGATCAACACTAACTCTAGGCTCACCTTGGGTGGCTATTGAAAAGCTGTTGACACAGGTGGAGCCATAAACCCAGTGAAATTCATTACCATCAGGACAAGAAAGGAGATAATGAGAGGAAAAACAAAGAAAGGAAAATGAATTCTAGCCCGATGTGGTCAGGATGATAGTTTGACTAATCATGTAGAAATTGCATATTTTACATAATAAATGTTACACCTTTATGTTTTAAAAAAAAACCAAACACAGTCTGCAGAAATTTAATCCAGACTGTGTTTTGTGCAATCTTTTGTATTATACTAACAATCCAGACTTCAGTCCAAGTATTTGACCCAAAGTAGCTCGTGGGAATTATTATTTTTTGCATATTTAATGAATTTATTTGAGGGAAAGGTTTCATTTTTCTCACCATTCCATTGTCACCATTTCATGTTCTCACCTTGTCCTGCACAAACTGCAGCTGATAGGCTGAGGGGTGATCTGCTGCCAAGGTATTCAACAGGGTTGTCTGGAAGCCTCTACCAGGAGCTGTTGTAATTTGTGAAACCCCAACCTTGAGCTGAAGAAACACCATTTAGATTTATTATTTTTAAACAATTTTTCTCCCCAGCTTTTCCCTCTTCCCACTGCCATGCAATTTCCCTGGCAGAGAGCCCTCTCCTGGACCTTCACAGATGCCGTTGTATGAGTGGGTGCTGCAGTGATTGCCCCTTCAAATGCTTCAGCTGTGGCTCAGTTGGTAGCACACTCGCCTCTGAGTCAGAAGGTTGTGGGTTCAGAGTCCCACTCCAGGGACTTGAACACAGAAAGCTAGGCTGATAGTCCAGTGCAGCACTGAAGGAGTGCTGCACTGTCAGAGGTGCTGTCTTTCGGATGAGACGTTCAACCGAGGCCCCGTCTGCTCTCTCAGGTGAACGTAAAAGATCCCATGGCACTATTTCGAAGAAGAGCAGGGGAGTTATCCCTGGTCTCCAGGCCAATGTTTATCCTCAACCAACATAACAAAAAACAGATTATCTGGTCATTATCACATTGCTGTTTGTGGGACCTTGTTGTGTGCAAATTGGCTGCTACGTTTCCCACATTACAACAGTGACTACACTCCAAAAGTACTTCATTGACTGTAAAGCGCTTTGAGACTTCCGGTGGTCGTGAAAGGCACTATATAAATGCAAGTCTTTTATTTTTTCTTCCATCTGGGAGAAATTATCTTCCCACGATAACCAGTTGGGATTGGTAAATTGCTGTATGGGGGAATTTCATCCACGAATGTATATTCTCTTACTCCGGGTTGAAACTCCAACACTTTGGCGCAGATGCCAACTCACCATATTTAATATGAAACTATTGAGGTTTTTTTTTGGTAAAACCCAGTTGTCCACATTTTAGTGTGGTTTCTCTGAGTCTAGGAAAATTGGAAGATCTCAAAAATGTAGAATTGTACTGAAAAACTTGATGTTTCTGTATTAAACATGGTTAGTTGACATCTCTGAGTTGACATATCACCTTTTAGATGCAAAGTGGGCCAAATTGGGCCAATCAGGTAAGTTTATCAACTATCTGAATTCTGACCAATTTGCATATGAAAGGACCAATAAAGATAACCTGACCAATAAAAGTTGGTTTGAACTCTGTTTTTGTGCATTTTTAATTTGGATTATTATTTAGACTCATGAGTAGAAACCCAATTGGCAAAATTGCCAGCCACGACAATTGGTTTCAAAGCTTGTAGGTTTTAGCTGGTGCCGGTCATTAAAACACAAGGGAGGCAATGCAGAGAAGAGCCACAGGATTGGAGCCTAATGTCCGGGTTGAATTATGAGGAGACAATGAAGAAACTCGGGCTTTTCAGCCTTGCAAGGAAATGACTGACTGTTCTCTGCGAACAAGCAGAGGAAAATTGGCACTGGTAAGTGTGTGTCTAGGGTTGTGATTCTGTGAAAGAACAGTCAGATAAGGCTGAAAGTAAAGACCAAAATAGAAGCATACAACAAATCCAAAGCTAATGGCTGCAAAGAGAGTCATGAGAAATGCTGCAATCTACCAAGAATAACAGAACCAGAATTGGGGAACCCTTAGCGAGTATGAAAAGAAACTTGCAGCTAACATATAATCCATGTCACATCCCAACCTGATTGGCTCATGCTCAAATTTGTCCTACATCAATTCACCTTTACAAAAGCAAAATCCACCTTTCTTGCACCTGATTTTAATAAATAATTAGTTGATCTCCAGGAGGATGCACACAAGTAATCGCGACCAAGTACAGTCTTCAGCTGAAGTGGAGTTAGTGGGTAGGAGATAATTGGACCAGGGCACGCAGGCATTACTCAGTCCCTATTTTAAAGTCATATCCTTATTTTTATAGAATACTTTGATTTTAAATTAGTATTTATGGTGATTTGGGAAGTAGAGACGTACAGCAAGTTGAAACATAAGAGTTTCTCTGAAGTACAGACTGAGGAGCAGAGATATGAAACAGGTGTTAAAACACCAATACTGGCAGAAGGGTGTAATTACAGTGTGACAATTTACAAAGACAGTTTACATTATAAGTATGACATAGGTATTTAGAAATGGAAAATAATTGACAGGAACTGCATGCAGACTTAAATTTTTTGATGTATTATAGATATTTGCACAAAAATCGCATTATAAAGTGCCTTATCATGTTAAAACATCACAGAGCAATTCTTCAAACACTGCCATAGGATCTTTAGTGTCATCCTGAACAAGCAGAAGCGATTTTGATTGAACTTCTCAATCAAAGGATAGCACCTCCAAAAACACAGCACAGAAGCAAGAGTGCCAGCTGTACCAAACTTGACAGACAAAACAGAGGCAAAGGTTCATGTGTTGGATCAGATCCTTCATCTGATCTGCTGAGAATTTGCACACTTCTGCGTGGCTCAATTCTGCACCATGATTTGTATTATCAACTGAACAATCAGGAGAACTGCCAAGAGACTGCATAAATAAGTCCACATATGAATCACTTTGTAAAGATTCGAAGCTCAGAGAGGTTAGGCAAAGATCTACACACCGTGACTGAATCCTCTAATCATTCACCATCACTGGCATAACATCTAAACTACCTTTTGATGCTTCTCCCAGGTGCCATCAAGGTTTGAACCAAGTTAATCAGGCATTGAGTAGAGAGTTACAATTGGCATCTGCACCCCTGGCTAGAGTGTGGGGGGAAAAATCAGCCACAGTACCCACTCTTGATTATCATACAGTGACTCCTGCTGAAAGTGCGTGTATTGGATGTTCAATGAGGACAGGATTAGGCTCAGCAATAGTGTTCACAGTTGAATATCCTGCCAACACTCTGTCCATTTAGAGTCAGTCTTCAGGAGAAGAGGTGCAAAGATTGTAGCGGGGAGGGGGGGAGGGATTTAAATTTTGAACTGAAGACTGGAAATCCATTCCATAGCTTTTGCATTGTTCTGAAATTTATTTAATGCATCAACGTGCAATGGAAAAAAATATGTAATGAGACCTTCTATTGGAGATAAACATCTCCTTACCATTCCCTCTTGTGTCCTCAATATAACACTCTCTCCAACTGCACTTTTGGACTCCCGCTGCTCTGGATAAAGAAACTGATCTTTTGCTCTGAGGTCCCCTGTTTGAGTTCAGAATCTCCTCTTATTAGCAGAGCGGACAGACATCTCTTTCATGGGCTCGACCCTCTATCTGTTGGTCTCTTCATTTTCTTATATTGTTCATATGTCCGTTGCTTTCTGCATGGCGTTTTACACACCCCACTCTATCCGAAATCAGCACTGCATAATACTCAGACATGACACTCTGTATCTCAGGTATTTGCAACTGTTTTCATGCTGTCCGATCTCTCTCTGTTCTCTCGCTAGGTTTGGCATGCCTCTCCTGCTCTGATGGTTCTCTCCAGTGTCAAGATCACGCTCCTGACCACCAGTGCCTATTTAATTTTCCCTAATGGTCTGACACCATGGGCCGGAATTTTCTGGGGTCCGTGCGGGCGCGATTGGAGCCGGGTCGGGAGGGAAATTTGAAAAACCTTGGAACGGGTCGGGAACCCACCATCATCCCGCCCCCACACGCCTTTCCCTCGGGTGTGTTTGCCAGCGTGACAGCGACCTGAACGGCAGAGGCGGCCGAGGTAATTGAGATTATTATGAGGTACTTGTCAGACCCTAAAGTGACTTTTTAACCCTAACTTTCAAATTTCCCTGGATGAGCACAGGAATCACGCAGCTCGGGAACCACATCGGTGAACCTGAGGCGGAAGTTGAGTTGCCATTGATCCACCTCATTAGTGCACAGCATGAAAACTCCCACCTGACAGCTGGTCACTTTCCTAAAGCAGATGCTGTTGCTGAGTGTATTGTCAGCACAAGTTTAGCTTTCTAGGGGTTTCTAGAGGTTGTAACACAGGGGTATGGTAGCATAGTGGTTACGTTACTAGACTAGTAATCCAGAGGCCCGGACTAATAATCCGGAGGTATGAGTTCAAATTCCACCAATTCAATTAAATAAATCTGGAATAAAAAGCTAGTAATAGTGACCATGAAACTACTCGATTGTCATAAAAATCCATCTGGTTCACTAATGTCCTCTCAAAAGCAATTAGGGATGGGCAATAAATGATGTCCACATTCTGCGAATGAATGAAAAAAATGTTTCCACTGTCATTGGCAGAACCTATCACACCACTGACAGATTGCTTCTGTCATCTCTACTTGACCTGCCATCTATTACATCAGAATGGATGCTGTTTGTACTGTCTCACCTTGGTCCTCAGAATCGGAGCACCAACAACAACACCAACCACCTGATGCTGCACAGGACAGAGGGCATCAGCCCAGGGCTGCACTGCACTGGAGGTGATACTCACAACATGACGGAGCAGCAGTGCCAAAGGAGGCAGGTTCAGTACGTAAGGGTATCCCTGAGCTTCCGGTCGCTTGTCAATTTAATTATCCGCTCCACTCCCACTCTGACATCCCTGTCCTCAGCCTCTTACACTGTTCCAAGTAAGCTCGAGGAACAGCACCTCATCTTTTGATTAGGCACTTTACAGCCTTCTGGACTCAACATTGAGTTCAACAATTTCAGACTATAACCCCATCCCCCATTTTTTCAGGCGGCAGCTGTTGATGATTCTGCCATCCCCATTTGCAACATTTAATCTCTCCTGCCTTCCACCCTAGCACAGACTGTTCCTTTTGTTTTTCCCCTCCCCCCTTTCCTTGCCTCTGCACCTGCTTAAAACCTGTTAAACCCCTAACTTTTTGCAGTTCTGACGAAGGGTCACAGACCTGAAACGTTAACTCTGTTTCTCTCTCCACGGATGCTGCCTGGCCTGCTGCGTGTTTCCAGCATTTTCTGTTGTTATTTCAGATTTCCAGCATCCGCAGTATTTTGCTATTGTATTAGTGCCAAAGGAGGCTCGGGCTATCGCACCAGGTCGTCGCAGACATTTGCAGATTGCTGGAGCAAGACTTGCAGCCCAGAGGAGCGGGTGGACTTAGTCACTCTCAAAGTCACCAGCGCCCTCAACTTCTTCGCCTCAGGCTCCTTCCAGGGATCTGCAGCAGACATTTGCGCCCTCTTTGACAACTCAGCCAATTATATCAACTTTGCCACTGATGAAGCCAGTGCTACTGAGCGGGAGCTGGCTTTTGCCGCTCTGGCTGGCTTCCCACGGGTGCAGGACATCATCAACTGCACACATGTGGCCATCAGGGCACCCCATCATCACCCAGGAGTCTTTGTCAACTGCAAGGGCTTCCACTCCCTCAATGTGTAGCTCATCTGCAAACATGTGTGCGCCAAATTCCCTGGCAGCTGCCATGACTCTTTCGTCCTGCGCCAGTCTACCCTCCCTCAGCTCTTCGCTGCTCCAAGCAGACTTTCCAGCTGGCTGCTTGGAGACAAGGGCTATCCACTGAAGACATGGCTTATGACACCCATGGGAACGGTAGCGTAGTGGTCATGTCACTGGGCTAGTAATCCAGAGGCATGAACTAATGATCCAGAGACGTGAGTTCAAATCCCACCACGGCAGCTGGGGAATTTAAATTCAGTTAATTAAATAAATCTGGAATAACTACTAGCATCAGTAATGGTGACTATGAAACTATCAGATTGATGAAAAAACCCATCTAGTTCACTAATGTCCTTTAGGGAAAGAAATCTACCATCCTTACCTGGTCTGGCCTATATGTGAATCCAGACCCACAGCAATGTGGTTGACTCTTAATTGCCTTCTGAAATGGCCGAGCAAGTCACTCAGTTGTAACAAACCACTACGAAACATAATAAGAATGAAACCGGACGGACCACCTCAACACCGGCTATGGACATGGCAACGGCACACCCAGCCCAGTAAACCCTGCAAAGTCCTCCTCACCAACATCTGGGGACTTGTGCCAAAATTGGGAGCGCTGTCCTGCAGACCAGTCACAGAATCATATCTTTCAGCCAATGTCCCAAACTCCTCCATCACCACCGGCAGACCCACCAGGGGTGGCGCCACAGTGGTATACAGTCGGGAAGGAGTGGCCCTGGGAGTCCTCAACATTGACTCTGAAGTCTCATGGCTCCAGGTCAAGTATGGGCAAGGAAACCTCCTGCTGATTACCACCTACCGCCCTCCTTCAGCTGATGAATCAGTACTCCTCCATGTTGAAGAAGCACTGAGAGTAGCAAGGGCACAGAATGTACTCGGGGTGGGGGACATCAGAGAACCAACACGAGGGAAAAACCAACTTACCTGTCGAAGATTCATCTGTCCATAACAGTATTGGTAGCAGTCCCGTCCCATCTTCACACTGAGGACACCCTCCATTGTGTGGCACTACCACCGTGCTAAATGGGATAGATTGAGAACAGATCTAGCAGCTCAAAACTGGGCATGCAGTGGGGCAGCAGCAGAATTTGTGCTAGGTATGACTCCAGTCAGTGGAGCATTTTCCCCCCGATTCCCATTGACCTCAGTTTTACTAGGGCTCCTTCATGCCACACTCGGTCAAATGCTGCCTTGGAGTTATACAGCACAGAAAGAGGTCCTTCGGCCCATCGTGTCCGCGTCGGCTATCAACCCTATCTATTCTAATCCCATTTTCCAGCACTTGGTCCGTAGCCTTGTATGCTATGGCGTTTCAAGTGCTCATCTAAATGCTTCTTGAATGTTGTGAGGGTTCCTGCCTCTACCACCCTTTCAGGCAGTGAGTTCCAGATTCCAACCATCCTCTGGGTGAAAAAGTTTTTCCTCAAATCCCCTCTAAACCTCCTGCCCCTTACCTTGAAACTATGCCCCCTGGTTATTGACCCCTCTACTAAAGGAAAAAGTTCCTTTCTATCTATCCTATCTATGCCCCTCATAATTTTGTACACCTCAATCAGGTCCCCATTCAGCCTTCTCTGCTCTAAGGAAAACAACCCCAGCCTGTCCAGTCTCTCTTCATAGCTGAAGCGCTCCAGCCCAGGTAACATCCTGGTGAATCTCGTCTGCACCCTCTCCAATGCAATCACATCCTTCCTATAGTGTGGCAACCAGAACTGCACACAGTATTCCAGCTGTGGCCTAACTAGCATTTTGTACAGCTCCATCATAACCTCCCTGCTCTTATATTCTATGCCTCGGCTAATGAAGGCAAGTATCCCATATGCCTTTTTAACCACCTTATCTACCTGTCCTGCTGCCTTCAGGGATCTATGTTCATGAACACCAATGTCCCTCTGATCCTCTGTCCTTCCTAGGGTCCTACCATTCATTGTGTATTCCCTTGCCTTGTTAGTCCTCCCAAAATGCATCACCTCACACTTTTCAGGGTTAAATTCCATTTGCCACTGCTCTGCCCATCTGACCAACCCATCTATATCGTCCTGTAGCCTGAGGCTTCCCTCCTCGCAATTTACCACTCCACCAATTTTTGTGTCATCTGCGAACTTACTGATTATACCTCCTACATTCATATCTAAATCATTAATGTACACTACAAACAGCAAAGGACCCAGCACCGATCCCTGCGGTACACCACTGGACACAGGCTTCCAGTCACAAAAACAACCTTCGACCATCATCCTTTGCCTCCTGCCACTAAGCCAATTTTGGATCCAATGTGCCAAATTGCCCTGGATCCCATGGGCTCTTACCTTCGTGACCAGTCTCCCACGCGGGACTTTGTCAAAAGCCTTCCTGAAGTCCATGTAGACTACATCAACTGCACTACACTCATCCACGTACCTAGTCACCCCCTCGAAAAATTCAATCAAATTGGTTAGACATGATCTTCCCCCTGACAAAGTCATGCTGACTATCCTTGATTAATCCTTGCCTCTCCAAGTGGAGACTAATTCTGTCCCTCAGAATTTTTTCCAATAATTTGCCTACCACTGATGTTAGGCTCACTGGCCTGTAATTCCCTGGTTTATCCCTACTACCCTTCTTGAATAATGGTACTATGTTAGCTGTCCTCCAGTCCTCTGGCACCTCCCCTGTGGCCAGAGAGGTTCTGAAAATTTGTGTCAGAGCCCCTGCTATCTCCTGCCTTGCCTCACACAGCAGCCTGGGATACATCTCGTCTGGGCCTGGGGATTTATCCACTTTTAAGCCTGCTAAAACCGCTAGTACCTTCTCCCTCTCAATACTAATTTGTTCAAATATATCGCAATCCCCCTGCCTGATTTCTATGCCTACATCGTTATTCTCCATTGTGAACACAGATGCAAAATATTCATTTAAAACCTCACCCACATCTTCTGGTTCTACACACGGATTGCCACTTTGGTCCCTAATAGGCCCTACTCTTTCCCTGGTTATCCTCTTGCCCTTAATATACTTATAAAACACCTTGGGATTTTCCTTTATTTTGCCCGCCAGTGTTTTTTCATGCCCCCTCTTCGTTCTCCTAATTTCTTTTTTAAGTACCCCCCTGCACTTTCTATACTCTTCTAGGGCTTCCACTGTTTTTAGTCTGCCAAAAGCCTCCCTTTTTTTCCTAATCCATTCTTGTATATCCCTTGACATCCAGGGTTCCCTGGGCTTGTTGGTCCCACCCTTGACCTTTACGGGAACATGTTGGCATTGTACTCTCTCTCTTTCCTTTCTGAAAGACTCCCACTGCTCTGATGTGGATTTTCCTACAAGTAGCTGATCCCAGTCCACTTTGGCCAGATCCTGCCTTATTAGCTTCTTCCGCAGCACCTCCCAAACCCGCGACCTCTTCCACCTAGAAGGACAAGGGCAGCAGGCGCATCGGAACACTACCACCTCCAAGTTCCCCTCCAAATCATACACCATCCTGACTTAGAAGTATATCGCCGATCCTTCATTGTCGCTGGGTCAAAATCCTGGAACTCCCTACCTAACAACACTGTGGGAGTACCTTCACCACACGGACTGCAGCAGTTCAAGAAGATGGCTCACCACCACCTTCTCAAGGGCAATTAGGGATGAGCAATAAATGCTGGCCTTGCCAGCAATGCCCACATCCTATAAACAAATTTTAAAAAACCCTTGAGGAGGCCAAGTACTGAGACCGAGGAGAGATATAATGAAAGCCACATTTCCACCAGATGTGTCATAGAGCAGACAATAGGCATGCTGAAAATGCGCTTCAGATGCCTTGACAGATCTGGATGAGCCCTTCAGTACGCACCAGCCAGGGTCTCCAGAATCATTGTGGTCTGCTGCGCCCTACACAACAGAGCAGCAGCGAGGATTAGCGTTGCATGAGGAGCAAGGCTCTGAGCGCACAACCTCTTCAGAGGAGAAGGAGGAGGAGCATCAGCTGAAAGATGAGGAGGAGGAGAAGCATGAGGAACCTGCAGTCTAGATCCCACCAGCACCGAGCACATTGCTGCCCGGGAGGCCAAGGATGGCCTCATCAAGGCTAGATTTACTTAACTTCACACATTACACCCATATGGCTCCGAGCCGACCTCCGTTCGGACGGAATTCCTTATCGGCGCCCGGCCCCGAATCCTCCCTCGGGAGCCGCCGCCTCACCACTTGAGCCTTCTTGGAGAAATGCCCTCCATGCCCTTTCAATCCGCACGGAGGCGTTTCCTGTACGGGCTGCTCCTGCACACTCTCCACTTTGCCATCTTCGTCTGCTGTCCGGACACGCCTTGGCGTACCATCCTGCCGTCCGGTGGAGGCGAAGGTCCCCAATGGAGGGCTCTCTACGCGGGAGTCTTCCCTTATTCTATAGGGGACTTGGCCTGGAGGGTGTTGCACGGAGCAGTCCCGTGCAATAGGGTGTTAAACAGGTTCACGGACTCCCGGGCTGCTTGTCATTTTTGCGGCCTGGAGGAGTCCGTGTTTCATATATATACGGAGTGTGAGAGTTTGCAGCCCCTCTTTCATTATTTGAAGGGGCTGCTCCTCAATTTCTGGTTGCACTTCAGCCCCACGCTCCTGATCTACGGTCACCCGGTGCGGAGGGGAGAGGGCAGGTCGGAGGACCTCCTCGCAGGACTGCTCCTGGGCCTGGCTAAAAAAGCCATTAATTGGTCCAGGCAGCGGGCGGTCGAGGGGGTCATTCGGCCCAATTGCCTGCCTCTCTTCCGCGGCCATGTTCGCGCCCGGGTGGCCCTGGAGATGGAGCACGCGGTGTCCGCCGGCACGCTTGAGTTTTTCCGCGACCGGTGGGCGCCGCGGGGACTGGAGTGCATCGTCACCCCGGGCTACCAAATTTTAATTTAAGTTGTTAAGTTTCCTTTAAAGTTTTATTGAGTTACAGATATTTGATTGGTATGCATCAAAAGAGTACACCCATATGGCTGCTACATGCTGCGCCAGGTTCGCACCACCCCACAGCAACACCATAAAGCATCCCTACAATGACCAAGCCACTCCTTTCACACTGACCATCATTGCTGGAGGTAACGTTATGTCTCACCTTTCACTCCAACTCACTAAACCACTTCCAAAGTTGCACACAAATTTGTCCATGACAGGAAAGTGGTGAAAATAAATAGTTTTATGTGTGGCATTACAGAAACATTTATTAAAACACCCAAGTGGCTACCCTTGTGCATCTACTTGTATTTCATCTTTCTCTTATGTGTGCTTCTACGAGGTGCTACCCGTATGGCTTCAGAAGAGGTAGAGGCAACCTGCTCACTTCCCTGCTGTGACTGCATAGACACTTTTGGTGGACATCCTCTGGGTTTTGGAGTCTGTCATGGCCCTGCCAAAGTTTGCTCCTCCTGCGACTGTGCAGGGACAGACTCAGCCATCACGATCCGAGGAGCCTTCTGGGGCTCTGACTGAGGAGAGTTGGTGTTGGGGGGGGCGGGGGGGCGGGGGGGGCGGGCAACGGGGGAGTAAGCACTTTGAGAGGAGCCCATTCTTCCATGCCCCCTCTCACCATTATCCCTCTCATGGGCCACCCACACTTCCCTGCTAGCAAGGAGCTGGAGAGCACCTTGCTGCACAGCAGTGGGGCCACGTCTACGTTGACATCCCTCCTAGAGAGAAGGTCTATGAGTGTCTGCCATCTATTCTCCATAGATAGCATGTGCTACTGTGAGTGGCACATTAGCAAATCCATGCAGGTGGCCATCCTTTCCATGGAAGAGCCTACAGTCGCCATCGCCTGCAACATGGTGGTGCTCATGTTGGAGATGGACTCCTCCAATCCCTACACATTTGCAGATATCGCGGTCACAAAACCTGTCAAAGCCTCCTGTACTTCTTCCTGCACCTCCAGGAATGCCCTCTTTTTGGATGACCCCGAGGCTCAGCGTCTGCATGCAGCTGAGCAGAGCTGGGAGCGTCCTGCGCCCTCCGGCGAGGAATCTCCACTGCTGTCCCTGTGTCCACCATCTGTTCTTGCTCACTTGTGACCTGTGAGACACCAGGTGACAATTCTACTCTATCTCACGTTGCACCTACCGAGGTGTGCGTATCTGCACTGGTGCTGTGTGCACTTATGTCTGGTGACGTTGCACCCTCAAAGGTTGGAGGCTCCTCTGAACAGTCTTCTTGCTTTTCCTCCTGGACAGTGTGGGTGGAGGTGGGGGGCTCTTGATGGACCTGTGAGAGAGTAAAGAGATGAGTTAGATATGTAATATCAAGAATAGGTACAGATACCATTATGCACATGATGAACATTCACTGGCTGCGGACATCAGTCCCCATATGAGTGACTGCTGTATGCCATGTGGCTGTATGAGATGTAATTCTGTCACCAGGTTGCTGAGATGTTCCCCTCTCTCCGTCTCCCACCTCCAGCTGCTCTGCAACTCCAGACACTTCCAAGGCAACCTCCTCTGCTGCTGTTAAGGTGGCCAATGATGAAGGGCCACCTCCGGTTCTCTCCCTCTCCCTCTTAGTCTGGACTCTCTTTTCCTGCAAGGAGGGAAAGAAGAGAAGGTTGAGTGAGAGTGGTGGAATGAGTGTAAGGAATGGATGGGTTACATCTTTAGAGGAAGTCTATGATGGAGTGGGGTGCCAATGCCAAGTGGCCTCCTTATGTGTTGTTAGTTGGTATGATTGCATTAGGATGAGGGTGAATTTGAGGGGTGGTGAGTCAGATGGGGTTGTGATAATGCAGATAGGGAGGGATGAGTTGACATGCAAGGTATGTTGGTGTGAGTAAGAATAAGAACATAAGAACATAAGAAATAGGAGCAGGAGTAGGCCATTCAGCCCTTCGAGCCTGCTCCGCCATTCAATGAGATCATGGTTGATCTTCTGCCTCAACTCCATTCACCAGCCCTATCGCCATATCCCTTGATGCCCTTACTAGTCAGAAATCTATCGACTTCTGTTTTGAATATACCCAATGACTGAGCCTCCACAGCCCTCTGGGGTAGAGAATTCCAAAGATTCACCACCTTCTGTGTGAAGAAATTTCTTCTCATCTCAGCCCTGAATGGCCCACCCTTTATCCTGAGGCTGTGGCCCCTGGTTCTAGACTCTCCAGCCAAGGGAAACGTTCTCCCAGCATCCACCCTATCAAGCCCTGTAATAATTTTGTATACTTCAATGAGATCCCCTCTCATTCTTCTGAATTCAAGAGAATACAGGCCTAGTTTACTCAATTTCTTCTCATACGACAGTCCCGCCATCCCTCTATGGCAAGTATATCCTTCCTTAGGTATGGAGACCAAAATTAAACACAGTACTCCAGGTGTGATCTCACCAAGGCCCTATAAGAGTAAGACTTCTTTATTCCTGTACTCAAATCCTCTTGTAATGAAGGCCAGCATACCATTTGCCTTCCTAATGGCTTGTTGCACCTGCACATTCACTTTCAGTGACTCATGTACAAGGACACCCAGGTCCCTTTGATCATCTGCATTCCCCAATCTTTCACCATTTAGGAAATACTCTGCCTTTCTGTTTTTTCTACCGAAGTGGATAACTTCACATTTATCCACATTATAATCCATCTGCCATGTTCTCGTCCACTCACTGAGCCTGTCGAGATCTCCTTGAAGCCTCTTCACATCCTCTTCGCAACTGACACTGCCACCTAGCTTTGTGTCATCAGCAAATTTGGAAATGTTACATTTAGTCCCCTCATCCAAATCATTGATATACATTGTGAATAGCTGGGGCCCAAGCACCGATCCTTGTGGTACCCCACTAGTCACAGCCTGCCATCCTGAAAAAGACCCGTTTATCCCTACTCTTTGTTTTCTGTCTGTTAACCAATTCTCAATCCATGCTAGTATATTACCCCCAATTCCATGTGCCCTAATTTTGTTCACCAACCTCTTGTGTGGGACCTTTATCGAAGGCCTTCTGAAAATCCAAATACACCCCATATCCACCGGTTCCCCTTTGTCTACTCCACTAGTTACATCCTCAAAGAACTCCAATAGGCTTGTCAAACAGGATTTCCCTTTCATAAATCCATGTTGACTCTGCCCAATCTTACTATTAGTTTCTAAGTGCCCAGTTATTGCATCCTTTATAATAGGTTCCAGCATTTTCCCAACTACTGATGTGAGGCTAACAGGTCTGTAGTTCCCCGTTTTCTCTCTCCCTCCTTTCTTAAATAGCGGGGTTACATTTGCTATCCTCCAATCTGCAGGAACCGTTCCAGAATCTATCGAATTTTGGAAGATGACAACCAATGCGTCCACTATCCCAATGGCCACCTCTTTCATGTGCATGAGTAGGGTAGGGAAGGCAGAGTGATGGGGATGTGATGACAGGCACAACAGGATGAAGGTGATTGTGGCTTTGCACTCACCTTTCCTGATCTGATGAGATCATTGAAACGTTTGCGGCACTGCACCCAGGTCCTCCTCACAACATCCCTGCTGTTGACCTCCTCTGCTATTTGGAGCCAGGCTCCTTTGGTCTGTTGGGGAGGTTTTTCCACCCATCAGAAGGGAAGATGACCTCCCTGCATTCTCTCACTCCCTCCACAAGCATATGGAGGGAGTCATCTGAGAATTTGGTTGCAGCCCTCTGTCTCTGTGCAGTCATGTTTGAAACTCTTTGTAATGCTCCAATGGTGCAGTGCAGTGCCTGCACTATCCTAGATGAGCCTTCAAATGCAATGTGGCCATGGCTCCTTTAAATATACCAGCTGAAGACGCGTCATCAATGGCGTCATCAGACCCGCACCATTTAATAGGGCTGGGTAACGCGCAGGGCTGCCTTAATAAGCACCATTAACAAAAGTCGATCTCAGGAGCGGGATGGAATGAAGAATGAGGTCGCGACCCGCCACGGCAACCACAACACCCGACCCGCCCAGGTACAGAAAATTCCGGCCCATATCTCTTTGGCTTTGAAAGCTCCCACTATCTAACTCTCTCCCTTGATCTCTCTCTCATGCATCTTGCACCACATGCCAAGCACCTCTGTGCCTTGGGGTACCACAAATCTCCCAGTAGCGCTTCAGAGCTCTGATCCCTGGTTGCATAGCAACATAGAAAGATAAAAACAGGAGTAGGCCATTCAGCCCCTCGAACCTGTTCCGCCATTCAATGAGATCATGGCTGATCTGTACCTCCATTTGCTCCATATTCCTTGATACCTTTTCCTAACAAAAACATAATGTGCTGTATTCTACAAACTTACCTGAGGGCTCCTGAGGTGTGTATACTTCCATTCCTGGGCCTCTCCAAACTCGAAATGCGCAGCGCCCACGTATCCCAGAGGCGCATGCGATTCGCAAGTATCCCTGGGATCATGTGAGCCATGGGGAGCCAATAGGAGAAGGGAATCTCCCTTCATCCACTTGACAGATAGACCCGTCAAATATATGAATGGAGATCACCCCAAAAACACAGTAAAACAGTAAATAAATTTTTTTTTAAATCACTTTTTTTAAACGAGTTCAAATTACAATAAATTAAATATTTTAAACAAAAATTTTATTTTTTGAAAAAAGTAATTAAAGTTTTTTACGGGGCTAAAAATAAACTTACCTTTTTAAAAGTATTTTTAAATGATAAATGAGTGGAAAAAAATTTAAAAAACTTTTTTCAACTCTTATGCTGGTAAAAGCAGGCCTTACGCCTGCTTTTACCAGTCGTAAGATTTCTAAGGGTTTTCTGCGGGCGGACGTTCTCCAGAAAGCAGAACTATCCGCCCGCAGAGGCCATTCTCTAGGGCAGGCTTCCGATCTGTCAAGAGCATTCCCGAATTCCCTATGGCCCATAGATCTGTCTTTAAAATCTCAATGGACCCAGAATCCACACACTTTTGGGGAGAGAGATTTCCACTACCTTTATATGAAAAGTGCTTCCTGATTTCACTCCTAAAAGTACTAGTTCTAATTTTAAGATTATGCGCGCCTTAGGCATCTGACTCCATTAGCCCTCTCGCTGTTTCTCAGACCATCTCCTCTTATGTTCTGTCTCCCAAAACTGCAGCTCTGTGATATCAGCCCTGTGTCATGTCTGCTGTTTTGTGAAGTCACCATTGTGATTCAGGCCCATGAGATCAGGCCTCTCTCTATGTTATCACTGGGTTTATTTACCTATTAGTACCACTACACTGTAGAGAAAAAAAATTACAAATCCAAAGTGCCTTAATGTTGTGTGCTAACTTGGCTCAGTTGGCAGCACAATTAGGCCTGAGTCAGAAGGTTGTGGGTTCAAGCCACATCATGACCTTATGACACAATTTAAGCTGATATTCGAGTGCAGTACTGAAGGAGTGGTGCATTATTGGTAGGGTTGCCAACCCTCCTGGATTGGCCAGGAGTCTCCCGGAACTGAGGATCGATTTCCCAGGTACTACTGCTAACATCCCGGGAGAAAAGTACTTTCTATTGATGGTTTGCGCCTGCACTCCTTTACAGTCTGGAGCTGCACTCTGCACTGCTATTGGTAGATAAATCTTAAATCCACCAATAGCTGCCCAAAGAATAACCCCCAAACTAATTCATGCAGGTAAAGACGGTGCACTTAGAAGTAGTAGGCAGCCGGCATTGTGGGACACAGTACCTTGCAGCAAAGTCAAGATTCAGCATTCGGGAAAGGGAGAGACGCTTCTTTTTTAAAATTCTTCATTCCTCACCATGTGTAATCTTGATCTGTCAGAAAATGGTACTGATTTAATTTTGTGGAGAAACTACTTTTACACTTATGTTTTTTCACTGATAGCAGTACAGTCTAATGCAAGAGAGTCTGGCCTGCTCTGTTATGCAGGGCTGTCAGCTTGGGCTGGGGGTCAATAGTACTTCTGCAGAGCAGCTCAATTGGATTTGTGCTTGTGAGGGATGGAGTTTTTAATATGTAGATTATAAACAGGGTGGGTCTGGAAGTGGTCATGTGATCAAATATCATGTGATCAAACCTCCAGGAATACATCCAACCAGAGTTGCCAACCCTAACTGTTGGGGGATACTATCCTTTGCATACCAAGACCCTGTTTTCCTGTTCTGATGGAGAGAAAAGCATAAATGAAAGTGAGAAATGGAAGAGGAGAGAGAAACAACAGCGAAGGATGAGGAACAAAAGAGGAAAAACACCCAGAGAAGTAAAAGAAAGAATTTCAGTTTAAAGAGAGCTTTATCACGCCTCCCAGAAATAGCCCATATAGACAGAATTAGTTTGAAGTGGTGTCACTGTTATTTAGGCACCTACATCAGCATTTTTGGACACAGCAACACCCACAAACAGTAATGAGATGAAGGACTAGATAAAATCTATAGTGTTGATTAAGAGACAAATGTCAGCCAGGACCCCAGGAGAACCCCCTGCTTTTCTTTGAATAGTATCATGGGATCTTAACATCCACCTGAGCCACGCAGATCAGAAAGCATCCAAATGATGGCGCCTCCAACAATGCAGTACTCCCTCAGTACTGCATTGACGTGTCAGCCGAGAGTATGTGCTCGAGTCCTGGAGTGGGGCCTGAATCCATAACCTTCTCATTCAGAGAATGTAACCAACTGAATCAAGCTGAGCTGAGGAGGAGGAGAGAAATAGAAGTAAAAGAGAGGGACATTATAATTGCAGTTTTGCCAGGACTGGTATCCCTAGTAGAGGGTGAGAAAGGTTAAGGCTTTTGCTGGGCCCAACTTGAAGCAGTTTTGGAACTACAGAATGAAATTGTTTTTTTTGGCTATATTTACTGTCAAGGATGACATGTCGCATGAAATTCAGTTTTAAAAATATTACGTGCTCCAGAACTTCCTGTTTGAAATTCTCCAATCAGGTTTCTGCCCCTTGCCTCAGTACCAAAATAACCCTAACCAAAGTCACCAATTACATCCTCTGTGACTGTGATGTGACCATGCTGCATTATTCCTCCTCCTCCTGCTTGACCTCTCTGCAGCCTATGACATGGTTGACCACACAATCCTACTTATGTGGGAAATATGGGGCCACTATTTCTTTCCACACAATGGCTGATGCCAAACTTGGAAGAGATTTGATTACTCTGCCTTTTGTACAGAGACCTGAAAGAGCTCTGAATACTCTGGCTATTTTTACAGAGGGTTGAAACGAATGATTAATTATTAGTGCATGACTCACTTGTGACGGTAGTAGTATCTGGAGATGCCCTCTAAATACTTCAGCGACATTGAAAGGATCTGCCATCATCTGAGAGGGTGGCAGCTAATCATACCTAAGGAGAAACAAAAAGTGGTAATAAAGTTGTTCTGATAGCTGTTATATACACAGAAAGCACAGTGAGGACTGGAGGAATCGCCAGTTTTGTCTATTTGTTTCACTACCTCTTTCACTATGTTTCCAGAAAAAAATTACATACAGTGTTTAGTGAGGCACTCAAGAATTCAAAGCAGCCACTTTGAAGAGAAAGCTCTCACTGTTGTAAGACTGTTGCTGCCGTCCTCCTTGTACCACACGATTTTGAGTGGATGACTGGCTCCCTGATCACTGGATCCCTGATCTCTGCCATTAACGTTCTAATCATGTTCGGCTGCTAAGAGGTTTACAAAAACAGTGCCTATTAACTTACTCTATGCTCTACCCCCTTCATCTTCCGCCCAATATTAAAGTGGAACCATTACTCACATGTAATCAGATGAATTCTACCTTCATTTTAATTATTTTTATTTGTTTAGCGTTTTCTTCACAGACTCTCCATGTGTGACTCCTTTTTGCTCAAACTCAACAGTTACACAAAGAAAATTTAAAAACGCCTTAGAATTCTGACCCTGTTTTAAACTTCTAAAATCTAGTCCATCTCTTTCAGTTTTAGCCCATTATATTTCACTGGTCCCGTTTCTCTCTTTCTGGTTTATAGGTTTCTGAGATGGAGAAATATTGATCAGGAAACCAAGAGAACTGCTTGTTCGTTTAACATTGTACTCTACCACGGGAACAGGCAGGCAAGGGCCTTGGTTCAACAGCTCATCTGAAGGTTGCACATCCGCATTGTCTCACTTCTTCAATAATGCAGAGAAGTATCAACCGAGATTAAGGTCCCAAATCCTGGAATTGAGTTAAGGCCAGTGACAGCACTGAGACAGCTGTGATCTCATAAAGCTGTATACATGACACAGGGCTGATATCACAGAGTGACCAGATATGACACAGGGCTGATATCACAGAGAGAGCAGACATGACACAGGGCTGATATCACAGAGTGACCAGACATGACACAGGGCTGATATCACAGAGTGACCAGACATGACACAGGGCTGATATCACAGAGTGACCAGACATGACACAGGGCTGATATCACAGAGTGACCAGACATGACACAGGGCTGATATCACAGAGTGACCAGACATGACACAGGGCTGATATCACAGAGTGACCAGACATGACATAGGGCTGATATCACAGAGTGACCAGACATGACACAGGGCTGATATCACAGAGTGACCAGACATGACATAGGGCTGATATCACAGAGTGACCAGACATGACACAGGGCTGATATCACAGAGTGACCAGACATGACATAGGGCTGATATCACAGAGTGACCAGACATGACATAGGGCTGATATCACAGAGAGAGCAGACATGACATAGGGCTGATATCACAGAGTGACCAGACATGACACAGGGCTGATATCACAGAGTGATCTGACATGACACAGGGCTGATATCACAGAGTGACCAGACATGACATAGGGCTGATATCACAGAGTGACCAGACATGACATAGGGCTGATATCACAGAGAGAGCAGACATGACACAGGGCTGATATCACAGAGTGACCAGACATGACACAGGGCTGATATCACAGAGTGACCAGACATGACATAGGGCTGATATCACAGAGAGAGCAGACAAGACACAGGACTTTTTAAAAATTTGTTCCTGCGATGTGGGCATCGCTGGCAAGGCCAGCATTTATTGCTAATCCCTAATTGCCCTTGAGAAGTTGGTGGTGAGCCACCTTCTTGAACCGCTGCAGTCCGTGCGGTGAAGGTACTCCCACAGTGCTGTTAGGGAGGGAGTTCCAGGATTTTGACCCAGCGACGATGAAGGAACGGCAATATACTTCCAAGTCAGGATGGTGTGTGACTTGGAGGGGAACTTGGAGGTGGTGGTGTTCCCATGCACCTGCTGCCCTTGTTCTTCTAGTTAGTAGAGGTCGCCGGTTTGAGAGGTGCTGTCGAAGAAGCCTTGGCGAGTTGCTGCAGTGCATCTTGTAGATGGTACACACTGCAGCCATGGTACACCGGTGGTGGAGTGATTGAATGTTTAAGGTGGTGGATGGAGTGCCAATCAAGCGGGCTGCTTTGTCCTAATACTGAACCTTGGGGAATGCCACTGTATACCCCCCTCCATTCTGAAAAACAGCCATTCACCACACTCTCTGTTTTCTGTCCCTTAGCCAAATTTGTATCCATGTAGCTACTGCCTTTTTTTCATTAGTTCATGGGATGTGGGCGTTGCTGGCAAGGCCAGCATTTATTGCCCATCTCTAATTGCCCTTGAGAAGGGCTTTTATCCCATGGGCTTCAATCTTGCTAACAAGCCTAACATGTGGTACTTGATCAAATGTCTTTTGGAAGTCCATATACACAACATCAACTACACTGCCCTCAAAGTACCACATAATAGTTAGCAAAATTAAAGCCCATGGGATTAAAGGGACAGTGGCAGCGTGGATACAAAATTGGCTAAGGGACAGAAAGCAGAGAGTAGTGGTGAACGGTTGTTTTTCAGACTGGAGGGAGGTATACAGTGGATTTCCCCAGGGGTCGGTATTAGGACCACTGCTCTTTTTGATATATTAATGACCTGGACTTGGGTATACAGGGCATAATTTCAAAGTTTGCAGATGACATGAAACTCAGAAATGTAGTAAACAATGAGGCAGATAGTAACAAACTTCAGGGGGACATAGACAGACTGGTAAAATGGGCAGACACATGGCAGATGAAATTTAATGCAGAGATGTGTGAAGTGATACATTTTGGTAGGAAGAATGTGGAGAGGCAATATGAACTAAATGGTAACATTTTAAAGGGGATGTTGGAATGGAGAGACCCGGGGTGTACGTATACAGGCTTTGAAGGTGGCAGGACAAATTGAGAAGGCTGTTAAAAAGGCATACGGGATCCTTGGCTTTATAAATAGAGGCATAGAGTACAAAAGCAAGGAAGTTATGCTAAACCTTTATAAAACACTGGTTAGGCACCAGCTGGAGAATTGTGGCCAATTCTGGGCACCACACTTATCAGGAAGGATGTCAAGGCTTTGGAGAGGGTGTAGAGGAGATTTACTAGAATGGTACCAGGGATGAGGGACTTCAGTTATGTGGAGAGACTGGAGAAGCTGGGGGTTGTTCTCCTTAGGGCAGAGAAGGTTAAGAGAAGATTTGATAACGGTGTTCAAAATCATGAATGGTTTTGATAGAGTAAATAAAGAGAAACAGTTTCCAGTGGCAGAAGGGTCGGTAACCAGAGGACACAGATTTAAAGTGATTGGCAAAAGAACCAGTGGCGACATGAGGAAACAATATTTTTACACAGCGAGTTGTTATGATCTGGAATGCACTGCCTGAAAGGGCGGAGGAAGCAGATTAAATAGTAACATTCAAAGGAAATTGGATAAATACTGGTAGGGAAAAAATTGCAGGGCTATGTGGAAAGAGCAGGGGAGTAGGATTAATTGGATAGCTCTACCAAAGAGCCAGCCGAATGGCCTCCTTCTGCGCTCTATCATTTTATGATTCCACATAGAAATTACAAAGAATTTACAACACAGAAACTGGCCATTCGGCCTGACAGCTGTATGCTGGTGTTTAGGCTCCACACGAGCCTCCTCCCACCTTACTTCACCTCACTCTATCAACATATCCGTCTATTCCTTTCTCCCTCATGTACTGATCTAACTTCCCCTTAAATGCATCTCTGCTATTCACCTCAACCGCTCTATGTGGTTGCGAGTTCTGCATTCTCACCACTCTGAGTAACGAAGTTTCTCCTGAATTCCTTATTGGATTTATTGGTAACTATCTTATATTTATGACTCCTTGTTTTGGACTCCCCCAGAAGTGGAAACATCTTCTCTATGTCTATCCTATCGCACCCCTTCATAATTTTGAAAGACCTCTATCAGGATTCCAGAGTGAGCAGACATGACACAGAACTGATCTCACAAAGCTACAGACATGACACAGGTCTGATATCACCGAGTGAGCAGACTTGACACAGGGCTGATATCACAGAGTGAGCAGGCTGAGAGCTGATGACACCTTCCCCCTAAATGAAGCCTTCCCCCCACCCCGGCTATACCTTCCACCACTTGCCCTGCCCAGACCGTGGTGGTGGTGGTGTGGCTTTTATCACCAAATCACACCTTGACCTCTCCCCCTACTCCTCTGGTACTTTCTCCTCCTTTGAGCATCTCAACTTGTTCCACCCCTCTCACCTTTCATTTAAAATTCTTGTTCTCTACCGCCCACACAAGTACCATAAAAATGTTGTCACCGAAATATCTTCACTGCTTTCCTCCCTCAGCCTCTGCATCGAGTGACTTCTCATCCCTGGTAATTTCAACCTCCATCTCAGTTAATTATGCTCTCTCTCCTCTGTGTTCACTGCCCTCCTAACCTCCCTTAATCTCTCCCTCCATGTAAACTCCCCAGCCCATATTCAAAGCCACCCCCTTAACCTTGCCATCTCACATGGCCTCGATACTTCCATTGTGTCAATTACAGATAAGGCCATCTCTGACCACTTCCTAGTATCGCGCTCCACCCGCATCCCCTTCCCCCTCCCAACCCTACTTCTTTCTGTGTCCGCCCCTGGAAATACTTTCTCCCAACTCACTTACAACTGCACTTTCAAAATCCCAACTGTTCAGCCTTTGGGCCTCCATTCACCATGACATTTCTGCAGCTACCGGTCTGCACAACCACACCACCACCTTTGATGCCCTAGTCCCCATTAAAACCATTACTCTCTCTCACCCTGGTCATTCCCCCTGGTACGGCCCTCATCTCCACTCCCTCAAGTACAAGGGACGCAGGCTTGAACAGATGTGGTGGACAACTGGTTTAGCCATTCACCGCCAGATCTGGCTGGACCACATAAAGCACTATCGGGTCCTGCTCTTGTCTTCCAAAGCTGCTCACTATTCCAGGATCATTCTTGGAATGCAAAGATAACCCCTGGTTTCTTTTTTCTATAGCAAACCCTCTTCTTAAACACCTCTCCCCTGTCTCCTCCACCCTGACCTCCAACAACAAGTGCGAGGAGCTCATGGACTTCTTTGTCATTAAGATTGAGACCATCCGATCAGCTGCCACTTCCCTTCCTCCCCCTAGCCCACCGGGCCAAACTTCCTCTAACGTTCCCCCCTCCCCTAGCCCTGGACTCACATCTTTCTCCGGTTTCTCTCCGATCTCCCCTCATGACCTCTCCACGCTCAGCTTGTCCATGAGACCAACTTCCTGCTCCCTCGACCCTATTCCCACCAAACTGTTGACCACCCAACTTCCTTTTCTGGCTCCCATGTTAGTGGATATTGTTAATGGTTCTCTCTCCTCAGGTACTGTCTCCCTCTCCTTCAAATCTGCCATCATCACCCCTCTGCTCAAAAAACCAACCCTTGACTCCTCCGTCCTTGCAAACTACCGCCCCATCTCCAACCTCCCTTTCCTCTCCAAAGTCCTTGAACGTGTTGTTGTCTCCTAAATCCATGCCCATTTCTCCCGGAACTCCATGTTTGAATCCCTCCAATCAGGCTTCCGCCCCTTGCCACGGTACCAAAACAGCTCTTATCGAGGTCACAAATTACATCCTATGTGACTGTGACAAAGGTAAACTATCCCTCCTCGTCCTTCTTGACTTGTCTGCAGTCTGTGACCACACCATCCTCCTCCAACGCCTCTCCACCGTCGTCCAGCTGGGTGGGACTGCACTCACCTGGTTCCACTCTTATCTATCTAATCGTAGCCAGAGAATCACCTGCAATGGCTTCTCTTCCTGCTCCCGCAATGTTACCTCTGGTGTCCCCCAAGGATCTATCCTTGGCGCCCTCCTATTTCTCATCTACATGCTGCCCCTCGGCGACATCATCCGAAAACACAGCTTTACTTTCCACATGTACGCTGATGACACCCAGCTCTACCTTACCACCACTTCTCTCGACCCCTCCACTGTCTCTAAATTGTCAGACTGCTTGTCCAACATCCAGTACGGGATGAGCAGAAATTTCCTCCAACTAACTATTGGGAAGACTGAAGCCATTGTCTTTGGTCCCCGCTACAAACTCCATTCCCTAGCCACCAACTCCATCCTTCTCCCTAACATCTGTTTGTGGCTGAACCAGACTGTTCACAACCTCGGTGCCATATTTGACTCTGAACTGAGCTTCCGACCACATATCTGCACCATCACTCAGACCGCCTATTTCCACTTCCGAAACATTGTCTGACTCCGCTCTTGCCTCAGCTGATCCGCTGCTGAAACCCTCATCCATGCCTTTGTTATCTCTAGGCTTGACTATTTCAACACACTCCTGGCTGGCCTCCCACATACTACCCTCCGTAAACTTGAGGTCATCCAAAACTCTGCAGCCCGTGTCCTAATTCGCACCAAGTCCAGTTCACTTATCACCCCTGTGCTCGCTGACCCACACTGGCTCCCGGTTAAGCAACGCCTCGATTTTAAAATTCTTGTCCTTGTTTTCAAATCCCTCCATTGCCTCAGCCCTCCCTATTTCTGTAATCTCCTCCAGTCCCACAACCCTCCGAGATATCTGTGCTCTTCAAATTCTGGCCTCTTGAGCATCCCTGATTTTAATCGCTCCACCATTGGCGACCGTGCCTTCAGCTGCCAAGGCCCCAATATCTGGAATTCCCTCCCTAAACCTCTCCGCCTCTTTATCTCTCTTTCCTCCTTTAAGACGTACCTTAAAAACTACCTCTTTGACCAAGCTTTTGGTCATCTACCCTAATTTCTCCTTATGTGGCTCAGTGTCAAATTTTGTTTTATAATGCTCCTGTGAAGCGCCTTGGGCATGTTTTACTGTGTTAAAAGCGCTATATAAATACAAGTTGTTGTTGAGCAGACGTGACACAGGGCTGATAGCACAGATTTGCAGGCTGGCAGACAGAACATCGACCTGAAACGTGAACTCTGTTTCTCTCGCCACAGGAGCTGGCTGGCCTGCTGAGTATTTCCAGCATTTTCTGTTTTTACTTCAGATTTCCAGCAGCTGCAGCATTTTGCTTTTGTAGAAGATGGAAGGACAGTGCGACAGGAGATGAGGGGAGGGGGCCAATTGTCTGACACAGGGGGGTGGGGGGGGTCTCACGGAGGCAGTGCCTTCCACAGGCCAGCTACAATCTGCTTTCTCATGAACTCTCGTCCAATCTCTTGAGGAACAAAACCTGGAAAGTTTTTTTTAAACCAAAGTTAAATCAAACAAAACTCAAGAGTATTTCTGTGACCGTCGGATTGAAACTCAAGCTCAATCTAGTTAGTCTATATAAAGCTCCAGTGAGCAGCTTTATATAGTCTGCATAAATCTGCGTTAGTTATTTAGGAGATCAGACAGTTCTAGTAATTATGCCTTTAAAGGTACATTGCTGCTGAGCTAAGCAGTGCATCACTGCCCAGACTGGATGCAACGAGGACATTTGAAGAAGCCCCACCCCCCCATGTTTGCTCTGATTGGCTAAAGCTTCTTATGAATATTAATATACGACGCTTTCCTGAACGCTGATTGGTGAAGCTTCTGTTCGGAGGGGGAGCCGCTCAGAAATATTCAACGCTGATTGGTTGCCTTACAGTTAGGTAGAGGGCGGAAATGTGATTGGGACTTGGCAGTGATTGGCTGCGTGCGATGTCCTTCAGCAGGCTGTGGACAAGCGGCTGGAAGGTGACAGGATGGCGGATGGGGAAACCTGGAGGGTGAGTGCGGGCCTGGACTGTGGACGAGGTCGCAGAATAGACCGCAGGTTTACATTCTATTGTACAAAAAGTGGCCTGAGTTCTGATAATTGGTTTTATTGTTGGACGTTCAGTGCAAAGGTTAAATAACCTGATTCCTCCACATCACAAGTTACAGGAGTAAATGCAAAAATGTGCTTACATCTGGTTGAAAAATCATCGACCTGCTTTCGATTTTAGAAAGTTCTTTGCACACCACTCAAACTGGACAAGATGTAATTGGAGAGTCAGATGAACCAAATAATTTTAGCAATGGTGAAAAATCTCACGGTGATAGGACAGCACACTGGGTTCTGCTTAGTGTGTTGCTGAGTCGCCGCATTTAATCTTTACAAAAATCGGTTAGGAATTTAATACATTTCAAATGTTACTTTGTAGCTGCTCGGCTGTTTTTAAGAGATCGGGACTGATAATGCACTGCATGCATTCACACAGCCAGTACTGGCATGGTACAGTTCTGCATTCACACAGCCAGTCCTGGCATGGTACAGTTCTGCATTCACACAGCCAGTCCTGGCATGGTACAGTTCTGCATTCACTCAGCCAGTACTGGCATGGTACAGTTCTGCATTCACACAGCCAGTCCTGGCATGGTACGGTTCTGCATTCACACAGCCAGTCCTGGCATGGTACGGTTCTGCATTCACACAGCCAGTCCTGGCATGGTACGGTTCTGCATTCACACAGCCAGTCCTGGCATGGTACGGTTCTGCATTCACACAGCCAGTCCTGGCATGGTACGGTTCTGCATTCACACAGCCAGTCCTGGCATGGTACGGTTCTGCATTCACACAGCCAGTCCTGGCATGGTACGGTTCTGCATTCACACAGCCAGTCCTGGCATGGTACGGTTCTGCATTCACACAGCCAGTCCTGGCATGGTACGGTTCTGCATTCACACAGCCAGTCCTGGCATGGTACGGTTCTGCATTCACACAGCCAGTCCTGGCATGGTACGGTTCTGCATTCACACAGCCAGTCCTGGCATGGTACGGTTCTGCATTCACACAGCCAGTCCTGGCATGGTACGGTTCTGCATTCACACAGCCAGTCCTGGCATGGTACGGTTCTGCATTCACACAGCCAGTCCTGGCATGGTACGGTTTCTGCATTCACACTGGTAATTCTGGCATGGTACAGTTCTGCCTTCACACAGCCAGTACTGGCATGGTACAGTTCTGCATTCACATAGCCAGTTCTGGCCTGGTACAGTTCTGCATTCACACAGCCAGTATTGGCATGGTACGGTTCTGCATTCAAACTGGCAGTCCTAGCACAGTACAGCTCAGCATGCATCCACACAGAGAGTATGAACTCTGGTTCTTGGGTTGAACAATAGCATTAAATAGTGGTTTACAGCAAGGGGAAATGGCAGGCAGCATTCTTGCTCCCGGACATAAGTTGTTTTCTCAATGTCTGTATTTTGTCAACTTTCCCTGACCTGTAACTACCAATCATGTCATTACAGCCTCCTCGGATGTGCGATGATTACTGGAGTGAGTGGAAGCACTGCAAGAGTATGAGGAATCTCTTTCATCACTACTACACATATGGAGGGTTCCCCTCGTGTAAGCAGTGGAAAATAGATTACAAAAGTTGCAGGGAATGGGAAAAACATAAGTCTGGAGAGGCTAAGGTGAGATTTGTGAAAACAAGTTGTATATTACGCATTCAGTACTTCTGAATTTAGCCAAATAACACCCTGATTCTTCTTGGGATTACTTTCGGAAACATGCTTTCCATTTTCGTTTTTAAAATCCCTATTTTGTTTTTTAAAAGTTATTCTCTGACATTTCTCTCCTCTTCTTCTGAAGGCAGTGACTTGTGCTGGATACAGGTATACGAGTGGCAGCAGGCTTCCAATTGAAGTAACCATTTTTAATGTGTAAACTTTAACAATGGGTGTTTCTGAGGGAGGCATCACAGCTGAGACTGACCTTGTCGCCTGATGTCCAAATGCACATGTCATTAGGGGGCACTGACTGGTGATCATGAAATGAGAATCATGGTTGACTGTTCGCCTCCCTAGTTTGGGACTGTTGGGGCAGAGGGTCCCAGCAGATATCAGGGACCCATTGTACTAACTACCGAAAGATTGTTTCAGCTACCCAAAGGAAACTGCTGTTGTCGTAGAAGAATTATTTGATCAGTATACAGCAACAGAAATAACATGTTCGTAAAGAAAGAACAAACAAACTTGCATTTATTTGGCACCTTTCAGGATATCCCAAAGCGCTTTACAGCCGACAAATTACTTTTGAAGTGCAGTCACTGTTGTAATGTAGGGAAACAACGGCAGCCAATTTGCACACAGCAAGGTCTCACAAACAGCAATTAAATAAATGACCAGATAATCGGCTTCAATTTGAGGAATTATTATTCACCAAGGCAGCTGGAGAACTACTGTATTCTCAGAATGTTACCAGGGCTCAAAAGGTTACATTATGAGGACAAGTTGCATAAACTTGATTTGTATTCCCTTGAGTTTAGAAGGTTGAGAGTTAATTGAAGTCTTTAAAATGATAAAGGGATTCAGTAGGGTAGATACAAGGAAACTATTTCCTCTGGTGTGGAATCCAGGACAAGAGGGCATAATCTTAAAATTAGAGCTCGCACATTTAGGAGCGAAATCCGGAAGCACTTTTTCCACACAAAAGATAGTGGAAATATGGAACTCTCTTTTCCCAAAAAGGCTGTGGATGCTGGGCCATTTGAAATTTTCAAGACTGACATTGATAAATTAAAAAAAAACAGAACATGCTGGAAATACTCAGCAGGTCAGGCAACATCTGTAGAGAAAAACAGAGTTAACGTTTCAGGTCGATGACCCTTCGTCAGAACTGGGTCTCTCTCAACAGATGCTGCCTGACCTGCTGAGTATTTCCAGCATTTTCTGTTTTTATTTCAGATTTCCAGCATCCTTAGTATTTTGCTTTTGATAAATTTTAGTTAGGCCAGGGTATCCAGGGATATGGAGCAATGGCAGGTAAATGGAGTTGAGGTACAGATGAGCCATGATCTAATTGAATGCTAGAACAGGGTTGAGAGGCTGAAAGGGGGTTACAGACCTGGAGGATATGAGTACAAAGTTAAATCTTCAGTGAAGCTAGTGACTTCGGAGGTTTTCACCTCGCAGTATAGTGAAAATGTGGAACAGACTACCAGAAAAAACAGTTGGTATTGCACTTCCTTAAAAAAAAGTGCTGGATAAGAAACATAATTGAAGGTCATATGATAAGAATCAATGGAGATGATCAAATTGTCTTTGGAATATGTTGATTCATGATACTGAACCACATTGTAAAACTCACATGTCACCAAGATGGTGGTAAGGTGAGAACTGTCAGCATTAATCAGACAAATGCCTAGCAGCAGGACACCAAGGGAGAGGTATAATGATGGGAAGGGGAACGGAAACCACTCTTTGGGTTCAGATGATAAACTGCACGTGCTTTGCTGTCATGGTTTGTCATCTGAACCCCTTGAGTATGTTACAACCTTGAGAGAAGTTCCTGTCCAGCTCTTCAATATATGGTACAATTAGCGAAATGTATTGCAGGATAATTGCAAAGTGTTTTGAATTGGAATAAAATAAACCCGTATTGTTACTCTTTCTCCCCCACCAACCCCAATCGGCTGTACAGATCGGGAGGGTCCCAAGTTTGATCCCTGGTCTGCACTGAATTACTTGATTTGAGCTAGGGCAGCATGAGGGGGTGGTACAATTGGCCTCTTACGTCCCTGGGGCAGGGAAGGAAAAATCAGCTAGTTTCTGCTCCTGATCTCTCTCTGTCAACCCCTGCTGGATGTGCATGAGTTTGGACAGTGGCAGAGGATTGGGTTTGGTCGTGATTTTCTCACATGTAGGAATAACCTGCCAACACCCAGTGTTGAGGTGTGCACATGAATAATGGATTCTTGGGCAAGATATTGGAAAAAAGACTTGCATTTCTACAGCGCCTTTCACAACCACCGGACGTCCCAAAGCGCTTTACAGCCAATGAAGTACTTTTTGAAGTGTAGTCATTATTGTAATGTGGGAAACATGGCAGCCAATTTGCGCACAGCAAGCTCACACAAACAGCAATGTGATAATGACCAGATAATCTGTTTTTATGTTGATTGAGGGATAAATATTGGCCAGGACACTGGGGATAACTCCCCTGCTGTTCTTCGAAATAGTGCCATGGGATCTTTTACATCCACCTGAGAGAGCAGACGGGGCCTCGGTTTAACGTCTCATCCGAATGATGGCACCCCCCGACAGTGCAGCACTCCCTCAGCACTACACTGGAGTGTCAGCCTAGATTTATGTGCTCAAGTCCCTGGAGTGGGGCTTGAACCCACAACCTTCTGACTCAGGGGTGAGTGCGCTACCCACTAAGCCACAGCTGACACTGAAGGTGCCCAAGGAACTGTATCCCAGTTTGGAGTCATATCTTCTGGTTTTGTTTTGTTGTTGAGCTCTCCACAGCGGTCTTCTATATTCTTCAATGGGCTTTTAGCCAGAAGGTGCTGCTAATGTGGATCTAACTGTTAAAGTTTGTTTTAAATCTACAGAAAGCTTTATGCGAGAGCGAGAAGAAGAGGTTAGAAGAACAAAAGAGGCACTTCCCAGTCTGGGAAATGAGGAAGAATCCACCAGCTGAATGGCATCTGCCCCTAAGCGACGGAAATGGGAAATAGTGGGAGTTGGCCACGCCAAGTGTCGCAAGCTGCCAGATTGTTGGGATATGGTGCAACAGGGCCAGTGAGCATGTTGACTCCTCCCTGCTGTGCATCCTGTATAACATTGGATTTATGGTAACCCAACTCGAAGCAGCTTTCTCAGGGTCTTAACACTACCTATTAACCTGGATCCACTTTTGTAGGAACTAGGTGGGGTTGGTACAACTTCTGTCTTGCATCTGGCGCTCAGAATAATGTTGATATGTGCCTGATACGATACTAACAGGAAGTGTTATTGAGGCAATGTTGCCTTAAAAGATCTGTGTTCGATAAATAAAACGCCAGCATATTCATTTTATTTGACTGCCAGGTTCTTGCAAATGCTTATTTTACACCTGTGATTGCAGATACGCTTAGTTTGAAAGATGATAGTCAGAGGCGTCCAAGACTGATTTAAAATGAAGATCATGGATGAGATTGATATGTGACCAGCTTGGGTGGGGGTTAATTAGAGAACCAATGTAAAAATGGCACGGGCAAAGATTTGCACTCAGAAACTAGTTTGACAGGAGGTTGAATACAACGGCCCTGAATTTCCGCGGGGGATTGTTCCGATCTTCTGCTGTATCTTCGCAGATCAGCGGAACCCCCGGAGAATTGGTATGAATAGCTGTTTACACCACTTCTGAGGGATCTGCTGATTTCCCTCTGAGTTTACAACAGGAAATTAGAATCCCTGCAGGAATTCAGGGCCTATTGACTCAGGGTGGAGGGGATCAGAGAGATACTCTTGGTGTCAAAGTTGAATAAGAATTTGGGAACTATCTTTTTTTTAACCAGTAGGGAAGGGTGAAAACATTGAGCAACACTGTTGAAGAAATGCAAGTTCATAGAATTGCAGCAAGTCCATACAAGATGCTGCTTCTTAAACACATGGTGCAACACAAGGTGCTGCAATAGTCCATCAACAGGAAGGGAGCTTCTTCAAAGCTTGTACACAAGTTTCAAACCGTTGTAGGTGTGAGGCAAGATGTTCTCACCACAAATGTGTTTGTAAAGGAAAACCTTGCTGCCCTGCATTCTCCAACAGCATTCATTCTGCAAAAAGCAGTACTTTGTAAAATGAAGTATCCATCATAGCTTTAAAAAACTTGCAAATGCTCCAGGTGGTCTGTCTAAATGTTATCCCATAATTATTTATTGCCTCCTCTTATTGGTCAATTAGAGCTCCACTCAGATTTTTTTGTAAAGATAAATGCAACCGCTAACACCATCGCTTACCAGAACTAATTTATTTTCTATGGTTATCTCAAACAATATTTCCACATCCTACTCTAGTACACCTAAAGTCTCACTTCCGCCATCATCTGTAAAAATTGATGCAAAATATTTAATACCTCTGCCATACTTTTATGCTCCACAAGATTCCCCCTTCATCTCATAATGATCCTACCTTCAAATTATTCTTTTATTTTTAATATGCTTTTAAAAGCGTTACTGGAAATGAAAATCGGGCAGTTTCTATGATGGGCGGCCCATCTGCAGTGCCAGTTTTACACACAGACGGTAAGTTGAAAATCTACCACAATGACTCCTGCAAAGGAGGGAGAAATATTGTGGGCACTTAAGACTAAATTTCCACTTTGCATAAAGTGACTAGCACCAACACAATACATGCACTGGAAAACAGCACGTTTCTGCAAGTGAACCCGACAATATTTGTACAATCATTTTCATTATGAAGGAATTCACATCCTTTTTTTACTGTACTGACGACTGAAGACACCTGGCCACATATTGGTTTTAAGACTATGTACATTACCACAATGTGGTACCAGAGAGTGCAATCTGCATATAGCCACAATGCAGTAACAGTGACATCTGGCATAGAAAAATTAACAAAACAAATCCAGCAAGAAAACCCAGCATCTTTTCCAGAAACTTGTATATTAGAAGCATGATATTCACATTAATACAGTAGCAGTAAGGTGTATATATATACACACACACACACGTTAATATTCACTTTATTTAGAAAAATCAGCTTAAAATGACAACCTAAAAGCAGTGTAAGGGTTTCATGCATGTCACTGTGTATATACTTTTGTGATATCTCTGTATTTTCCATCAGGTGCTTGGTAGTCAGCTATGGGAGGAGTAAGACTAGTCCCTTGCAACTCCAATGGAAATAGTCCTTGGTCCCGTTTAATGGCAGCCTGGTACAACTCTTCCGATTCGAGCCGCAGTTCCTTCAGGGCCTGCTGCTGCGCCTCCATCATGGACTGGATCATTTCCGCTTCCTTTTTGTGCTCTTTCTGCTTATACCGTGACCACTCCTTCATCAGAAGCGCTCGCCGCTCGCTCTCTTCCACTGTCAGCTTGGGAGGGTCTCTGAATCTGTAGGCACCATTGACAATACGTTATTGCAGGCTCTCTGTGTGCTTAGTCATCATTATTACATATTATTCACATTGCCGTCTGGCCTGAAACAATGCAATGTCAATATCTGCATTTATATATCACATTTCTCAAAAATGTCTCCAAAGTGCTTCGCAGTTAATTACTTGAAAGTGTAGTGACTATTGTAACCAAACACAATGACCATTTTGTGCACAGCAAGATTCCACAAACAGTAATTAGACAAACGACCAGCTAATCTGATCCTGGTGACATTGATTAAGGGAGGATACCAGAACTCACTGCTCTTCAATTAATAGAAATGGGATTCGGTGACTGGAATAGACAGAGAGCAGACGAGGCCTCGGTTTAACGTCTCATCCGCAGGACAGTATCTGAGTGGAGTGTCTGCTTAGATTATGAGCTCATCCGCAGGACAGTATCTGAGTGGGGTGGCTGCTTAGATTATGAGCTCACAGGGCCATCAGTTGAGCTAAAGCTGGCACACGAGATACACAGAAGCCCCGTGTTGCTACAGACTGGATAGGTGAACTATCAGCTCTTTAACTCTCTTGTGCAGAACATATTAGCCATCTGATCCCTGGATCCACTGTCCTCTCTTGACCTGCACCCACTGCCTCCACCTCTCTCACCAGATCTAATATCACTGTCCCCTCTTATCTTGACTTCCCTTTTCCTCCACCTATATCCTGGACCCATTATCCCCCTCTCCCTGGCCCAGATGGTGGACCCATTGCCCTTTTCCTAGCTGGCGGAAGATAGATAATGGTGATGACACAAAGATAATCCAATCAGAAGAAAAAAAAATCCTGGTTTGAAAATAAACTCTTACCAGCAGTATAGCAAAACAAATCCCAGAATGAAAACACAACAGTTCAGAGTGAATAGTTGCAAGTATTTAATTAAAAGAACATAAAAACATCAAGACCGTGATTTCCTCTACCTCGGCAGGTCCGGTACGGCCGGGGTCGGTGGCGGGTTGCAACCTCGCTGCTGGTTCCAGCCCACGGTCCAAAGTGATTTTACGTTGATTGGGCTTGTTAAGCCCGCCTAGCGCTTTTGCCGGCCAATTGAAGGAAGTGGGTCTGATGATGCGTCATCAGCCGTTTTCCTTAAAGGGACCATGCGCAAATTGATTTTGACAGTTGTGCTGTCAGTGTTCTACAGCATTGAGGTGCTGCAAACACTGACGAGCACTGCACAGAGGTGCCTGGCTGCACCCAGGCTCTCTCATGACTCTCTCCATATGCTTATGGAAGGAGTCACAGCACGCAGGGAGGTTCTCTTCCCTTCACATGGATGGAAGAGACCTCCCCAGGAGATCAATGCAGCCTGGTTGCACATGAGGACTCAAGCAGGGATGTCGTTAGGAGGACCTGGCTGCAGTGGCGCAAACCTTTCAATGATCTCAGTAGATCACGAAACGTTACTGCAAAGCCACTCAACCTCATCCTGCTGTGCCACTCATCACATCCCCATCACTCTGCCTTCCCTACCCTACTCCTGCACATCCTTACTCACAACAACTTACCTTGCACCTCCACCCATTCCTCTCTATCTACATTATCACTTTCCCATCTCACTAGCCACCCCTCACACTCACCCTCATCCTAGTCCAATCATACCAAGTAACAGCACACAAGAGTAGGCACTTGGGTGTTTTAGCCAATGTTCATGTGAAGTTTCTGTTAATGTGCTGTCAAACATTGAAATCTTTATTTTCAACACTTTGCATTCTTGGACAGATTTGTGTGCACCTTTGGAAGTGGCTTAGTGAGTTGCAGTGAATGGTGAGACATATGGTACTCCCCGCAATGGTGATGATGAGTGTGAAAGGAATGGCTTGGACATTGTAGGGATGCTTTATGGTGTTGGTGTGAGGTGGTGCCAACCTGGCGCATCATGTGGCAGCCAGGATGTACAGCGTCAAGTGAAGTAAATCTGGCCATGGTGAGGCCATCCCTGGCTTCCCGGCCAGCAATGTGCTCGGGTGATGATGTCCTATGTCCTGTGCAGCATCAATTGATAACGGAGAAGGTTGGTGGTGTTGTTCGTGCTGCTGGTGTTGGGGCTGATCGTGGTGGGATTATAAGGACCAGGGTGAGATAGTTTCAAGGGCACCGATGCTGATGTAATAGGTGGCAGGTGAAGTTGAGATGTCAGAAGCGATCTGCCAATGGTAAGAGAGGTTGTTCCAATGAGGTGACACTGGATACAGAGTTTACTCCAAACACTTGCAACCTGCATAAAGCTCAATCTGTCTTCCAAATGCAGTAAGCAAAAGCTTCGGAGCTTGGAAAGTGAACAGCTATGAGATGGGAGCTTTTATAGCACATTTGCAGCTGTCAAGTAAAGAGATGATTTGAGGGTGACACAACTCCCAACCTGCTGAGCTGATGTGATCCCCGAGTAGCTTGGAACCCGTGGGCGATCTCGTAAAATTTAAAGCTGAGCTCAAAATAGTTTTTAAGTGGCTGTTAACAAGCTCTTAATCACCTAAATTGCCTCCCCCACTGCTTGGTGTCAGGTCTGTTCAGCGATGACAGATCTGACATCTGGGAAACTCGTGTGGCAGCAGGTTGATAGCTGGTTCATTACCCGCTGTCAAATTTTTTTTTTGCCCACCCGACCCGCCACCAAACGCGCCCACTGACCCCCTCAAATCTCAACCCAGCCTTTCAACCACTGGGCAGCCTGCTCCCAGCATTCGAACTAGATTTAGTTAAGTGTTAAGATTAGTCACTGTAACTGCTATGTGCATCATCAAGACCTCTCCACACACTATTTCAGCAGGCTGTTGTACTTCAATTACTTCTCATACACAATTATATCAAGTATAAACTCCAGATGTGGTTTCTACTTATGTGGATTTCTCAGGATATGGATTCTTAAGCAGGTCGATAGGTTTCTGCACGTGTCAGACACCCAGTTGATGAAAAAAAGCCTCTTCTAGAACCAGCACCATCAAGCCAAACGCCGGGATTAAATGGGCGCTTAAAAGATACACTGGTGCCACTTGTTCTGTTTAAGCTCTGTATTACAACTGTGACTACACTTCAAAAGTACTTCATTGGCTGTAAAGCGCTGAGATGTCCGGTGGTCGTGAAAGGCGCTATATAAATGCAAGTCTTTCTTTCTTATGTGGCCTTTCCTAGAGTCTAGTTTTGTGTCTTGAGTATTGGCCATGTAAGTCAGCCATTTTGGATGTTTAAACCTTGGAAAGTTGAAAGTCTTCTCACAAATAATTTTAAAAACATGATACAAACACAGAAAAAAAAACACACCACAAAAGGAACCCCACCCAGACTAGGAAGGAAGGTCATGTTCCCTTTTTGGAACTATTAAGTCTTTTGGATTTCTGTCTCAGACCACACAAACCTGGATTCATCAAGGAACTTAGTGGGAGTGATGAAATCTTCGATCGGGATCAGCTCTGGAGGAACACGTTCCAACTTCTTCAGTCTCTTTCTCAGACGGTCTCTCACTGCCTGTTCTCTCCTGGGATCCACCTTCTTCTTTTTCTTAGGTTCCGCTCTGCAAAACAAATTCACACGCAGAGATTGAATGAAGATTGAATTTCGGCTGCACCTTCGTCTCCCAGACACCTCCCCGGCAATGGCGTGGTGAGGAGACCTGTTCCCAGCTCCTGCTGCTGCCACTTTAACCAGCCACGAGGAAGTGCAGAGATGGGGCAGCAGTGCCTCATCCACTGGTCTTCCTTAGGTTGTTCCCTGTAGTAAGGGAAATAGCAGTCAAAGTTGGGATTGTGCCATGTGGAAATCACAATATTTAAAGAATAGAAAAAAGACCAGAGTGGTTGGGACAGAGGCTACAAATGAGAAATGGATCACCTATCAGATAATAAGCTTTTTCCTGTATCATGTCTATGCTCATGAGAGGTGCTGGAAGAGTCTGCTCGGACACAAGAACAGTAATTGTCTTGAATGGACTTGGGCTTTATAGAGGAGTAAGAATTGTTGAGGAAAAAAGATGTTTGGCACAAAACAGGGAACCAAGCTCCTCAGAGGCAGCTTTAGCAAGAGGAAACAGCAAGGCCAATAACGCTAATAGAAGACTAGGAGCGGAGCCATTAAAGTTCAGAAGTGGTAGCTGCAGATCGGATTTAGCAGAAAAATTAGGAAATTAGATTTTAAGAATCAAAAGATATTTTTTACGGCTCCATTGAAGGGTATAGAGGATATCAAGTTGTAGTGACTCAGCTGTGAGCACTATATGCTCTGAAGGAAGTTGATGAATGTAGAGTGGAATCATCAGTTGAAGAGTCTATAGGGTTGGATAATGAATGGAGGTCACTGTTATGAAAAAGGAACATAGACTTGGGGAACCCTTGAGTTAATGGTGAAAGAGTCAGAGGGTGCAGCACAGATAAGGTGATTTGAAAGGAAACTACACAGCTATGGATATAGCTCCAGGCAGACACCATATGGTTGAAACTTGTTTAGAAGTGCATGGTACAGACCCTGCCAAAAGTTTTTGAGATGTCCAAGGCAATGACACGTGATTAGGCAACCAGATCACAAGTGGAACAGCCATGACCGTTCTCATCATGATTGTTCCATTGACACTCTTGTTGCCCATGTTATACACCGCAGTAACTCAACTCTCAAAAGCTTTAAAGAAAGGATTAGGGCAGAACTTACTAATAATTTGAGAGAGAGAGAGAGAGAGAGAGAGAGAGGAGCAGCTTCCATAACTTTAAGAAACGTATCGAGTTGAAGGGATCCAGCTGAAAATGGAGGATACAAGTCAACTGATTGGGGAAGACAAACCCAGATCAGCTTAGAGACTGAACCAAAACATTAGGGAGTATTTAGTCAGAGAAGAAGGAGAAACCAAAATTAGACAAGGGCAAAACCAAGCAAGAAAAATAGAAAGAGTGAAGAATTGTAAAACTGCCAAAATAAGAAAAGGAAACATCATGAGAGAGAATTTAAAAAGAGTAAAAGAGGCGTTTATTTTTGTTTTCTAAATTGTCTCTCGCACAGTTTTCTTTTTTCCATCTTGGCAGCTTTACAGTCCGATCACTCTTTCTACTTTTCTTACTTAATTTTAATGCAAGAGGTAAAAGGAGGGACTTTATATAGCTAGGCAGAGAAGACTGCCGACGCTCGAAAGTGACAGGGCCTGGGCCCGATCCATGAAGTATAGGGTAGTTAAAGGAAATATTAATACATGGTGATTTGGGAATGTATTCTTGTGCTGAAAGTATCATTTGAACTGGCAGTAAATTAGAACGTGCTATTGGATTTAAACCTCCATCCATATTTTGTAATTGTAAAATAGTTTCTACTCTTTTTTTGCCTCCACTGCTCTCTCAGTTCTGATTCTATTGAAATGCTTGTTCATTTTTCACTTCCGAAGGGCTGGAGCTCAAAATGTTAACAACTCTCTCTCTCGCTCTCATCAGATGCTGACAGGCTTGCTGAATGTTTCCAGCATTTTCTCTTTTTGTTTCAGACTTCCAGCATTAGCAATTTTTTTTATTGCTTTTAGCCATATAATGGCAGTGGTTATCCTTTTCTTCTTTACTTCATGTTATTTATCTTTACAATAAATTCAAATATAAATCATAGGTGATGTCAAGGCATTTGCCACGGTAACTGAATGTATAGTCTAGTTGGACCTCAGCTAGGACACTCGAACATTGGCTAATTATAAAAACATTTATTTGACACTGTCCCAACTACTGCATTCTCCCACAGAAGAGGACAGTGTCCTCGGCCCAACCATCTTCAGCTGCTTCATCAATGACCTTCCCTCCAACATAAGGTCAGAAATGGGGATGTTCGCTGATGACTGCACAGTGTTCAGCGCCATTCACAACTCCTCAGATAATGAAGCAGTCCATGCCCGCATGCAACAAGACCTGGACGATGTTCAGGCTTGGGCTGATAAGTGGCAGGTAACATTCGCACCACAGAAATGCCAGGCAATGACTATCTCCAACAAGCAAGCGTCTAACCACCTCCCCTAGACTTTCAACGGCATTACCATCGCCGAATCCCCCACCATCAACATCCTGGGGGTCACCATTGACCAGAAACTTAACTGGACCAGCCACATAAATACTGTGGCAACAAGAGCAGGTCAGAGGCTAGGTATTCTGTGGCGAGTGTCTCACATCCTGACTCCTCAAAGCCTTTCCACCATCTACAAAGCACAAGTAAGGAGTGTGATGGAATACTCTCCACATGCCTGGATGAGTGCAGCTCCAACAACACTCAAGAAACTTGACACCATCCAGGATAAAGCAGCCCGTTTGATTGGCACCCCATCCACCACCTTAAACATTCACTCCCTCCGCCACCGGCGTACTGTGGCTGCAGTGTGTACCATCTACAAGATGCACTGCAGCAACTCGCCAAGGCTTCTTCGGCAGCACCTCCCAAACCCGCGACCTCTTCTACCTAGAAGGACAAGGGCAGCAGGCGCATGGGAACACCACCACCTCCAAGTTCCCCTCCAAGTCACACACCATCCTGACTTAGAAGTATATCGCAGTTCCTTCATCGTCTCGGAGTCAAAATCCTGGAACTCCCTCCCTAACAGCACTGTGGGAGTACCTTCACCACACAAACTGCAGCGGTTCAAGAAGGCAGCTCACCACCCTCTTCTCAAGGGCAACTAGGGATTGGCAATAAATGCTGGTCTTGCCAGCGACGCCCAGATCCCATAAGCGAATAAAAAAAAAAAGGAGCTGACCCCCAGAATATACAGGGTAGAGTACTGTTCCATCCCATCCCAGGCAGCTGTACAGGAAGAATTGCAGCCTGTTCCATCATATATTGTACCTCATGGGTAAGGATTCTCTGAGCGCCAACAGGGACATCTGCCAGTGACTACCTCGAACTGAAGCATTCCACACTGCCCGAGGACTGTAAGAGAAGGAAAGATAACGTTATAGATTTTAGTTAAGAAACCCATACATTCTTACTGAAGTTTGACAGTTGTTGCTTTAACAAAGTTAATCCCTCCTCCCAGCAGCTGCATCTAACTTGGACAATAAAAGTGGAGGAAGTCAAATACTGGCCTCCGAGAAATCCTGGAAAAAATTCTGCTTTAAAGCAAGGGCATTCCAATGACACAGTTCTGCCAGTCAACACGTGGATGCTGACGACACTGAGCTGTGCCCATTCTCTGCCAGCAATATCCACTCCACATTCACCAATGTGCTGTTAGATTGCTTGTCTGGATAAGGTAGAACTTTCTCCAAACTATCAGTGGCAAAAATTACTCAGCTCCAGTCAAAAGTCCGGTATCCTTGCCCTGATGCCATCTCTCTGGCTGACCCTTGAAGTCTCTTGGTTGACCCAGGAAGAATTACAGCCTGTTCCATCATATACTGTACCTCACGGGTAAGGATTCTCTGAGCGCCAACAGGGACATCAAAGGACATCATGAGCTTCAAACCTTATCCATCACCAACACCGATTACTTACCCGCCTCTGCAACATTGTCCACCTCAGCCCTTGCCTCAACCTCGCTGACACTGAAACCTTTGTTCATGCTTTTGTTACCTTCAGGCTCATCTCCTGCGACTTGCTCCTAGCCAGCCTCTTATGTTCCACTGTGTGTAAACTCCAGCACATACACCTAAACGTTAACTCATCGCCCCCCATCCTCCACTGAATCACCATTCCTCAAAGAATTTAATTCAAAATCTTTGTTCTTATTTATGAAGCCTCCACTGACCCACCCCACACCATCTCTGAAATCACCTCCAGCTCTATAGTTATGCGACCCTGCCCTCCTGCTCATTGCCCTTTCCCTCCACTCAACTTCCCATCAGTGCAGGGCTCTGTCCCTAAACTCCTTCCCATAGTACTTCCTTCCCCCCCTTCGAAAACCTGCTCAAAACTTACCTTTAGGGCAATGCATTCCATCACCGCCACCAACCCTTCTACTAAGTGTCAGCCTTGGCTCAGTGGTAGCCCTCTCACATCTGAATCAGAAGGTCATGGGTTGTTGGTTCAAGCCCCACTCCAGAGATACAAGCCCATAATCCAGGCTGACACTCCAGTGCAGTACTGAGGGCGTGCTGCACTGTCGGAGGTGCCGTATTTTGGGAGACATTCAGCCCAGATGCCGTCTACTCTCTCAAGCAGACGCAAAGGAGCCCATGGCACTATTCCAAGAAGAGCAAGGGATTTCTGCCGGACAATATTTATCCTTCAACCAACATTACTAAAAACAGATTATCTGGTTATTCTCACATTGCTGTATGCGAGATCTTGCTGTGCGCAAATTGGCTGCAGCGTTTCCTACATGACTACACTTCAAAAGTTCTTCATTGACTATAATGCGCTTTGGGACGTCCTGAGGTTGTGGTTGTGCTCTATAAATGCAAGTTCTTTCATTTACTGCTGGGCGCCCGTTTCTCGGTGTTTTTCCCCCCCGTTAATAGAAATGGAAGCTACACAAGGGATTGACATGTTTAATCAGTAAAACTACCCTGACCCCAAATCCACTCAACCCTCACATTTAGATATTCGACTCATTGAGCCTGAGCCAGGTCTGGTTGGAGACCGCGACCCGCAGCCTCTCCCCTCCCAGGCCCAATACTCACATAAGGCCGACTGCCGGCCGGACCAGCCAGGACATATTACCCGTGCGGGGCCGCGGCCAAGAGCTCGCCTTGCCCCACACGTTCTTCGGTCTCTCGCTACCCCTTTCACCAACCCACGCTCAGCCTCTCCCCGGTCCCGGTGTCCACTCGACCCGAGTCACCTTCAGCAGCGCACCAGTACCAGCAACTCAGCCCCACAGGAATGCAGTCCGACTCGGGTGCACAATTCACGACTATTGTTCCGAGCCCACATAGTCAAGGACCTTAGCAGATACACTAAAACCCAACGGTTTGTTTTTAATTAAAGGTTTGTTGTAAGTTTTTTTAATTAAAGTAAATTTTAAATTATTAACTAGTCAAAGTTTAAAAAAATAAAATAAATGTACAGTAAGCTAACAAAACACACCTATTTTTATGGTTCAATCAGTGCACCAAACTTTCAAAGGCTTTAAATAAAAATGGGAATGAATAGCTTTATTTATAATGTGAAACAATGAGATATTTGAGTTGACGAACACTTGAAAAAATATAACTTGTTGAAAGGCATGTAGCATGGATTCAGGAAAGGGAAGTATTGTTGGAGTTTTCCAAAAAAGAAAGAACTTGCATTTATACAGCGCCTTTCACGACAGAAAGCAATTGTGGTATTCTTGGATTTTCAGCAAGTTTTTGGACAAAGTTTCTCAGTGGTGATTAATAGCAAAGGTAGGCAGTCACTGAAAACACGGTGAAGTATTAAGTTTGATAAATAACTCGGTTAGAAAGAGGAAACAGAATGTTACCATCAATCAGAACTTTTCAAACTAGAAAGAGTTTTCATCCCACACCGACTGCAGTGGTTCAAGAAGGCGGCTCACCACCACCTTCTCGAGGGCAATTAGGGATGGGCAATAAATGCTGGCCTTGCCAGCGACGCCCACATCCCATAAACGAATTAAAAAAAAAGTGGGTTATCTAAAGAGTTGGTCTTAGGAACCTTGTTTCTTCAATAAATGCTAATGACTTTGACAATGGTATCCGGAGGAACCTTTTCAAATTGCAGAAGATACCAAAATATGTGACAGTGCAAATAATGGGAAACAATAAACCCAGATTCAGAAAAAAGGACCTTGTAGGCAACTGGTCTAAGGTGGTGGATGTAATTCAATGTGGATAAGTATAAAATAATTAATATCGGAGTGAAGAACCAGGAGGGAGCATATGCTGAATGGGACAATTATGTGGCATACTAATAAGGAAGTAGATTTTGGGGTTACAGTGGATAAATCAATGAAACTGGCAAACAAATACAGTACTTGGTTGCAGAGGAATAGAGTGCGGCATCATTTATTCTGGAGTATTGTGTGCAGATCTGTTCTTCTAATGATAGGAAGGATATTATTCATCTTGTGAGAGCATTGGGACAATGAATAAAGATGAAGTAACATAACAAATTTTAGGACCAGGAAAAGGCTGTTATCACCAAGGAATTCATCCTTTATTTTCATGCTACCGACCCTCTTACCATATCTCTAAATGCTTTCCTCTCTAGAAATGCAATAATAATGAGCTTCTTGAGCCCATACTGTATACCATCTACTTATAATTTGAACTCTTCATTGTAGTGAATAATTGACCTAGGCCAGTTTGTCAGTTCCCCATAAAATAATCTTGAAAACTTCAACTATGTCACATCAAAGTGTACTTTTCCCCCAAATATATAGAGTACAATTTTCTTATAACTTTAAGTGACTTGAGCGCAAAATCTAGGCCGATACTTCAGTGCAGTAGTGAGGGAGTGCTGCACTGTAGGAGTAGATGCTTTTCGGATGTGATGTTAAACCGAGCCCTGTCTGTCCTCTCAGGTGGCTGTTAAACATCCCATGGCACTATTTGAAGAAAAGCAAGGGAGTTCTCCCCGGTGTCGTGGCCAATATTTACCCCTCAACTAACATCACTAAAACAGATTATCTGCTCTTTTTTTCACTGCGGTTTGATGGATGTTGCTGTGCACAAATTGTCTGATGTGTTTCCTGTATTATAACAATGACTACACTTCAAACGCACTTATTTGGCTGTAAAACACTTTGAGACGTCCCGTGGCCACGAAAGGCGCTTTGTAAATGCAAGTTCTTTCTTTCTATAAATGTAATCCTCTTTAGGGAGTTACTGGATGAACACTTTTGTGTAGTGACTGGGACAGCATTCTGTCCAGGGAGATGAAGATTTTGCCAAACGCTGAACACATAAGTTGCAGCCAAATAGGCTGGGGAATTTAGGTTTGCTGAAGCTTTGGGTAGTCACACATGCCTTTTATTTATTCTCTTTAATGCAAAATATATAAAAAATAAGCAATTAGATTAGTATGTATTTAAATTAATAACTACGGATGTGTTTGAAATTCATAGGTTCCCAAACCTAAGTGCAGCTACTGAATTAATCACTTTTTGCACCCGGAACCTTTGTCCTGACCCCGATTTGTCCCCGGAGCGCTGCGTCCGCGGCGCGTGGCTTTCTGGGGAGCGCTGAGACTGTTGCTCCCTTCCGGCGGGAGCGGAGCGAGAGGCCGGGGCCGCCCCGGGACAGTGACACCGAGACCGAGTGAGGTGCAGCTTGAACCCCAGGCATCGCGACCCAGCATGAAGCTGCTCAAACCGGCTTGGGTCCATCACAATGGTGAGCGGGTGCGAGGATGGGCTGGGAGAGGTGCGGGTAGCTGTGCAGTGACGGGAGGATGTGTAAGGGCAGGGTGAGCTGGGACTGGGACAGTGGAGGGAGGGAGCAGGGAAGGGCTTGGAGTTGCAGGATGTTGAATGGGATTGTGGTACAGATAGAAGCCTGGGTTGGAATAGAGATGAGTGGAAGTGGACGGTGGAACCCTGACTGGGGACATGGAGATCTGACTGGGGACATGGAGATCTGACTGGGGACATGGAGACCTGAATGGGGACATGGAGACCTGAATGGGGACATGGAGATCTTGCGGTCCAAGAGCCAGAATGGGGACATGGAGACCTGAATGGGGACATGGAGATCTTGGGGTCCCAGAGCCAGAATGGGTGATGGTACAATAAGACCCCGCAGGGAGTCTGAAGGAGTAGCGATGGGATACAAAGGTCTGCCTGGGTACCCAGCGGGGCAGCAGTGGTCTACAGAAACCTGACTCTGGATCCAGAGGGATTGGGGTCAGGGTTGGGTATTGTACAATATATGTATTGCTAGATCTCAAGGATTGGGTGTGGAATGGGCCGGCAATCAACAGGGATTATGCGCTTGGGTCAAGAAACTATGGGACGACAAGAATCCATTGAGAGGCTTTCGTGGAACAGTAGGTGGGAAGTGCAGTGCTTGAGTTGAACTAATGTGTACAAGCACCTAGAGAAGGAATGGGATTGAGATGAGATATTAGAAGAAATCCAGCAGCTGGGCCATGACTTCTAAAAGTTTCTGTTACTGGTATGACTTACATTTTTCATTTTTGTTGTGTGACTTGTATGATTTCAGTTGCTCTGTGGAGTCACATTGGGCAGTTAGCAAGACTCCTAACTCTCTGCAAAGAAAAACTTGCATGTTTATAATGTTTAGCAATGACACTTTCTTTGGACCACCAGGGACAGGTATTCCATTTGTACTCGGACTTAAATACTTGGAACTTTGACATGAATGCTGCAGAATTGTTAGAAAACATGTCATTCAAATAGGGCACTTGGATGGGGCGTTGTGTGTCTTTCCTCCCTAAATCTCCTCCTTTTAAGATGCTCCTTTAAAACCTACCTCTCTGACTAAGTATTTGGTCACCTGACCTAATGCCTCCTTCTTTAACTCAGTTTCAATTGTTGTCTACACTCCTGTGAAGCGCCTTGGGAAGTTTCATTATGTTAAAGGTGTTATATAAATACAAGTTGTCTGTCTATCTGGGATGTTCCTAAAATAGACCAGTGTTTACTGCTTTAAGTTCTTGCAGTTGCTGTTTGACCTGACTGTGGATCCAGAGGGATTGGGGTCAGGGGTGGGTATTGTACAATATATGTACTGCTAGACCTCAAGGATTGGGTGTGGAATGGGCCGGTGATCCACAGGGATTATGCGTTTGGGACAAGAAACTATGGGACTACAAGAATTCACTGAGAGGCAAAGGCATCAGAAACCTTTGAGATACTTGAAGCAGTTTGTGCAACTTTGATTTTTTTAAATAAATAGAGCTGACTACTGCTTGCAAATTTACTTAGTCTATTTTTAATTCGAAGCTCTTGATTTTAATTACCTATTTGATTTCAGCACAAAAAAGGTAAGTGCTGTTTTATTTCTGAACATACTATTTCCTAAATGGTGAAAGATTGGGGAATGCAGATGCTCAAAGGGACCTGGGTGTCCTTGTACATGAGTCACTGAAAGTAAATGTGCAGGTGCAGCAAGCCATTAGGAAGGCAAATGGTATGCTGGCCTTCATTACAAGAGGATTTGAGTACAGGAGTAAAGAAGTCTTACTCCAATTATATTGGGCCTTGGGGAGACCACACCTGGAGTACTGTGTACAATTTTGGTCTCCATACCTAAGGAAGGATATACTTGCCATAGAGGGAGTGCAACAAAGGTTCACGAGATTGATTCCTGGGATGGCGGGACTGTCGTATGAGAAGAGATTGAGTAAACTAGGCCTGTATTCTCTTGAATTCAGAAGAATGAGAGGGGATCTCATTGAAGCATACAAAATTATTACAGGACTTGATAGGGTGGATGCTGGGAGAATGTTTCCCTTGGCTGGGGAGTCTAGAACCAGGGGCCACAGCCTCAGGATAAAGGTAGGCCATTCAGGACTGAGATGAGAAGAAATTTCTTCACTCAGAGGGTGGTGAATCTTTGGAATTCTCTACCCCAGAGGGCTGTGGAGGCTCAGTCATTGGGTATATTCAAAATAGAAGTCGATAGATTTCTGACTAGTAAGGGCATCAAGGGATATGGTGATAGGGCCGGTGAATAGAGTTGAGGCAGAAGATCAACCATGATCTCATTGAATGGCGGAGCAGGCTCGAATGGCCTATTCCTGCTCCTATTTCTTATGTTCTTATACAAACAATGACCGACAGGTGAAGACCCTCTGGTCCATTGACCCTGTCCCACGCAATTGCGATACCTCGTGTATCACAATATATACTTTCCACCCCACCCGAAACCATGTGATCTCCTGGGAGAGGTGCAAAAAAGGTAAAAAACACAGGCCAATTGGGGTGGGTGGGGGGAAGAAAATCTGGGAACTTCTTCTCTGACCCAACTAGGCGATCAAAACTAGTCCAGGAGATCACTCTGTCCCTGAATTCCCTGCAGTACCCACCTTCTGTAAGAGGTGATCTCTGCCCCAGCCAGAAACAAATCCAGCTCTTGCTTGAAGGAATTCAGCGAGTCCGCGTCCACAGCACGAGACGGCGGCCTGTTCCAGAAGTCCACTCTTCTCTGGGAAAAGAACCACCTCCTGACATCTAACCTCGATCTAGCCTTATACAACTTAAATTTGTGAGCCCTGGTCCCGCCTAACCTGTTTAATTGAAATAAACTGTCAGCTGGAACACAATCTATTCCCTTCATCATCTTATGAACCTCAATCAGATCCCCCATAATCTACGCTTCTCTAAAGTGTAGAGTCCCAACTCTTTTAGCCTATCTTGATAACTCGGATGCTTTAAACTGGGAATTAGCCTAGTGGCTCCTCCTCTGCACCCTTTCCAAAGTTTCAATATCAACCACCATGTGAGGAGACCAAAATTGAACACACTATTCCAAGTGAGGCCTGAGTTGCTTCATTTGAATTATTACATCATTTGTTTTTTTTGTGCAAAATAAAGACTTAATCTTACAGAAGTAGTCTGTAAAACCCGAGGAAGACCAAGGAAGCGCTGGCTAGACAATGTCAAGAGTGACTTGTCACAAAGAGATACAGATGACTGAAGCGGCCAGGCTAGTTCACAGCCGACAACAATGGAGTGAATTCATTCGGCCACGTCGTCGCTGCGGAGCTGACGGACGGGAATTTAGTAGTAGTAGACTGCAGTTCCTCTCCCCTCAACTGTTGGGAATGGTTTAAATCAAGCAGTTAAATCTGAGCAGTTCATACAACTCCCAAGTATGTTATGCTGCACAAGGTGAGGCAAGTTCCCATGTAACTCCTCAACTGAAAGAACCCGACATTCTGTCATTCCCTGTGACATTTTGCATCATAACCTAACAGTGCAAGCAAAAACCCATATAGGATTACACTTGCTGGCTGGTGGAAGATTGCAGGCAATAATTTAATCTGAGGGTTGAGTCTTGTGATTCATGAAGTCAGATAAAGCCCTTGATGGGATTGGTGCTTTATAATCCATTTACACCCACACAGTATTTATTTTGCTCAATGTGTTGCTTTATATTGATTATAGCTTATGGGTTTGTCTCAGAAAGGGGCTGAAGAAATGTATATGTTTTCTGCACTTTGAACTTGCTGTTGTGTTGTCGGCATCAAACTCCAATGGGAAGATTAATCCAGGGTGCAGTATGTTTAATGTGATGCCAGTCTATTAAGTGTGTTGTATCAACAACAACTTGCAATCACATGATGCCTTTTAACATAGAAAAATGTCCTAAGACCCATCACAGAGACATGAGGGGGAGAAAAAATGGACATTGAGCCAAAGGAGATATTAGATGAGGTGACCAAAAGGTTGGACAATGAGGTCTGTTTTATGGAGGGTCTCAAAGGTGAGAGGAAGGCAGAGAGGTTTAAGGAGGGAGTTCCAGAGAATGGGACCCAAGCAGCTGATGGCATTGCCAACAATGGTGGGATGAAGGAGGGGGGAATGTCCAAGAGGCTGGAACTCGGTTGGGGGGGAAGGCTTGTAGGGCAGGAGGAGGTTACAAAGATAGGGCGGCATGAGGTCTTGAAGGGATTTAAACATCTCATTTGGGTTTGAAATGCTTCCTGCAGTACTGGAGCCTTAGAACTATCCAGTTAGTTAAGAGAGCACAGGGCAAATTGGCGCCATGCGGAGGGTTTAATGGATGTTTGTGTGTATAAACTCTGCCTATTGTAATAATTAGAAAAGATTGTCTATATCCGCTTGAACTGTGAAAAAAGTCAAAAACTTGGTTGTGTCTGGTGAGAGCTTTTTAAGATGTGTAATGCTGGGTGAAGTATTGGTTACGGTTATGCCATGAGTAACAGTAGTGGGAGCAATTTGAGGTGACAATGTACATTAGCACTGCAATGTGTCACCTTGGCTCAGTTGGTAGTCTTGACTCTGGGGCGGGGATCGCGGGTTCAGGTCCTACTCCAGAGATTGAGCTATGAGGGAGTAAGCTTTGAAGAATTCAACTTTATAAAGGGATTATCAGAAAGGGATCGACAGGCTTTGAAATTGTCCAGTTAAAAATATCAGCGCTGTGCAGGACTGAAAAAAAAAATCAGCCAGGACCCCCACTTCTGATTGCTATCGGTAATTCTTGCTGAAAATTGTTTGTGGCCATTGAGTTAGGATCAGGCTCAGCTGGGATTTCTCCCCCACCTTGGTTGAATACCTATCCATGATCACTGTTGAGAGTCACACGTAAAGATTGGTCACTTGGGCTGGCATGCTTGGGAACTTAGGCCAGCAAGAGCCAGCACCTTCAGGTGATGTGTGGATAAAAGGAGAGGAGGAGTAGAACGTTAATTATTTCCTACCTACACATCCTGAGCCCCTGTTTGCTAATTATAACTTTATAGCATCTTTCTCTAGTTATGCTTCTGTATGAATCAACTGGAACATAATCTTTACTGTGATTTATACTTTGGTGCTTTTCCAAACCTTGGGTTTAACATTTTACCATGATAATGCATTTGTCCATGAATCTTGAAATAATGTTCTGGATTTTGCTGTTAGTTTAAAAAAAAAAAATTCTTAGTTTGCTGTCGGACCTTTCCTTAATTCACATGTTGGGAATAAACAACTGAAGCCTTGTTTTTACTGCGGAGTTTCAGGCATGGCTGCTGCACTTGCGGTTGTGTCTTTGTATTGACAAACGGAGTGTGTCATGAGTCAGTTCTGCCATGGTTGTTGTCGGCAAATACAAGTGATTTTGACAAGTCGGTAAGTTGTTAGATCGTGTGAGCCCTTAAATCGGCCCAGCGTCGCATTTTGTTTGAGTATAAGATTCTTTAAGTGTTGGTCTGTGGCAGGGCTTGTTGCCCCCGGTTAGCCTAAGGTTAACATCTGCAGTCATTTTGACTATTGACCAGATTATAATCACATGGTGTTGTCATTTAAAAGTGAATTTTGTAGGGACTGTAAGATGCATGTCTTGAGAGTTTTGGTTCAGTCTATTCCTTTTCCATCACTTAATGATGATTTACGACATAACTGGGGCACCCCAATGTCATCAGATTTCTGTATTCGTTGACTTACTAGCATATTATTTCTGTTGCTGATGACTATTAAAAATGCTTTCTGCAATATTAGTGCTGGTTTTCTTTTTGAGCAGCTGATGCTATCTTTCCAAAGTTCGGACCGGTGGCCTTCTGGAGTGTGTCATTAAGCAGGGAGCCCTCCCAATAGGTTTGAGAACCACTGATTTTGGAAGGAGTATAGTTAGTGTTACTGGGAGAAAGCGTTTATCTAGATTATCTATTCCTGTTGGAGCTGTAGATGTATCTAATCTATCAAGAGAGTTAAAGTTTTTATTTTTCCCTTTGAAGTGCTCTTGGATATTTGTGTTTGTTAAAGACACTATATAGATGCAAATTGTTGTTAGTTTCTCTTGGCGAGCAGAGCTTGAATATCGTGTTGTACACCTGTTGCAGTGAGGAGTGTGGTATGAGGGCATGTCTATGATGTTGGGTACGGTGTGCTCAAAGCATTCCACAGACATTATCTTATGATTTACTTTTAAAGATCTGTCTCCAAATACTCGATTGATTGGGATGGGGGCTTCCTGACCTCCGATATTCTCAAGCTCTTGCCCGGAATATGCTTAATAAACCGGAGTGCCTTATTTGCACAGCAGATCCCACTGGACTGTAGACCTTGACCAAGCTGTGGTTATTTTTATTTGTTCATTATATTATCGGTGAATATTTATAAGAATTTACTGTGAGGAATGACCATGCCGCTGAATGGAGTTGTCTTTTGGATGAGATGTTAAACCTCTCGGGTGGGCGTGAACGATCCCATGGCACTACTTGAAGAGCAGGGGAGTTCTCCCCAGTGTCCTGGCCAATATTTCTTCCTCAACCAACATCACTAAAACAGACTATTTGGTTATTATCAGATTGTTGTTTGTGGGACCTTGCTGTGTGCAAATTGGCTGCCGTGTTTCCTGCATTACAACAGTGACTACACTCCAAAAGTACTTCATTACCTGTGAAGCGCTTTGGGATGTCTTGTCCTCGTGAAAGGCGCTATATAAATGCAAGTTCTTTCTTGCACTTAGCAGCAGCAGTTGGTCCTCGATGCTTCCAGTTCAGATATATCATCAGGGTGAAGCAACTTCTGCTTTGCTCCGACAGCTCACTTAACCCTAATTGCAGAACAAGATTGCCTGCTACACCAGTAAGAATGTTTCCATTGCCCTCACCAGCCTATTCACTGAGTGAGATTTGAAATTTATTCTCAAATAATGGAGAGGGTTGATGAAGGTAGTGTGATTGATGTTGTGTACATGGATTTTCAAAAGGCATTTGAATAGTATAGCATAATAGACTTGTTTGCAAAATTAAAGCTGATGGGATTAAAGGGCCAGTGGCTGCATGGATACAAAATTGGCTCAGGGACAGAAAGCAGAGAGTAGTGGTGTTTTTCAGACTGGAGGGAAGTGTGCAGTGATGTTCCCCAGGGGGTTGGTGTTGGGACCACTGCTTTTCTTGATATTTATTAATGACCTGAACTTTAGTATACAGGCCATAATTTCAAAGTTTGCAGATGACCTGAAACTCTGAGTTTTTATATATATAATATAAACTAAAACGTACAATTTTAAAGGGGCTACAGGAACAGGAAAACCTGGGGATGTACGTACACAAGTCTTTGAAGGTGGCAGGACAAGTTGAGAAGGCTGTTAAAAAGGCATACAGGATCCTTAGCTTTATAAATCGAGGCATAGAGTACAAAAGCAAGTTACGCTAAACCTTTATAAAACACTGGTTATGACCCAGCTGGAGTACTGTGTCCAATTCTGGGCACCACACTTTAGGAAGGATGTCAAGACCTTGGAGAGGGTGCAGAGGAATTTACTCGAATGGTACCATGAGGTAGAGGGCAGAGAAGGTTAAGGGAAGAGTTGATAGAGGTGTTCAAAATCATGAAGGGTTTTGACAGAGTAAATAAGGAGAAACTGTTTCCAGTGGCAGAAGGGTCGGTAACCAGAGGTCACAGATTGAAGGTGATTGGCAAAAGAACTGGAGGCGAAATGAGGAAATTATTTTTTTACGCAACGAGTTATGATCTGGAATGCATTGCCTGAAAGAGTGGTGAAGCAGATTCAATAATAACTTTCAAAAGGAAATTGAATAAATACTTGAAGTGGAAAAATTTGCAGTGCAATGGGGAAAGAGCAGGGATAGCTCTTTCAAAAAGGTACAATGGGCTGAATGGCTGTATGATTCTAAGCTGCAAATGCTGGAAATTTGAAACTAAAAACAGAAAATACTAGAAATACATAGCAGGCCTGTAAGTATCGGCAAAGAGAAAAGCTTGCTCTGATGAAGGCTACACACCCAAAATGCCATCACTTGTCTTTTCTCCTTGGAGATGCTGACCTGCGATGCATTTTCGAGATTTCTGCTTGAATTTTGAATCTATTTTTGGGAATCCGTTTGTCTGATTTAGTAAAACCACCGTTGTACCCGGGATGAAAGGCAGCGTACAGTGCAGCGTCACCACTAACACCACCTCCCCTTTAAGGCAATGATACTTTTAATATTCATCATTATTCTGATCTCGTGGATTTGCATTGTGGTTTAAATATTCTGTAGCTGTTGGAAATGCAGATGAAGCGCAACGGGTGTGCTGGAACAGTTTATTGCAGGGTGGGTGCAAACACGTTCTGAAAGGAGAGGATTGGCTTTGAGTGTTGGGAGGAGCAGCACTGATCATGCAGAAGTACATACGCCTTGAAATTTCTACCCCCTTGGACTGTGTACCCTTGAATGAAATCTGATTCTGTTCTTTGGACAATGTAATCAGAAGCAATATTCTTGGTACGCTGGTAAATTGGGGCAGGAGTCAGGAGATTAAGTGCTTATAATCACAGATGGGCCCCTCTCGCAAGGCTGTTCCAAATTATTTCTCAGCTTTGGCAGTGGTGGGGTCAAAAAATGTCTAAATTTCAAGGTGGAACGGTGAGAGGAAGGCAATCCTGAGTTGGCTACAAAGGTATGCCAGCGTTATGTTGTCTTTGAGCCATGTGGCCATGAGCCCAGTGTGTGCTTTCCATTTAAGCAAATATGCAGCTTTGGCTAAAGGGTTGGGGGAGGTTATGCCAAATCGACGCTCGATTTGACCATTCCTGATATTTGTGTCTGAACTCTGCCCTTTCCTATCTGCAGTTAGGGATGCATTTTTGTTTGCTCATCAGGTTGAGGGATGTTGGCACAGAAGAATGGGACTTTTTTCCAACTTGAGGCACCTATTGCCTGTGCAAACATTTCCAGATCAGATATAGCATGGTTAGGGACGGGGTAAAGTTCCTTCGAATGCCTCAATAACGTGCCTTAACCCCAAAAAGCAGCAGTGTGATGTTTCATTTTGTTCACCACCCATCCTGTGGCCTGTCTGACGTCGCTAATTAATTTTATGCAATGTGGGCCCATGCCTACTAGGAGCTGGATTGAGACTGTCCAAGCGCATTTACACGTAACCGAGAGGAGATTTCACCCTATCAGTCTGGACTGTATTCACCCTGAGGCCTCGGAGGTGAAAGGGCTACGCACTAACTCACTGCATCGTACCATTTTTAAAATAATTTGTTGCCTTGGTTAATTCGCGGATGGTGTTACCAGCAAAAGTCATGGCATTTTTTCGCAATGCTGCTTCTGTGGCACCTCAGCAAGTCAGAATATTACTGACGTTGCTGTGTCAGAGTATGTTGGAGTTTTGATACGTGTAATGGAGTAGTAGCACGTGACTGTGCCTACGCTCACCAGACCGGTGAGTTCCCAATCTCGGCTGTGCTGGTGTTGCGATACTGAGCAGACAGCAGTAACAATCCCCTCTTCACAGCATGCTAAGTCACTGAGATAGGAAAAGGAGCAGGCTGTTCAGCCCCACAGCCTGCTCTGCCATTCAGTTAGATCATGCCTGATCTGTACCTCAACTCCATTTACCCGCCTTCGCTCCATATCCCTTGATACCCTTACCCAACAAAAATCTATTGATCTCCGTCATGAAAGCTCCAATTGTCCCAATATCCACAGAGTTTTGGGGGGCGGGCGGGGGAGGAGATTCCAGATTTTTACTACCCTTTGTGTGGAAAAAGTGCTTCTTGATTTTTTCCCTCCTAAATGGCTTAGCTCTAATTTTAAAATCATGTCCAGTCATTCTTGATTTCCCCCATTTGAGGAAATAGTTTCTCCCTATGTACTCATCAATTTCTTTTACCATTTTAAACACCTCAATCAGTCTACCCCTCAATCTTCTATATTCAAGGGAATACAAGCTAAGTTTATGTAATCTGTCCTCATAATTTGTCCCTCTGAGCCTCGGTATCATTCTGGTGAATCTGCCCTCGACCCCCTCCAAGCTGTGGTGCCCAAATATGAAAGCAGTATTCCAGATGGGGTCTGTCCAAGGCTCTGTACAACTGAAGCATTACTTCCATCCCTTTGTATTCCAGCCCCCTTGAAATAAAGGCTAACCTTGCAGCAGCCTTTTTGACTGCTTTTTGCACCTGTCTACTAGATTTAAATGATTTGTGCACTTGGACGACCAAATCCCTTTGCTCCTCTACAGTTCCTAGTTTCTCAGCATTTATAAAATACTCCGATTTATCTTCCTTAGATTCAAAGTGCATGACATCGTACTTGCCCACATTGAACGCCATCTGCCATAGATTTACACGCTCACTTAATCTGTCTGTGTCCCTTTGCAACTTCCTGCTCCCATCTGCACTACTTCCTGTCCCTCCTGATTTAGTGTCATCTGCAAACTTGGATAAACAGTACAGCTCTCTCTCCTGCATCTGAGTCATGAATAAATATGGTGAAACGTTCAGGCTCCATAACAGATCCCTGGGGAACACCACTTGTCACATCCTGCCAATCTGAGTATATAACCTTTATCCCCACTCTCTGGTGTCTCCCAACCAGTTTCCAATCCAAGTCAAAAGGTTACCCCCTATCCCGTGCGCGCTCACTTTTTCCAATAATCTTTTGTGTGGACGCTTATCGAGTGCCTTCTGGAAGTCCATATCGATAACATCCATTAACACTCCTTTGTCTACCTTTATTAGTGACTGTCTCAAAGAATTTAACTAAATTAGTCAGACATAACTTAACAAAGTCATGCTGGCTCTCTCTGATCAGCTCATAATTTGTTCAAGTGCTCAATCACTCTATCTCTAATGACCGATTCTAGTAGCTTGCCCATAACTGATGTTAAACTGACAAGCCTATAGTTAGCTGGTTTCTCTCTCCCAGCTTTTTGAATAATGGAGTGACATTAGCAATTTTCCAGTCTAATGGCACAATTTCCAAATCAAGAGACCTTTGAAAGATTATAACTAACGCTTCTGCAATTTCTTCACCTAATCCTTTTAATACTATGGGCTGGAAACCATCATGTCTATGCTATATCCCATTATTTTCTCCATTAGCATCTTTAGAAAATAATATTGAATACAAACACCTCCCCTTAATTTAGTTTTAGTTGTCCTTCTATCTCTGGTATTTTATCTTTTTCATCGACTGTAAAAACAGACGCAAAGTACTTGTGTAATAAATCTGCCATTGCCTTGTTACCTATTACCGTATTACCTATGTTTGTCTTTAATGGGCCCACATCTCCCTTCGCCGCTTTTATATATTATTTTTACTATTAGCCTTCATATTACTTGCAAGTTTTTTTCATGCATCCTTCTTGCAGCTCTTAATGGCCCGGAATTTGCGGTGGGTGATGACCCTGAACTGTCAGCGTTCGCCATCATTACCCCTCTGAAACTGACCTCCACTTCAGGATTTAACGCATGCACCTCTAAACGCGGAAATCCTGAAGTTGCGGTCAGTCATTCACTGCTCTGACAGATGCTGCACTGTGGATCCTCCCCCCCCCCCCCCCCCCCCCAAAATAGCCGGTCATCAGGCAAATCAGTGAAACTGACGAAAACATGGGCTTTTCCGCAGTAATATCGCTGTTAAATACCCCGTTAAAAGTTAGGCCTTGTTGGAATAGGTGTAACTGGGGTTTTAACAGCATATTGACTGCTAAACAAACGCTCTGGCCCTGAAAATCTCATTTTTATATTTGTGGAGTGTCAAATTTCTCCATTATGATAAAATTTACAATTAAAAAATTTTTAACGTTTGTTCATGATATCTCAGCTTCTACCTTATCCCCATGTGAAAGTCCCAAGCTTTATTTCGCTCTCTGTCACATTTTTAAAAAGTGCGGATAAAAGCAGCTTCTCATTTCCTGGCTTGCTGTCTGTGAGAATTCGTCAGTGTGATTGGCTGCTTAGACAGCTTGTTGACGTCACTGCAGCATCGCCATAGGAATCCCCTATTCACAGCGCTGCAATCAATTACACAGCGAAAAAGGCAAACTTCTCGCCACAGATTGCGAGATGTCTGTGGGCACCTTTCTTCGGGGCCAGCGGCGAGCGCCTTTGCTTCACCGCTGACCGCAAATTACGGGCCAGTATTTTTTTGCACCCATTTGTTGTATTCCATATTTCTCCCAGTCCACTGGATTACCACTTTTCTTGGCATTTAGCTTAATACAGTACTGCATCTCACCTCTCATGTTGACCATGGTTACTTGACTGTACAAGTGGAACTTCTGACCTTTAGGGGTATTGTATTGTACTAAATACTTATTTGAATAACTCCCACAGCTTTCCTGTAGGTTTACTTGTTAACAGCTTAACCCAGTTTAATATGTTCACCGTACACCTCTTTACTTCGAGTTCAGCCTTATTTAACTTTAAAACCTTAGTTAGTGCGTGATCTTTCTCCTTCTCGAATTAAATGTCAAACTCTATGATTTGGTCACTTTTTACATGGTGCTCCCTTGCTGTCAGATTATTCATTGGACCAGAAATTCCGTTCGCAGGCCTCCTGCGGGCGGAGGGCTGCGATCTGGAAAAATCTACGCTTAGACCGGAGGGCTCCCGGGAGGCGCAGAGTTCCGTTGCTGGGCCTCTCCAAACTGCCGGTGCGCAGGGCCCACGTATCCCAGAGGCGCAGGCGATTCGCAGCGTCCCTGGGATCACGTGGGCCATGGGGAGCCAATCAAAGAAGGGAATTTCCCTTCATACATTTGACAGGAAGACCTGTCAAATAGAGATCACCCCCAAAACAGTGTAAAACTTTAAATAAATTAAAAAAAAAAAATTTTTTTAAATGACTTTAAATTGCATAAATTAAGTATTTTAAACATTTTATTTTTTGAAAAAAATAATTGAAGTTTTTAACGGGGTTAAAAATAAACTTAACTTTCTTTAAAGTATTTTTAAAAGATAAATCAGTGGAAATTAAAAAAAAAAAAAACTTTTTTCAACCCTTATCCTGGTAAAAGCAGGCCTTACGCCTGCTTTTACCAGGTGTAAGAATTTGACAGTCATTCAGCGGGCGGAAGTTGTGTAAAAAGCGCAACTCTCCACCCGCAGAGGCCCTTTTCTTGGGCAGGCGGAGGATCTGTCAAGAGAATTCTTGACGATCACACGTGCCGGGTTTCAGCGCATGCGCTTCGCATGACTAACCCTGGCACTTGCGCGGCCCCTACGGGTGCGTACACACCTCGTACGCACCCGTGGGGGTCGGAAAATCCAGCCCATTGTATTTTAGCAATATTGTTATTCTGCTGCCTCCTTTCCCTATTTCCCTGTCCTTTCTAACTACAGTATAACCTGGAACATTAAGTTCCCATTCCTGCCCAGCTTGTAGCCTGGTCTCTGCGATAGCTACTACGTCATACCATTTGAACTGAATTTGAGCTTCTAATTCGCTTGTCTTAGTCCATATGCTATGTGTGTTTGTGTATAGAACTCTGATTTCGTTAACAGTCCCTGCTCTACCCATATGCGGCGGTGATGTTCCTCTCACAGTTCCTAAGTTACCACACTTTGTTATTTTTCAGCACTTCTGCTTTATTTATATCATGTATATTACTAATTCCTATACTATTATCTGAACTTTGTGTTTTTTTATACAACTCTTTTTGCACTCTGAGCTTTGTTCTCATCCCATCAAGTCGTAAAGGCAATTAATTTATAGAGTGTATCCAGGGCACATTTCTGAAACAATATGTTTCAGAACTGACAAGGGAACAGGCCATACTGGACTTAGTACTGAGTAACGAGCCAGAATTAATTAATAATCTGACAGTGAGGGCACATCTTGCAAACAGTGACCATTATATGATTAGAGTTTGACATTAATTTTGAGAAGGATCAAGCTGTGTCACTTTGTGTATTAATACCAGAAAACAGTATCAAAAATTACACTTGTGCCAACACGCTTCAACGTTCGATTTGCTTCTTGTGAGATGCTCTTTTTGTTAACCTCAGTACCCTCATTACTGCCTACACTCGAAACAGACCTATAACTACCAGCACTTCACCCTAGTGCTATACCATTCAAACTGCTCTCTCCAGTTGCAACCCAGGTTTGGAAGAAGAAAGAGTATGATTGTACTGTTGGGTGTTTTCACATTTTAAGTGCATGTTGTATGAACATTTGACACACCCAAGATAAGACTTTACTGAAATCCTAGTGATGGAGTATTGTAAGGTTCTGAATAGGCTGTTCAGTGGAGTCTTGGGTCGCTGTCTTGAATTTATTTGAATGACAGGTTTTGGCCAAAACACAAAAAGTCCTATCACTCACTAGTAAACGAAGGTCAGTATGTGAAAAAGGAAAGACAATTTAATGTTTTTGGCGGGGATGCTTCATTTATTTGGATGTAAGTTGTTCACTTGAGTCAGTAACCTGATCAGCCTGCTGTGTGTTTCCAGCATTTTCTGTTTTTATTTCAGATTTCCTCCATTCACAGCTTTTCTTTGTGTGGTGTAGTTGAAGTCTTTTGGTTAAACATACTATACTGGGGAAGGGGACAAAACTGATGGGGAGTCATTTGAACAGATCAATGGTGTATTAGAGAAAGGCAGGTTGATCATTCTGGAGAATTTTAATTGCTCTGAATTCAAGTTATTGAGTAGAATGGGCCTACACTCTCTCGAGTTTAGAAGAATGAGAGGTGATCTCATTTAAACATATATGATTCTGAGAGGGCTTGACAGCAATGTTCCCTCCAATTTTCTTTGTACTGAGCGGGCCACAAACTCCTTTGAGCGTGACCTTTTTGTCCGTGAGCAAATTTTAACACAGCAACTTTTACAGCAACCATTTAAAAGCATATATACAGTAATGCCATATTGCCACCCCACCGTCTCAAATCATGAGACAATCAGACAAGGTTCTATACAAGTTTAACATAACTTCTCTGCTTTTGAATTCTATTCCTCTAGAAATGAACCCCAGTGCTTTATTTGCACTTTTATGGCTATTTTAGCCTGCATCGCTACTTTTAATGATTTTTAAATCTATACCCCTAGATCCCTTTGTACCTCTACCCCATTTAGACTCTTATTTTCCAAGGAGTAGGTAATCTCCTTATTCCTCCTACCAAAATGCACCACCTCACACTTATCTATATTGAAATTCATTTGTCATTTACATGCCCATTCTGCAAGTTTGTTTACGGTAGAATTAATTAAAAGCATTTAGTTCATCGTGTACAAACTCTATTTTAAAAAAATTACTTGTTGGAAATGACTGGGATAATAAAGCATTGACACTTCAGAAACATCACTCAGTTACACGGTTATGCATCGACAAACAATCCAAAAGCCCAAGGTGAGCTGAAAGAGGCATATCTATTCGTGTAATTTGTTTTAATTTTAAAGTTTTCAACGTATTAGCCCATCCCTCATGTCACTATAGCAGTGGCTGCAGAAACAGCTGGAACAGCGGCTTTCCTATGGTGCTGACGTGTTGTACGTCCACTTAAGTAATTAGAATATTAATCACAATGCAATCAGACAATCAACAAATATTCTTTAGTTCTTTAGTTCACAGTATTAAAAAGAATTGAACAAAAACGGGTATCCGTATTTCCAACTTCAATCACTTTCATTAATAAACGTTGTTTTCTTGAACCAGCGCACCCCCCATGTAACATGTCAGAAATGCAGCACTTATTCACAAGTGCAGAAAAACACATACACAATTTGCGTCACCAAATTAAAAACAAAAAGCAGGAAAAGCTATGATTTAACAGAAATAAACATTCATCTTTCTTCCTGGACAGGAGAACCAATCAGACTGACTTAGAAATGTTTACTAATATGGTGACGTAAAGATGTTAGTTTATGAATTTCGCTTCTAATGTTTTTCTCTCAAACATTCTCCACAATATTAATCCCTGCTCTTATCACAAGGTGTTGAATTATTTTAGGTACTTCCCAATTAAATAGTGGGAAACAAACTTCATTGTACTCTCAATTTGTAATCTCCTATTTCAAACATTTTATACCAAATCAAAATTGTACATTATCAGTTTAATCAAAGAATTTTCTGTGTCTTAATCAATAAACAAATTGTAGTTTCTTCTGAAGTAGCTTCTTGCAACTTCTATACATCGTTACATAACTCATGTTTCTATTAACACTCCACTAAATGTTTAAGAGGAAATCTAGATTTACATTATTCCTGGGACTTGTTAGGATGATAGAACAATAGACAAAATAAAATGGTTTGTGTTTTTCACCTTTTTTAGTTCTCTTCCAAAACGTCTTACTTTTAAAAAAAAAATATGAATATGTAACTCCTACAAATCTTTCCCGCCCTCCCCCTCCTCAACAGCATGGTTGCATGTTTGTGTAAAGCTACTCACTTCAGTCGATCGTTCAAAATCAAATACAGGGAAATTTAAATTTTAAAATGTTTTAAGCATTTCAGACCCTCTTTTTAAAAGCATTTGGACTTTAAGACCTGGTTGAAACTTGTTTAGATGAGGGGAAAATTTATTTTTGTTTCTGTTTCTTCCAAAATCATATTTGAAACTTGGGAGGAGGGGGGAAACACTAATTTTTTGTGAAAAGTTCATTAAAAATCTTTAAATTATTTCAAATATCGTTGAAAGTTTCTCTTTCACTCTTCAATGCTGTCATTAAACATACAACAAAAAATAATAAAATAAACTAATTACAAACAGAGCTCAAATAAGAAAGTGAATAAAGTGGTTAAACTTGGGAAGAAGACGGTTATCTCTCCCCAGCCTTAGCGATGATTTGGGATCAGTTTTGCAGAAGTTGTTTCCTCCATCTCTCAGATCCTGAGGTCCAAACAGGGGCACAAACTTTTCCCCCTCTCTCATAACATGATTTAAATAACCCTGATAGACTCTTTCAAAAAGGGGACAACACCTGGCAAAATTTAACGAACTTACCACGGGACATTCAACATCACATTCCCGTATTTTTTTCCGGCTTTAAACAATTACCTGAATTAAAAAAAAATTCTCATTTTTGTTTCACTGAGGGCATAAAACTTGTTTGATTTAGCCTCCAACCAGCGGCTAATTGTACATGTGCTACGCCTCCACCTTTTTTGTTCCAAAGTGCGGCCGCCGCTCAATCCCCGGTCACGGACTACACGCGTCTGGACCCTCTCTCTCTCTCTCTCTCTCTGGTCTCTCCCCTCTCTCTCTCCCCCCCCCCTAGTCTCTCTCTCTCTCCCCCCCAATCTCTCTCTCTCTCCCCCCCCTAGTCTCTCTCTCTCTCTCTCTCTCTCTCCCCCCCTAGTCTCTCTCTCTCTCTCCCCCTAGTCTCTCTCTCTCTCCCCCCCCCTAGTCTGTCTCTCTCCCCCCCTAGTCTGTCTCTCTCCCCCCCTAGTCTCTCTCTCTCTCCCCCCCTAGTCTCTCTCTCTCTCCCCCCTAGTCTCTCTCTCTCTCCCCTAGTCTCTCTCTCTCCCCCCCTAGTCTCTCTCTCTCCCCCCCTAGTCTCTCTCTCTCTCTCCCCCTAGTCTCTCTCTCTCTCCCCCCCCTAGTCTGTCTCTCTCTCCTCCCCAGTCTCTCTTCCCCCCCGAGTCTCTCTCTCTCTCCCCCCCCTAGTCTGTCTCTCTCTCTCCCCCCCTAGTCTGTCTCTCTCCCCCCCTAGTCTGTCTCTCTCCCCCCCTAGTCTGTCTCTCTCCTCCCCCCCCTAGTCTCTCTCTCTCTCCCCCCTAGTCTCTCTCTCTCCCCCCCTAGTCTCTCTCTCTCCCCCCCTAGTCTCTCTCTCTCTCCCCCCCTAGTCTCTCTCTCTCTCTCCCCCCCTAGTCTCTCTCTCTCTCCCCCCCTAGTCTCTCTCTCTCTCTCCCCCCCCTAGTCTCTCTCTCTCTCCCGCCTAGTCTCTCTCTCTCTCCCCCCCCAGTCTCTCTCTCTCTCTCTCTCTCTCTCTCTCCCCCCTAGTCTCTCTCTCTCTCTCTCCCCCCCTAGTCTCTCTCTCTCCTCTCCCCCCCTAGTCTCTCTCTCTCTCTCCCCCCCTAGTCTCTCTCTCTCTCTCCCCCCCTAGTCTCTCTCTCTCTCCCCCCCTAGTCTCTCTCTCTCCCCCCGCTAGTCTCTCTCTCTCCCCCCCTAGTCTCTCTCTCTCCCCCCCTAGTCTCTCTCTCTCCCCCCCTAGTCTCTCTCTCTCCCCCCCTAGTCTCTCTCTCTCTCCCCCCCTAGTCTCTCTCTCTCCCCCCCTAGTCTCTCTCTCTCCCCCCCGAGTCTCTCTCTCTCCCCCCCCGAGTCTCTCTCTCTCCCCCCCTAGTCTCTCTCTCTCCCCCCTAGTCTCTCTCTCTCCCCCCCTAGTCTCTCTCTCTCCCCCCCTAGTCTCTCTCTCTCTCCCCCCCAGTCTCTCTCTCTCCCCCCCTAGTCACTCTCTCTCTCTCTCTCTCTCCCCCTAGTCTCTCTCTCTCTCCCTCCCCCTAGTCTCTCTCTCTCTCTCTCTCTCCCCCCCTAGTCTCTCTCTCTCTCCCGCCCTAGTCTCTCTCTCTCTCCCGCCCTAGTCTCTCTCTCTCTCTCTCTCTCCCGCCCTAGTCTCTCTCTCTCTCTCCCCCCCTAGTCTCTCTCTCTCTCCCCCCCTAGTCTCTCTCTCTCTCTCCCCCCCTAGTCTCTCTCTCTCTCCCCCCCCTAGTCTCTCTCTCTCTCCCCCCTAGTCTCTCTCTCTCTCTCCCCCCTAGTCTCTCTCTCTCTCTCTCTCCTCCCCAGTCTCTCTCTCTCTCCCGCCCTAGTCTCTCTCTCTCTCCCGCCCTAGTCTCTCTCTCTCTCCCGCCCTAGTCTCTCTCTCTCTCTCCCGCCCTAGTCTCTCTCTCTCTCCCCCCCTAGTCTCTCTCTCTCTCTCCCCCCAGTCTCTCTCTCTCTCTCCCCCCCTAGTCTCTCTCTCTCTCTCCCCCCCCTAGTCTCTCTCTCCCCCCCAGTCTCTCTCTCTCTCTCCCCCCCAGTCTCTCTCTCTCTCTCCCACCAGTCTCTCTCTCTCTCCCCCCAGTCTCTCTCTCTCTCTCCCCCCAGTCTCTCTCTCTCTCCCCCCCAGTCTCTCTCTCTCTCCCCCCCAGTCTCTCTCTCTCTCCCCCCAGTCTCTCTCTCTCTCTCCCCCCAGTCTCTCTCTCTCTCTCCCCCCAGTCTCTCTCTCTCTCTCTCCCCCCAGTCTCTCTCTCTCTCTCTCCCCCCAGTCTCTCTCTCTCTCTCTCCCCCCAGTCTCTCTCTCTCTCTCTCCCCCAGTCTCTCTCTCTCTCTCTCCCCCCAGTCTCTCTCTCTCTCTCTCCCCCCAGTCTCTCTCTCTCTCTCTCCCCCCAGTCTCTCTCTCTCTCTCTCCCCCCAGTCTCTCTCTCTCTCTCTCCCCCCAGTCTCTCTCTCTCTCTCTCCCCCCAGTCTCTCTCTCTCTCTCTCCCCCCAGTCTCTCTCTCTCTCTCTCCCCCCAGTCTCTCTCTCTCTCTCTCCCCCCAGTCTCTCTCTCTCTCTCTCCCCCCAGTCTCTCTCTCTCTCTCTCCCCCCAGTCTCTCTCTCTCTCTCTCCCCCCAGTCTCTCTCTCTCTCTCTCCCCCCTAGTCTCTCTCTCTCTCTCTCCCCCCCTAGTCCTCTCTCTCTCTCTCCCCCCTAGTCTCTCTCTCTCTCTCTCTCTCCCCCCCTAGTCTCTCTCTCTCTCTCCCCCCCTAGTCTCTCTCTCTCTCTCCCCCCCTAGTCTCTCTCTCTCTCTCTCCCCCCCTAGTCTCTCTCTCTCTCTCCCCCCTAGTCTCTCTCTCTCTCTCTCCCCCCCTAGTCTCTCTCTCTCTCTCTCCCCCCCTAGTCTCTCTCTCTCTCTCCCCCCCTAGTCTCTCTCTCTCTCTCTCCCCCCTAGTCTCTCTCTCTCTCTCTCCCCCCTAGTCTCTCTCTCTCTCCCCCCCTAGTCTCTCTCTCTCTCCCCCCCTAGTCTCTCTCTCTCCCCCCCTAGTCTCTCTCTCTCCCCCCCTAGTCTCTCTCTCTCCCCCCCTAGTCTCTCTCTTCCCCCCCTAGTCTCTCTCTCTCCCCCCCTAGTCTCTCTCTCTCCCCCCCTCTCTCTCTCTCTCCCCCTAGTCTCTCTCTCTCCCCCCCAGTCTCTCTCTCTCCCCCCCAGTCTCTCTCTCTCCCCCCCAGTCTCTCTCTCTCTCTCTCCCCCCCGTCTCTCTCTCTCTCTCTCTCTCTCTCTCTCTCCCCCCCCAGTGTCTCTCTCTCTCTCTCTCTCCCCCCAGTGTCTCTCTCTCTCTCCCTCCCCCCAGTCTCTCTCCTCTCTCTCTCTCTCTCTTTCTCCCTCCCCCCGTCTCTCTCTTTCTCCCTCCCCAGTCTCTCTCTCTCTCCCCCCCAGTCTCTCTCTCTCTCCCCAGTCTCTCTCTCTCTCTCCCCCCCAGTCTCTCTCTCTCTCTCCCCCCAGTCTCTCTCTCTCTCCCCCCAGTCTCTCTCTCTCTCCCCCCAGTCTCTCTCTCTCTCCTCCCCCCAGTCTCTCTCTCCTCCCCCAGTCTCTCTCTCTCTCTCCCCCCAGTCTCTCTCTCTCTCCCCAGTCTCTCTCTCTCTCCCCCAGTCTCTCTCTCTCTCTCCCCCAGTCTCTCTCTCTCTCTCCCCCCAGTCTCTCTCTCTCTCTCTCCCCAGTCTCTCTCTCTCTCTCCCCCCAGTCTCTCTCTCTCTCTCTCCCCCCACTCTCTCTCTCTCTCCCCCCACTCTCTCTCTCTCTCCCCCCACTCTCTCTCTCTCTCCCCCCCTAGTCTCTCTCTCTCTCTCTCCCCCCACTCTCTCTCTCTCTCCCCCCCAGTCTCTCTCTCTCTCCCCCCCCAGTCTCTCTCTCTCTCTCCCCCCAGTCTCTCTCTCTCTCTCCCCCCAGTCTCTCTCTCTCTCTCTCCCCCCAGTCTCTCTCTCTCTCTCCCCCCAGTCTCTCTCTCTCTCTCTCCCCCCAGTCTCTCTCTCTCTCTCTCCCCCCAGTCTCTCTCTCTCTCTCTCCCCCCAGTCTCTCTCTCTCTCTCTCCCCCCCAGTCTCTCTCTCTCTCTCTCCCCCCAGTCTCTCTCTCTCTCTCTCCCCCCAGTCTCTCTCTCTCTCTCTCCCCCCAGTCTCTCTCTCTCTCTCTCCCCCCAGTCTCTCTCTCTCTCTCTCCCCCCAGTCTCTCTCTCTCTCTCTCCCCCCAGTCTCTCTCTCTCTCTCCCCCCAGTCTCTCTCTCTCTCTCTCCCCCCAGTCTCTCTCTCTCTCTCTCCCCCCAGTCTCTCTCTCTCTCTCTCCCCCCAGTCTCTCTCTCTCTCTCTCCCCCCAGTCTCTCTCTCTCTCTCCCCCAGTCTCTCTCTCTCTCCCCCCCAGTCTCTCTCTCTCTCTCTCTCCCCCCAGTCTCTCTCTCTCTCTCTCTCTCTCTCTCTCTCCCCCCAGTCTCTCTCTCTCTCCCCCCAGTCTCTCTCTCTCTCCCCCCCAGTCTCTCTCTCTCTCCCCCCAGTCTCTCTCTCTCCCCCAGTCTCTCTCTCTCCCCCCAGTCTCTCTCTCTCTCCCCCCCAGTCTCTCTCTCTCTCTCTCCCCCCAGTCTCTCTCTCTCTCTCTCCCCCCAGTCTCTCTCTCTCTCTCTCCCCCCAGTCTCTCTCTCTCTCTCTCCCCCCAGTCTCTCTCTCTCTCTCTCCCCCCCAGTCTCTCTCTCTCTCTCTCCCCCCAGTCTCTCTCTCTCTCTCTCTCCCCCAGTCTCTCTCTCTCTCTCTCCCCCCAGTCTCTCTCTCTCTCTCTCTCCCCCCAGTCTCTCTCTCTCTCTCTCCCCCCAGTCTCTCTCTCTCTCTCTCTCCCCCAGTCTCTCTCTCTCTCTCTCCCCCCAGTCTCTCTCTCTCTCTCTCCCCCCAGTCTCTCTCTCTCTCTCTCCCCCCAGTCTCTCTCTCTCTCTCTCCCCCCAGTCTCTCTCTCTCTCTCTCTCCCCCCAGTCTCTCTCTCTCTCTCTCCCCCCCAGTCTCTCTCTCTCTCTCTCCCCCCAGTCTCTCTCTCTCTCTCTCCCCCCAGTCTCTCTCTCTCTCTCTCCCTCCCCCAGTCTCTCTCTCTCTCTCTCTCTCTCCCCCAGTCTCTCTCTCTCTCTCCCCCCAGTCTCTCTCTCTCTCTCCCCCCCAGTCTCTCTCTCTCTCTCTCCCCCCAGTCTCTCTCTCTCTCTCTCCCCCCCAGTCTCTCTCTCTCTCTCTCTCTCTCTCTCCCCAGTCTCTCTCTCTCTCTCTCTCCCCCCAGTCTCTCTCTCTCTCTCTCCCCCCAGTCTCTCTCTCTCTCTCTCCCCCAGTCTCTCTCTCTCTCTCCCCCCCAGTCTCTCTCTCTCTCTCCCCCCCAGTCTCTCTCTCTCTCTCCCCCCAGTCTCTCTCTCTCTCTCCCCCAGTCTCTCTCTCTCTCTCCCCCCAGTCTCTCTCTCTCTCTCTCCCCCCAGTCTCTCTCTCTCTCTCTCTCCCCCAGTCTCTCTCTCTCTCCCCCCCAGTCTCTCTCTCTCTCTCTCTCTCTCCCCCCCAGTCTCTCTCTCTCTCTCTCCCCCAGTCTCTCTCTCTCCCCCCAGTCTCTCTCTCTCTCTCCCCCCCAGTCTCTCTCCCCCTCTCTCTCTCTCTCTCCCTCCCCCAGTCTCTCTCTCTCCCCCCAGTCTCTCTCTCTCTCTCTCTCCCCCAGTCTCTCTCTCTCTCTCTCTCTCCCCCCCCAGTCTCTCTCTCTCTCTCTCTCTCTCTCCCCCCAGTCTCTCTCTCTCTCTCTCTCTCCCCCAGTCTCTCTCCCCCCAGTCTCTCTCTCTCCCTCTCTCTCTCTCTCTCTCTCTCTCTCTCTCTCTCTCCCCCCCCCCCAGTCTCTCTCTCTCTCTCTCTCCCCCCCCAGTCTCTCTCTCTCTCTCTCTCTCTCTCTCTCTCCCCCTCTCTCTCTCTCTCTCTCTCTCTCTCTCTCTCTCTCTCTCCCCCCCCCCCCCAGTCTCTCTCTCTCTCCCCCCCCCCCCAGTCTCTCTCTCTCTCTCTCCCCCCCCAGTCTCTCTCTCTCTGTCTCTCTGTCTCTCTGTCTCTCTGTCTCTCTGTCTCTCTCTCTCTCTCTCTGTCTCTCTGTCTCTCTGTCTCTCTGTCTCTCTGTCTCTCTGTCTCTCTGTCTCTCTGTCTCTCTGTCTCTCTGTCTCTCTGTCTCTCTGTCTCTCTGTCTCTCTGTCTCTCTGTCTCTCTGTCTCTCTGTCTCTCTGTCTCTCTGTCTCTCTGTCTCTCTGTCTCTCTGTCTCTCTGTCTCTCTCTCTGTCTCTCTCTCTGGCTCTCTCTCTCTCTCTCTGGCTCTCTCTCTCTCTGGCTCTCTCTCTCTCTGGCTCTCTCTCTCTCTGGCTCTCTCTCTCTCTGTCTCTCTCTCTCTCTGTCTCTCTCTCTCTCTGTCTCTCTCTCTCTCTCTCTCTCTGTCTCTCTCTCTCTCTCTCTCTCTGTCTCTCTCTCTCTCTCTCTCTCTGTCTCTCTCTCTCTCTCTCTGTCTTTCTCTCTCTCTCTGTCTCTCTCTCTCTCTCTCTGTCTCTCTCTCTCTCTGTCTCTCTCTCTCTCTCTGTTTCCCCCACCCCCCTTCGATCCAGACTGGTTCCTGGGATGGGTTGATTGTCCTATGAGGAGCGACTGAGCAGACTAGGCCTATATTCTCTAGAATTTAGAAGAATGAGAGGTGATCTCATTGAAACATGCATAATTTTGACAGGGTAGACGCAGGGAGGATGTTTCCCCTGGCTGGGGGGTCTAGAACTAGGGGTCACAGTCTCAGAATAAGCGGTCGGCCATTTAGAACTGGGATGAGAAATTTCTTCACTCAGAGGGTGGTGAATCTTTGGAATTCTCTGCCCCAGAGGGATGTGGAGGCTCAGCCGTTGAGTATATTCAATATAGAGATCGATAGATTTTTGAATATTAAGGGAATCAAGGGATATGGTGATTGTTCAGGAAAGTGGAGATGCGGTCGAAGATCAGCCATGATCTTATTGAATGGAGGAGCAGGCCCGAAGGGACAAATGGCCGACTCCTGCTCCTATTTATTGTGTTCCTATGCTCCTCAATTTTCCCTCCACCGGCCACCAATGGATCCCCTGACATCTGCATGGTGCCGACGAAAGTGTGACCCAACTGGATACTGCGCGTGCGTGGCTCCGGTATACCGTGAACTGGCATGGAAGGCTGCAAAGGCAAATAATCCCAGTGCGGAGGATTGTCCTGTTGTCCAGCTGAAGGGTCAAAGTTCAAGGCAGAAACCCAAACCCCTCCCGGCGTTGCACAGCAACCCATCAACCATCGGAACACACACTTCAAGTGCTGCAATTGCGATCGGCTCTGAGGTCGCAAGGCTCGCAAACGACTCTGTCTGGATTCCCGGGGCCATTGTGTATGGGCCGCTCCTGCTGTCCCGTTCTCTGTGCAGGATTTCAATTGAAGTGCGCGGGAGCTCGGGGATCAGTGCGCGCGCGTGCAGCTGAACACCTTAGAGGGAGCAGTGCTTGACTGGCTGCTTCCCCTGGCTGGAAAGTCTTGAACTAAGGGGCATAGTCTCAGGATAAGGGGTCGGCCATTTAGGACTGTGGATGCTTAGTTGTTGAGTATATTCAAGGCTGATATCGATAGATTTTTGGATTCTGAGGGAATTGAGGGATACGAGGATCGGGCGGGAAAGTGTAGTTCAGGTCAAAGTTCAGCCGTGATCCTATTGAATGGCAGAGCAGGATCGAGGGGCCGTATGGCCTACTCCTCCTATTTCTTATATTCTTATGTTCAACTAGGATGTGGGAAATTATCTTCAGCTCATAGAACTTGTGCAACACTGGCTTTTGACCCTGGATATTAAACAGGGCTGGGAACAATGCTGTACTTAACTTGGTATTACCAGTGGACCTCAAGACTGCAATATTGACCATAATGTCGCTCGTGTTGATGCTGGGACACGGTTCATTGAAAGTCAATGTATTGAATGCACCAAACTTCAGGGCAGCTGGTTTAAAGCCATCAATTGGAAAAATAATGCGAGGTAAAGCACAAATTGGAAATGGAATTCTTTTAAAGTTGTACGAGAGAGGGTGCAAATTATGTTGGAATGGAAGGTTACTATTAAAACCAAGATCTAGCAGGTTTAGGAAGTAAGCTGGAAGTCTTTAAAAATGGGTAAGCAGAGATTGAAAAAATACATGAAATAGACAAAAAAAACGTTGAAAGAATAACATGACATAAATGGTGAAAATTGCCAAAATGAAAAAGGGGTGTTAGGGAATCAGTAACTCCATTCTGAGCATTTTTTGGAAGGTTTTACCTGGTGAAATGGAAGTCGTCAGGGCCTCAAATGAAGAAAGTGCAAATGTTGCCATTCACTTCATTGTGGAACGGGATTGGCTCGTGTGCCTGCTGTGGCCTTTGAGTCCGAGTATGTGATGCTTCTGTTCAATAAATCTAATCATCTTCTTCCAGGTAAGCCAATATTTTCTGTGGACATTCATCCCGATGGAACCAAGTTTGCAACAGGTGGACAAGGTAAGAGCCAGGCTGCAGGCTGCCTACCGTTTAGATTAGAGGTCTAAGGCCCAGAAATCCCAAGTGGCATGCAGGCTGCTGTCCCCTTTCATGATCAGCCTTGCGGCCGCAAGAAACTACAATGTAATTTTTGGTAAGAGAGTTTGATAACCTGGACAGCAAGGTAGTTTGTTCTACTCGGTCCTTTGTATCATGGATTGCAAGCTGCGGATTCACTGGCCCTCCGCATTACCGTGTGGCAGCAGTAAGCCGCCCTCCTGTGGAAATAATAGCCTTTGCCGTATACGGAGGCCTGTTCAAGTGCCCACTTGCTCTGCGGGTACGAAGAGCCAGCCATAGCAATGCGAAGTTGGTTCTCACTGTGGTGCCTCTGCCCTGCCTGGAGAGATCAATTTCTGCTGCGTCACTCTGTAAGCTTGCTCGGATAGCTCAGTGCCAGTTGCCCTCCTTGGGGGGTTTAATTCAGTATGAATGTTTTGCCTTGGAGATGTACTGAGCAGAGATTTCCACCACTCGCCTGTGCCCAGGGAATCCTTGACCATCCCTGAATAGAACCGATCTACAGATTGTTACTAGAGTTGCTTTTTTTTTGTAATCTATATTTTTGAAATACCAATAAAGGCTCAATGTTTAATTTCCGCCTACAGGGGAGGATTCAGGGAAGGTTGTCATATGGAACATGCCGCCAGTTGTTCGAGAGGAGGACGAGAAGAACGAGGCTATCCCCAAAATGCTTTGCCAAATGGATAACCACCTGGGTACATGCGAAATATACGCAGAAAGCACCTTTTATTTGTCACTCAGGAAATTACTGCCCAATATTTCAGTGATCTTTCACTCATTATTTACTGTTACAGTCCTCAGAAACTGTATTCCATTAGGAGGGTTCTGTAAAGTTCTGGTTTGTCCTGTCTGTGTGTAAAGGCTATCTTTTGTGAGATATTGACTGTAACTGTTCCCCTGCTAATCCTCTAAATCGCTGTCTTTTTAAGGGGTGGAGAATAGTCATCCCATACAGCAAGAGTTATTAATTAGGTGCATCTCCCACCATTTCCATTTATCTTCTTTCACTGTTGGTATCTTTTTAGCAAAGCAAAGTTATTAGAAGTTCTATTAACCCTCCCTCCCTCCCCCCCTCAAAAAAAAAAGTAGGATGGCCTTTTCTCTGAGACTATTTCCACAACCATTTAGTTTCATCTGCCAAGACCATAGGTAAGAACTTGATACTACAACATCTCCTGTTTATAATATCAGGTTTATGTATTAATTCATATGAATGTCATTCTTTAATAGTGGAAAGCATTTTTAGATTTTATTTCACATTCTCTCACCGCTGCACCAATTTTCTCTCGCCTTCTCCAGAGAAAATTGAGTCAGTGCTAGGGTACGGTCGCCTGAGTGCTGGCCAGCCTCTGGGAACTTGCCCAATTGACCATTATTTATGTGTGACCTTTTGACAGTGTGTGTCGGCAGGCTATTTGACTGTGGGGGAAGGACATCCCGGCCAAGCCTCATCATGTCCTCACCTGACGCTCACATCTGCGTCCCTGTGTAGTGATTGGAAATGGATACCCCAGCCCATGTTCTCTTCCTATCTTGGGCGCAGAGGCTCAATTGGAGGGCCTCTTCTGCCACATATAACTCAGCACAGACTCGAGATCAAACTTGGAAGCTTCTTGCCCTATATAGCTAAGCCACTCGCTGGGTAAACCTGCTGAGCTCTCGTGTTTTTTATTTAATTAAACTTTATTTTGGATCTTCTGTATTCTTGGGGAGAAACAGAAAATTGCTAATGTTTGTCTCTGTTTCCTTGCAGCCTGTGTGAATTGTGTGCGCTGGTCTAATAATGGATTGTACCTGGCATCGGGTGGAGATGACAAGTTGATCATGCTGTGGAAGAGAGCTGCGTAAGTATCTCTGACTGCCCGATTACTGCAGGCTTTGTGAGCATATACACCCAATCAATGGCTTTCCTTGGTTGGGTTTACAAATATATATAATTATGTTCAGGAATGATGCAAAGGTGAGTGCTGGTTTACACAGGTAACCAGTGGATCCACGTTACATTGTAGTGCTGTACATACAGGGAGATCTAGTAGATTCACATTATGCTATAATGCTTTATATAACGGGTGTATCCAGTACATCCGTATTGTACTGTTGTAAATGAATATTGACAACACACAAACCATTCAAAGTTGCCAAGTTTTGCTTGTGCTGTGAGATGAGGGTGGGTAACTGTTAGTCCGTAGCATATACAATAAACTGATATATCCATGCTTGATATGTGGTATCCATGCTTGTTTTGATATCCTGCAGCTTCATTGATGGCGTACAGAATCTAAAGGTTCTGTGATGACCGTGTGATTGCTTTTTACAGTTATATCGGACCGAGCAATGTCTTTGGCTCCAGTAGCAAGCTAGCTAATGTGGAACAGTGGCGATGCGTTTCTATCCTCAGAAGTCATACAGGAGGTACGAGTTGAAGGTCATGTTCTATCTGTTCTCCTGAGTTGGGGCAGTGAAAGACAGTTTTATTTTTTCAAACAGTTTTTGCGTAATGAAATGAAATGCAAGTGGGCTCCCCGATCGTCAGTGAATTTATTTAGTGAGTACCTGAACTATGTAAACTGGAAAGGTCCCTGCGTTGATCCTCAATCTGTGCTGAGTTAGCTAATCTAAGATGGTGGTGCGGGCCACACATTTAGCTTTGGCCCCCTGGGTTATGGAAGGGACAATTATCCACCGTTTCCATTTCTGATCTCAATCCAGAGACCTCCGCTGGAGGTGCACGTGTATGGATGTTAGTTGAGGCCAGGTTCGGCTTTGAAGTTGGCGGCTCCCTGCGATTGAGTGGTCCTTCGATACTTGCTGCTTAGGCTCTCAAATAATGGCCACTTGGGCAAGGTACTGCAGAATAGCCAGTGCCTGTCCAACTATACCCCAGCAATAAGTCAGTGGAGGGAGGGGAGGAAATTGGTGAGTGAAGAAAAAAATTAATTTTACAATGGGTTGAGAGAAGAGTTTGTCCACGGCTGTACCCGATTTCACAGTGCTGTCAGACATAACTAAGACCGCCTATTTCCACCTCCGTAACATCGCCTTTCTCCGCCCTTGCCTCAGCTCATCTGCTGCTGAAACCCTCATCCATGCCTTTGTTACCTCAAGACTTGACCATTCCAATGCACTCCTGGCTGGCCTCCCACATTCTACCCTACGTAAACTTGAGGTCATTCAAAACTCGGCTGCCCGTGTCCTAACTCGCACCAAGTCTCGTTCACCCATCACCCCTGTGCTCGCTGACCTGCATTGGCTTCCGGTTAAGCAATGTCTTGATTTCAAAATTCTCATCCTTGTTTTCAAATCCCTCCATGACCTTGCCCCTCCCTATCTCTGTAATCTCCTTCAGCCCCACAACCCCTCGAGATATCTGCGTTCCTCTAATTCTGCCCTCTTGAGCATCCCTGATTATAATCGCCCAACCATTGGTGGCCGTGCCTTCTGTTGCCTAGACCATAAGCTTTTAAGATGCTCCTTAAAACCTACCTCTTTGACCAAGCTTTTGGTCATCTGCCCTAATTTCTCCTTATGTGGCTTGGTGTCAAAATATTTTGTCTTTTAATACTCCTGTGAAGCGCCTTGGGACGTTTTACTATGTTAAAGGCGCTATATAAACACAAGTTGTTGTTGAGAAAAGGCAGGTATTTCTCTACAGAGGGAAATGAACAGGTTATTGGTTACTCTTGCAGAACTTTTTAGAAGCCAGCTGTCACAAAACCGTATTGGCTACAGTTTCCTTTATTGCATCTAATCCAGACTGGTGGGAATAAAGATTCTGTCACCTATAAAGGCCCTTAATAAAATTTGCTAATCTTATTAAGTTGCATAACATTTGGCCAGAGGCGGCTGTAAGAAGAGCAGATGCCACATGCAAATGACTTGAAGGGTGACTGGGAGCTGAAAGACTTTGCGCTGTTTGACTCCTCCCTCGCGAGCTCAGGCTCTGCAAAAATAAACTGCAGACATTACAGCACTGACTTAGACTTGCCTGGTGTAAGAAATGGAAACATTCTGTTTATTTTTAATATTCAGGGATATGGCACAATGATGGGCAAAGTCGAATCATAGTGTCAGTTGTGGCTCAGTGGGTAGCGCACTCGCCTCTGAGTCAGAAGGTTGTGGGTTCAAGTCCCACTCCAGGGACCTGAGCACATAAAGCTAGGTTGACACGCCAGTGCAGTGCTAAGGGAGTGCTACACTGTCGGAGGTGCCGTCTTTCGGATGAGACGTTAAACCGAGGCCCTGTCTTCCCGGTGTTCTACCCGGTGTCCTGGCCAATATTTATCCCTCAACCAACATAACAAAAACAGATTATCTGGTCATTAGCACATCGCTGTTTGTGGGACCTTTCTGTGCGCAAATTGGCTGCCGCGTTTCCCACATTACAACAGTGACTCCACTTCAAAAAGTACTTCATTGGCTGTAAAGTGCTTTGAGACATCCGGTGGTCGTGAAAGGCGCTATATAAATGCAAGTCTTTCTTTTCTTTTTTACATTGATCAAAAGAAGACCCTTTGGCCCATTGTACTTATGCTGGTGCTTTCTCCTCTACTGGAGCTATCTAATCTAATCCCATTTTCTTGTCCTTTTTCCGTACCTTTTTATATTCTTTTCAAATACTTACCTAATTTCCTTTTAAATGCTGTTGTAGTCTCTGCCTGATGAGCCACTCATGGTAAAGTGTTCTATATTCTAATAGGCCTAGGTATGAAAAAAAATTCTGCGAACTTCCCTCTTTTTGTTCAAGTGATCCATAATCTGTGCCCCCATGTTACCAATTTGCTGACTAGTGGAGGTAATCTTATCATTATTTACCCTCTCAAAGCCATTTGTAATTTTGAAAGCTTTTACATCGCATTTAACCTCTCAATGGGACCTTGTGACTTTTCTATTTTTAGTCCCATTAATTTTCTTAACACAATGCCCTTTTCAATATTTATCTTCATTAGTGGCTCTTCCATATCCTACTCACTCGTCTACAATGCCACATTCACCTTCCTCTGTAAAAACGAATTCAACATATTTAGTAAGTATTTCCAACATCTGGTCACTCTCAAATGCAAGCTGGCTCCCTTTGTCTCCAAGTGGTCCCATTCCTTTTTTGACTATCTTTTTACTTGTGTGCTTTTAAAAAGCCCTTTCCATTTTACTTTGTTGATTGCCAGTTTCCCTTCATTCTAGGTCTGACCCTTCCTACTTGGGCTTACCCTTCCTAATTTCTTTTTGCTTTCTTTCTTACCTTTTTTATAATTCTCATAATTTTGTTCTGTATTATATCACCTATATTTATCATGTCTTTTATATTAAAATATTTTTGTTGGCCCAATCTCTCTATCCATGGAATCCCTGCATTTGATGTACCCCCTTTATTCCTAGTTGGAATGTATATAACTTGTACCTTATCCATCTCCTATTTAAACAGTTCCCATTGTTGGTCTTTGTATTTCATCTGCCACTTTTTCCAACCAATTACTGTAATCTAATTAGCTAATTTCTAGTCTAACCCTGTTATCTTAGACTCTCTTTTTGCCTGTTTTCAATGTAAACCTAACTGGTAATGGTCACAATTTCCCAAGTGCTCCTCTACCTTCAGATCACTTTCTTGTCCTGCTTATCCCATCAGTGCAACTGTTGCTACTGCAAATCTCTTTGAATTGCCTACAAATCTCTTCCTCAATTATTCAGTTGTCTTTTATGTATTCCCACTCTAATAACAGATTGCTCATTTAGGCAGACTCTATCTGAACACAGTCATCAATTAGCACTTTCCTTTCTATGTCTGAAATCGTTGCCTGGAATTTCCACGGGATTCTCTGATGGGAGATCGGCAGAACTTTTGGTGAAATGGCTAAAAACGACCATTTATGCTGCTTCTTCGGGGTTTCTGCCGATCTTCTAGCAAAGTTCCGATGGGAGAACCACGCAGAAACTCTCCCCATCCACCTTGTGAATTAATTATTAAGGCCACCCCATATCTCTTTTTCCCTCCTTTATCTCTCCCAGAATTTCTGTAACCAGGTATATCGCACTCTTGCCCTGTCTGAAACCAAGTTCTGTCGAAGCTAAAGCGTCATACCCATTCATTCTAATTAGTGCGCCTCGTTTTTTGCTCTTTATTTCAATTGCTTTGCACATTTGAATAGATGTATTACCACGCTGACACACTCGTAGCCCTCAAACCCCTTTTTTTCTTTCCTTCTCCTTAACCTCTCTCCTATCTGCCCTCAGTACTTCTTTCTATACCCCCCTTGAGCATTACATTTTTGATTGCTTTACCCCTTCACTATACTTATGGGGAACAGTCAAACATATCCCCTAAGATTCGCCGCTTACCCTGCCGTACAGTTTAAATTCGCTGTGTGTGTGACGATATTGGTACCATTTCGGTTTCAGTGAAGCCCATCCTATCTGTAGAATTTCCCCTTCCCCAGCGCTCATCTCAGTGCCCTAAACATCTCTCATCCTCCCGCTATAATCATCTGTCAAGATGAGCATTGTCCTGCCCTAGTGCCTGACATTGGGAGAGATCCTGAGATTAATGCCCTGGAGGTCCTGCTTTTTAAACTAACACCTAACTCCTCAAACTCCCTTTGCTGCACCTCTTCTTCCCTACATCATTGGTTCCAATGAGAAGCATGACCTCAGGCTGCTCACACTGTTTTCAAAATCAGCTTCACCCCTTCCATTTTGACCTGGCATTTGGGACTCTGCCAGCCACAAAAAAAAGCACTGTCTTCTAATGATTGATATATAACTACACTTGGAGCTCACTTCTCTTTCACCTCCCATTCTCCGCAGGTAACCATTTGCTTCATGGTGCTGCGGTGTCTCCTGAGTTCCCATCCCTGAATTGCAATCCTTGTCTGCAGCATAGGTATCCGGCACTGTGGGCCTATTGGAGCGCTTCAAATCCCGAGGAGTTTCCTGCATGGCCTCTACCTGAGTCCTCCTTCATTCCCTCCTCCCCGCCCCCCCTTCCCAAAGGATGACCACCTATGTCACCTCCTCTGCCTCAACGTTCCTCTCCAGCTGCAGTATGGCTCCCTCTTGCAACATGGAAAAATATAGGGAGCTTCACTGTGCATCTTGGTCATTTGATTTTCGAGTGCTTCAGGGTGATCTTGGATGCATAGAGTGCCTTTGTTTCCCATCATTGGCATACCTTAGCTTGATGATCATAGAAATTCACTAATGTATAAATTGCTTTAAAATAGTAACAGCACATTGTATTGACTGAGGTTCCCTTTCTTGGCTGTACCTTGTACCTCACATATAGCAGTTCTGAAGTACACTACACTGACTGAAGATTCTGTCTATGTTCTAGATGTGATGGACCTGGCCTGGTCACCCCACGATGCCTGGCTCTCTTCCTGCAGTATAGATAACACTGTTGTTATCTGGAATGCTCTAAAGTTCCCAGGTGAGATTGGAACTTGGCTTTAAATTGATGAACAGGTTCTATAAGGGCAGGACTGGAACTATTATGAATAGAACTCCTTCATGAAGCAGCATTGAAGGTTCAGTTTCAGCAATGATATTCTTTGTCTCAAACCCATGCAGGACTTGCAATCATGATGTTTGAACGCTGTGTATAAAATTTACTGTTGGTCACGTAGGTTACGGATACAGCACAGGTTCTCATTCATTGGGAAAGTTGTAAGCTTCAAGGATGACTAAACAGTGCGCACTTCTCAACTCTCTTTCTTGCAGAGATCATTGCAACGTTACGGGGTCACTCAGGCCTGGTGAAGGGCCTCACCTGGGATCCTGTTGGGAAGTACATTGCATCCCAAGCAGACGACCGGAGCTTAAAAGTGTGGAGGACCATGGATTGGCAGCTGGAGACCAATATCACTAAACCCTTTGATGAAGTACGTATTTTCAGCAAATGTCTGAATCGTTGTCCTGGGGTGGTGCAGTTCCTTGTTGCTTTTTGTCGCTTGTGAGAAGCCTGTCCATAAGATCACCTCTGTAGCAAACTAGAATGCAGGCCTTTGGGCAGCCATCATGCCACCAGCATCTCTTTTGCCCTCTTTCCCTACCGTTGCATTCATGCTGAAGAGCGGGGCAATCGGCAGATGAAATTTTGTTTTTTAATTTGCTCGCCAATTGGTGTCCCGAGATTCTATTTTAGATTAAGCCTTAAAATAGATGACCAGGGCGCGCCCCCCCCCCCAAGCTGAAAGAGACTGGCATCCTATATCAGTATTAGATTAACACATGCTCTGCCCATTGGTAATATGGTATTGTGCGACCGAACCAGTGGTCCTTAAAGGGACCACGGCAGGCCACTCCAGAACAGGTACATTTCAGGCTTTAAAAGCGATTCTTGTGGGTCAGGTGCAGCATCAGTGCTCCTTGTGGCCCTTCACAAATTGCTCCTTTGCAGCCCTCCCCCAGGATTGCCTCCCAGTTCGCATACCTGCACCAGCTGGGCTGCATATTCGAGCCCCGGATTCTCTCTCTCTCTGATCAGCGAGCTGCTTGAAATGCGTGAACAACTCGCAGTGGTACAGAAATGCCATCCAACCATGAACGTTGTTTGGGCCACGGACCGATTCCATCGGACGGGCGGTGGGCTGAGACTGCCTGGTGGAATTGGTCACCTGAAAATTGCCCCCCCATTGTTCTTCAGGTGAAATCTTTGAATGAATTGTTAGAAAAGGCTTCTTTGAGATTGCCTTTAAAAGTCACTTCATATTTGGAAATATGTTGGCCAATACCAAACCAGTTGATGCTCTCTTGAAAGAATTACAAAAAGATAACTTGGTGTGCTAGTATTTCAGTGGAGTTAGGTTTAGAAACATAGAAACATAGAAAATAGGTGCAGGAGTAGACCATTCGGTCCTTCGAGCCTGCACCGCCATTTAATGCGTTCATAGCTGAACATGCTACCTCAGTACCCCATTCCTGCTTTCTCGCCATACCCCTTGATCCCCCTAGTTGTGAGTATTATATCTAACTCCCTTTTGAATATATTTAGCGAACTGGCCTCAACAACCTTCTGTGGTAGAGAATTCCACAGATTCACCACTCTCTGGGTGAAGAAGTTCCTCCTCATCTCAGTCTTAAATGGCTTCCCCTTTATCCTTAGACTGTGACCCCTGGTTTTAGTTTTCCCTAACATTGGAAACATTCTGCCCGCATCTAATTTGTCTAAACCAGTCAGGATTTTAAACGTCTCTATAAGATCCCCCCTCATTCTTCTGAACTCCAGAGGATACAAGTTCAGTTGATCCAGTCTTTCTTGATATGTCAGTCTGGCCATCCCAGGAATCAATCTAGTGAACCTTCGTTGCACTCCCTCAATAGCAAGAATGTCCTTCCTCAAGTTAGGAGACCAAAACTGCACACAATACTCCAGGTGTGGCCTCACCAAGGCCCTGTACAACTGCAGCATCAACTCCCTACTCCTGTACTCAAATCCCCTTGCTATGAAGGCCATCATGCCATTTGCTTTCTTGACTGCCTGCTGCACTTGCCTTCCCACCTTCAGTGACTGATGTACCATGACGCCCAGGTCTCGTTGCACCTCCCCTTTCCCTAATCTGCCACCATTCAGGTAATAGTCTGCCTCCCTATTTTTACCACCAAAGTGGATAACCTCACATTTATCCACATTGTACTTCATCTGCCATACATTTGCCCATTCACCCAACCTGTCCAAGTCACTCTGTAGCCTCCTAGCATCCTCCTCATTGTTCACACTGCCTCCCAATTTAGTGTCATCCGCAAATTTGGAGATATTACAATTAATCCCTTCGTCCAAATCATTAATATATAATGTAAACAGCTGGGGCCCCAGCACCGAACCCTGCGGTACCCCGCTGGTCACTGCCTGCCATTCTGAAAAGTACCCATTTACTCCTACTCTTTGTTTCCTGTGTGCCAACCAGTTCTCAATCCACGTCAACACATTACCCCCAATCCCATGTGCTTTAACTTTGCACACCAATCTCTTGTGTGGGACCTTGTCGAAGGCCTTCTGAAAGTCCAAATACACCACATCTACTGGTTCCCCCCCGTCCACCCTATTGGAAACATCCTCAAAAAATTCCAGAAGATTTGTCAAGCATGATTTCCCTTTCACAAATCCATGCTGACTTGGACCTATCATGTCGCCACTTTCCAAATGGTCTGTTATGACATCTTTAATAATTGATTCCATCATTTTACCCACCACCGATGTCAGGCTGACCGGTCTATAATTCCCTGCTTTCTCCCTCCCTCCTTTTTTAAAAAGAGGGGTTACATTAGCCACCCTCCACTCCTTCGGAACTGATCCAGAGTCTAAGGAATGTTGAAAAATGATCGTCAATGCATCCACTATTTCCAAGGCCACCTCCTTAAGTACTCTGGGATGCAGACCATCAGGCCCTGGGGATTTATCAGCCTTCAGTCCCATCAATTTCCCCAACACCTTTTCCCGACTGATAAGGATTTCCCTCAGCTCCTCCCTCTTACCAGATCCTTTGATCTCTTTTATTTCCGGAAGGTTGTTTGTGTCCTCCACAGTAAACACCGAACCAAAGTACTTGTTCAATTGATCTGCCATTTCTTTGTTCCCCATTATGACTTCCCCTGTTTCTGACTGCAGGGGACCTACGTTTGTTTTTACTAACCTCTTTCTGTTTACATATTTATAGAAGCTTTTGCAGTCCGTTTTAATGTTCTCCGCAAGCTTCCTTTCATATTTTATTTTCCCTGCCCTAATCAAACCCTTCGTCCTCCTCTGCTGAGTTTTAAAGTTCTCCCAGTCCCCGGGTTTGCTGCTACTTCTGGCCAATTTGTATGCCACTTCCTTGCTTTTAATACTATCCCTGATTTCCCTTGATAGCCATGGTTGAGCCACCTTCCCTTTTTTACGCCAGACAGGGATGTACAATTGCTGTAGTTCATCCATGCGATCTCTAAATGTCCGCCATTGCCCTTCCACTGATTACACCTTAAATATCGCTTGCCAATCTAACCTCGCCAATTCACGCCTCATACCCTCAAAGTTGCCCTTATTTAAGTTCTGGACCATGGTCTCTGAATTAACTGTTTCCTTCTCCATCCTAATGTAGAACTCCACCATACTATGGTCACTCTTCCCCAAGGGGCCTCGCACCACAAGATTGCTGATTAGTCCTTCCTCATTACACAACACCCAGTCCAGGATGGCCTCCCCTCTAGTTGGTTCCTCAGCACATTGGTTTAGGAAACCATCCCTTAAACACTCCAGGAAATCCTCCTCCACCGTATTGCTTCCAGTTTGAGTAGCCCAATCTATATGCATATTAAAGTCACCCATGATAACTGCTGCGCCTTTTTTGCATGCACCTCTGATTTCCTGTTTCATACCCTCCCCCACCTCACTACTACTGTTTGGAGGTCTGTACACAACCCCCACTAACGTTTTCTGCCCTTTGGTGTTCTGCAGCTCAACCCATATTGATTCCACATCCTCCAAGCTAATGTCCTTCCTAGCTATTGCATTAATCTCCTTTTTAACCAGCAATGCTACCCCACCACCTTTTCCTTTTATTCTATCCTTCCTGAATGTTGAATACCCCTGGATATTCAGTTCCCAGCCTTGATTGTTCTGGAGCCACGTCTCTGTAATCCCAATCACATCATATCCGTTAACATTAATTTGCACAGTCAATTCAGTTTACTACAAGACTTGTGATTGTTCCATTACTGCCGTGGTAAATTGGTGTAGATTGTCTCGTGTTAGCATGGTTTGTGTGGCCATGAAGGGTTACGGTCTATGTGATCATTTCATCTTTCTGCAGTGTGCAGGCACGACGCACGTGCTGCGGTTAAGCTGGTCCCCGGATGGCCATTACCTTGTATCTGCTCACGCAATGAACAACTCGGGCCCCACGGCGCAGATCATTGAGCGGGATGGCTGGAAAACGAACATGGACTTCGTTGGCCATCGGAAGGCAGTGACTGTAGTGGTAAGTGTTCTGACCTTTGGAACCCTGCAGGAAACCGTTTGGAAGAGTGTCATTTATAAGTGTGTGCTGTATATAAATATGTATTCTGATTTATGGAGGGAGGGAAAAGAATGGGAAATAGAAAGATCCTGGGCCAGAATTTACTGTCAAAATAATGGTGAGGCTAACGGCGCTCACCGTTATTTATGTGCAAATCGCATAGCAACATCAGGCAAGGGCAAATGTATGGTTAAACGTGAAAATCCATAAGTTGCTTTCCGAGGTGTGCTGCTCCGCTGTTAGCTTCTCGAAAATGGCATCTTGCTGTTGGATTCACTCTTGAAATGCAGTGAACGGCGTGAAGTTCCTATGCTTGGCTGGTAGATACAGACTAAATTTGCCACAAAGTTGGGGCTTGTCCATTTCAGTCTCAGTATCCTTTTTAAAGGTGTGATAAGTCTTAATTACTGCCAAACAACCTCTCCGGCACTGAAAATTAACCTTTACAAGCGTGGAGTCTCATTCCTTCAGCTTTTAACTGTTGGATATTTAAAAAAAAAAGTAAATTAATTTTTTTAACTTTTTCTGTCCCTTTTTTCCTCTCTCAATCCAATCTTTCTTTCCTCCTTTTTATTTTGCTTTCTGTACCTGATTTGACATTGAATTCAATATTCCAACTTGCGCTTCCTGGTTCAGACTCTGCGCTGTCCATTCATAATTATTCAATCTGATTGGTTAAGGAGATACACAGTTGCTTGCCCTGTTCATACAGATCCCAGATGTCCTGTAGAGAGCGCCGTGCTGTTTTGATCTCTCAATTACAGCAACTTGCCCTGCAAAAGCTCATGGAAATTAAACGGGCAAGGGCAAGTCTAACAAGCAGCGGGTGCAGTCGGTTCGCCAGCTACAGTAAATTCTGGCCCAATGTAAGATCATCGTGAATATATTCTTCATTTGCTGGGAGAAAAGAGCAGGGGAGGTGTATTTTGTATGAGAGTAGTTTTGTGCTCAGTTTTGTATCTCTATCAAAAACTGAATTTAGGAGCTATGATTTGCTTTTTGGATCCTGTAAATTTCCCTCCGATTTATTAGGCCCACACCTCCCTCACCTGGAATTGGTGGCTCATGCTCAGGCAATGGCTTTCAATCTTTCCTTTCTGGACCTTGCAAATATTGACTCCTTCCTGGAGATCCCTGTCCTAACTTCCAAAAGACGGTGTCAACTACGAAGAGGAAATCAGTAGTCATTCCAGAAAATGTGTGTTATTCGGACACAGCGACTGAAATAATCAGCAAATCAATAAATGCAATAAAAAAACACGAGGAATCTGGTGCCCTCAAAGATCCCTGGGTTTTGGGACCCCAGTTTGCAAACCTGTGCTTGGATGTGGTTGTATGAGTGAAGTTCCCCTACTGCTACTCTTTAAGTGTTAACCTGGACAGTGAACATTAATAGGCTATTAGTGGGCCCTTGCCATCCATGACCCTATTGTGAATGATTGCATTGCCATCATGGCTTTGGTGGAAACTAGGCATAAGGGTGGCGACGCCATGTCGCTTACTCAAGCCTCCCTGCCTTGCTATACATTACACCATATGCCCCACTCAACTACCTTGGTGGCGGTGTGGCCCTTATCACCAAATCACACCTTTCGACTCTCCCACATACTCCTCTCGTACCTTGTTCTATCCCTCTCACCACTCTTTCAAAATGTTCATTCTCTGCTGCTCCCCCAAGCCCCATCCCCAGTTACTCACTAAAATATCCCCTCTCCTTTCCTGCCTCGGCACTAAACGACTCCTCATCTTTGGTGATTTCAATCTTGGTTTCAACTCACCTTGCCCTTCTCTGATTTCACTGTCCTCTCTCAACCTCTCCTTCCAACTCTTATTCACGGCCACCCCTTTTACCTTGCCATCTCCCATGACCTCTCCACTCCCATCGTCTCAATCATAGACAAGGCCATTTCTGAGCATTGCCTCGTATCCCTCATTTCCCTCATTACCCGCATCCCTCTATCCACTTAAAACTCCCAACTGTTGGCCCTCCATTCTATTCGAATTTCCTATCCTCTAACATGCAGCCACTGCGGTCAATTCTATCAGTTGAGATCAGCTCTCAGCGCAGGCCAAGGAGTGAATCTGAGTCTTTCCTGGTGTATATGGCTCAGCATCACTTCATGTGATGCATTTACTCACTGAAGGTTGGCGCAGATTGGTCTGACTTTGCTGCATCAATAACGCTCTTAATCCTGATGGCAAGGAGGAATTGGTCTGAAGTCATTCCCTATACAATCATAGAAACTTACAGGTCAGAAGGAGGCCATTCGGCCCATCGTGCTATGCTGGCTCTTTGAAAGAGCAGTTGTGCTTAGTCCCACATCCCTGCTTTTTGTCCATAAACCTGTAAGATCCTCATCCTCAAGTACCTGTCCAACTCCCTTTTAAAATTATTTATGGAATCCGCCTCAACCACCTTTTCAGGTAGAGCGTTCCAGATCCTGACAGTGGTGGACGAGAGCAGAACCTGAGTCCAAATCAGCATCTCCAGTACTTCCTCCCCCCACCCCAATTTGGATAAGTTTCAGTAGGTCTGATGGATACAAGCCTTTAGGATTGATATCATTTCATACCTTGTTTCCGTGCATCTTGCTTGGTCTTTACAGCATGATGTGCTGGGAACTCCTGAGTTATTCCCCAACCATATTCCCATCACAGGACTGAGTACTACACAACGACTAAAGCAATCATTAACGAATGGTTGGTGCAGAGGTTCAGAAGCTCTGACTTGCTGGTGGATTCTCTCTCAGCTTTTCTCTGATATTCAATGCCATTAGGTTTAGAGTAGTTATGGAAAAGGAAAAATGAAATGTGAAAATACTCAACTGGAGGAGAGCTAATTTCAGTGAGTTGAAAATGAATCTGGCCCAGGTGGATTGGAATCAAAGCTTGGCAGGTAAAACAGTAAATAAGCAATGGGAGGCCTTCAAAGAGGAGATAGTTTGGGTACAGACTAGACACATTCCCACGAGGGGGAAAGGAAGCGCATCCAAAGCTAGAGCTCCTCAGATGACTAAAGGTATAGAGATTAAAATGAAATAGAAAAAGGAGGCTTATGATAAGTGTCAGGTTTATAATTCTGTTTCAATAATTATAATTCTGTATTCGGCTTGGTTCTCCACTGAATGTACAGAGGAGAACTGAAAAAGGAAATAAGAGGGACAAAGCGAGATTGAGAAAAGATTAGCGGGTAACATAAAAGAGAACCCAAAAGTCTTTTTATAAACATAAATAGTAAAAGAGGCAAAATTAATTGGCACTTGGAAAAATATGGGTTAATAAATGAAAGCCAGCATGGATTTGTTAAAGGCAAATGATGTTTGATTAACCTGATTGAGTTCTTTGATGAATTAATGGAGAGGGATAATGAGGGTAGTGCGGTTGATGTTGTGTATATGGACTTTCAAAAGGCGTTTGATAAAGTACCACACAATAGACTTGTTGGCAAAATTGAAACCCATGGGATTAAAGGGGCAGTGCTGTGTGGACACAAAATTGGCTATGGCAGGGGATCTCAACCTATTTGCTTCTGAGGCCCCCCCCCTCCCGTGTTACAAAAATTCCACGGACCCTCTGTAACAGAACACAAGTATTTTTTCTGAATGAAATTAGTTATACAATTAAACTTCTTATTATTTATGTTTTACGTACTTAATTATCATGAAGTTGGGACTGTCTCCGAGATTGGTTGAGTTCTGCTTAAGTTAGTAGACTGTTGCCGAGGTTGGTAGAGTTATACTGAAGTTAATAGACTGCCCGGTACCGAGGTGGGTAGACTGCCGCCGAGGTGGTGTTGATGGCAATGTTCGGCTGCGCAGCGGTCTGGGGGCCCCACTCAGGCTGCACACCGGCTTTTAAATGGAAAAAACGCGCATGCGCGGAAATTTGAATGGGCTGCGCACCCAAAAGAAAATTGGAGGGATCATTGGTTGACGGCCGGAGCAGCTCTCGCTTCTCCTCCTGTCCGTTACTAACGAGTGGAGCGGAGCGCGCCCGCTAAGACTGGACACCGTCTCCTTGACAATATGGCATACCGATGACCATGAGCCTCTGGGGACAAGCGGCGGTTTCCGGTGCCTCACGTCCTGTGCGCAGTCGGGGACTGAAGTGTTGCTGTGCTGGTGTTGATTGGTGACTTGGGGTGGAAGGTAAAACTCTGTGCCCTGGATACTGTAATCTTCAGGGATCGGCATTAAATCGACTTTAAATTGTCTGCGCAGTGGAGAAAGGGAGCCACTGGTGGACCCCTTGAAACCTTCCAGTTTTTCAGACTGGAAGGAAGTGGTGCCCCCTAGTGGTCAGTGTTGGGACCACCGCTCTTGACATGTATTAATGGGTATACAGGGCATAATTTCAAAGTTAGGAGATGATCCGAAACTAGGCAATGTAGTAAACAGTAACAGCCTTCAGGAGGACACAGACAGACTGGTGAAATGGGCAGACACATGGCAGGTGAAATTTAATGCAGATAAGTGTGAAGTGATTCATTTTCATAGGAAGAATTCGGAAACGCAATATAAACAAAATGATGTAATGAAAGGGGGTGCTGGAACAGAGCGACCTGGGGACGTACGTACATAAGGTAGCAGGGCAAGTAGAGGAGGCTGTTAAAAAGGCAGACGGGATCCTTGGCTTTATAAATAGAGGCATAGAGTACAAAAGCAAGGAAGTTATGCCAAACCTTTATAAAACACTGGTTAGGCCCCAGCTGGAGAATTGTGGCCAATTCTGGGCACCGCACTTTTTAGGAATGGTGTCAAGGCCTTGGAGAGGGTGTAGAGGAGATTTACCAGAATGGTACCAGGGATGAAAGACTTCAGTCATGTGGAAAGACTAGAGAAGCTGGGGTTGTTCTCCTTGGAGCAGAGAAGGGTAAGGGAAGATTTGATAGAGGTATTCAAAACCATGTAGGGTTTTGATAGAGTAAATAAGGAGAAACTGTTTCCAGTGGCAGAAGGATCAGTAACTAAAGAACACAGATTTAAGGCAATTGGCAAAAGAACTAGAGGTGGCATGAGGAAAAAAAATATTTACACAGTGAGTCCCACACAGTATGGGCTCGACGGGCTGAATGGCCGTCTTCCATGCTGTAACCATTCTGAGAGTTGTTGTGGTCTGCAGTGCACTGCCTGAAAGGGTGGTGGAAATAGATTCAATAATAACTTTCAAAAGGGAATTGAGTAATTACTTGAAGGGAAAAAATTTCAGGGCTATGGGGAAACAGCAGGTTAGGGGGCAAGATGGGCTGAATGGTCTCCTTCTGTGTTGTATTATTGGCCGAGCAGATCACGTAATAATTTAATAACCTCTCCCTGACCTGTAAAGGTTGAGAGCTGACTGTTGTTGGGATATGTTTTGTTTTAAAAGGCCTTCACTGTCCTTCCCAGCTGCCATCTCGTTCCAGGGTAAATATGGCTCTGACTTTTTATTCATGAATGCTAGCCGCCTATAATAGCAGTGAGATGAATAGTAAGATCCCTGCATTTTGGATGTTTTAAATGGTGTTGAAGTTGGACCGGGGGAACAGAGCCCTGTGTCATTAGTGTTAGCGGAGACTGTAGAATTCTAAATTTGAGCTTCCCTCGTCTGTCGTCTCTTATTGACTGGGTGATACAAGATGGCATGTTTTCTAGATTATTAACTTTGTCACTCTCTCCTACTTAGTCACTGGACAAGCAATCTGTCCCCAAAAGAGATTGTTTCATCATTCCATTTATACCTTGTTTAACCATTCCATTGATGCCTTGTTTGCAGTTGGTCCCTGGGAAACCTGTTTCCAGCAGGTGTAATAAACCATTTTCTCCAGCAGAATGATTGAAGTCCATTTAATTAAACACTTGTGTGAAGGAAGGGAGATCCCTGTGAATAGTATTTTTCTTGTTAATTGTATCCCTTTCCTTTGAGTGTGTATTTTAAAAAGAGATGTGGTTGCGCACCATTTTACCAGCGTACCTAATTTAATATTAGTTGTTAGAACTGTCCCACTGCCATTCAAACACCAGGCAACTATGTTACTGTTTCATTTAAACCGCCAGCTAATCACACTCAAGTCAGGAAAAGTAAAGCGAGGATCAGCTTGACTATTGAACTTCACATAACTGAATTGCAAAGCAATGTGACTTGGGTCTGGGCACTGGGGGGGAGCGATATATAAAAAGAAAGACTTCCGCCTTTCATGACCCCACGATGTCCCAAAGCACTTTACAACCCATGAAGTAATTTTAAAGTGTAGACACTGATGTAATTGTTTTGTGCACAGCATGGTCCCACAAACACCAATGTGACGATGATCAGATAATCTGTTTTTAGTGATGTTGGTTGAGGGATAAATATTGGCCAGGACACCACAGAGAACTACCATGCTCTTCTTCGAAAGAGTGCCGTGAGATCTTTCCCATCCATCTGAGGGGGCAGACGGGGCCTCTAACAGTGCAGCACTCCCTCAGTACTGCACTGGGTGTCAGTTGAGATTATGCACTCAAATCTCTGAAGTGGGACTTGAACCTACAAGCTTCTGACTCGGAGGCCAGTGTGCTACCACTGAGCCATGGCTAACACATGGTGTTAGCATTGTGACCTGGCTCTGGGCACTGTTGGGGAGGGATGGGGCAGTCTGTCATATACCACTATGTCTTTACATGCAGGCAAGAAAATGCAGAAGGGCATAAAGAAGAGACAGCAGTATTATGCTGGAAGACGGTGTAATTGTTTTTCTCGTAATCGTTTTGGTGTCTTTCAGTGGTGCTGCAATAATGTTCTGCATACTGTTTACCACCTTGCTCGTTTTGCATTCAGGTGAAGGATTAACATTGTCCTCATTGGAATGACGGAGTATTTATCCAGTTGTTAGTGCATTCCCTTGTAGCATTAACTCTGTTGGGAGAGATTTCTGCCTCAGCGATTCTTGCAGATGTGCATGGCGGGTCCTGATGGCAGAGTCACCGGGAACTGGCTGTTCTAAGGCACACTATAAACGATGAGCTAGGATTTGGCTGTTCAGTAACTTACTACAAACAATGAGATGAGTGAAATAAATAATCCTTTCTGTTAACTACTGGGCAGACAGGCTGCCTCTAACTGTAAATGGGAAGAGTGCCATCTGGGCGTGAACTCGGCTTGTCCAACTTTTACTTATTACAGCTTGGTTATTGCAGTTATGGTAAAAATTTAAACAAACATTTGTGGTCATTTGTAGTTTCATGTTTTGTCAAGCGTAATATATTCTTGTACATGAATAACTGGTGGCAGATCATTAAGCTGTACAGACGCTCCACAGTGCCAAGGTTCCCTGCTTGTTTGTAATTGTACCACTGCGTGAATTATAAGCACTAGTAATCCTTTCGCATAGTTACCACAGCAGTGAAGTGTGCCCAAAGCCGGTTGTGTGTCTGGGGATGCTGCTGATCAGAAGTCTTGTCACCTGACCACTGAAGATGATGCGCGGAATTAGCAGCTTCCTTATGCTTTGGATGTACAGCTGCCTCTTGTTGATCTGACACTGACAGTTTTTCCTTTTCTATTCACATCTGCAGAAATTTAACCCCAAAATCTTCAAGAAGAAGCCACGGAATGGAAGCTCCAATAAGCCAAGCTGTCCTTATTGTTGCTGTGCGGTGGGGAGTAAGGACCGGTCTCTCTCTGTTTGGGTAAGTTCTGAGTCCCAGTGCCTTGTTTCAAGAATGATGAAATATATTCGTTTTGCATTGTGATTGTGTGCACTTTTTCTCACTGGTACTGACTTCACAGTTGTGAAAATGCTGCAGTTGGAGGATAGAAAATCAATGGTCCATCTGCTGATGACATCTAGCTACTACTTTCTACCACCTCTTTCACCCTTTCCACGGGCTCTGTCTTCTCAGTCTGCTTGTCCAATATCCAGTCCTGGATTAGCCAAAATTTCCTCCAGTTAAACTTTTGCCTGTGGCCCCCGCCACAAACTCTGTACCCGAGCCACCGATTTCATCCCCCTCAGGTTGAATCAGACTGTTTGCGTCCTATTTATCCCTGAGCTGAGCTTCTGACCCCATGTCCTCTCCATCACAAAAACGACCTATTTCCACCTCTGTAGCATCACGCGTCTCCGCCCCGCCTCATCCCATCTGCTGCCGCAAACCCTCATCTATGCCTTTTTCACCACCAGACTTGACTATTCCAATGCTCTCCTGGCCAGCCTCTCATTGTCCACCCTCCATAAACTTCAACCCATCCAAAACTTGAGAACGGATCTGGCCCGGGTAAATTGGAATCAAAGATTGGCAGGCAAAACTGTAATCGAACAATGGGCTGCCTTTAAAGAGGAGATGGTTTGGGTATAGTCGAGGTACATTCCCACAAGGGGGAAAGGTAGGGCAACTAAAACCAGAGCTCCCTGGATGATGAAAGAGATAGAGAGTAAGATGAAGCAGAAAAAGGGTGTGTATGACGGATGTCAGGTGATTGGCAGAAGAACCAAAGGCGACATGAGGAAGTGAAAAAGAAAATAAGAGGAGCAAAGAGGGAGTATGAGAATAGATTGGCAGCTAACATAAAAGGGAATTCAAAAGTCTTCTTTTGGCATATAAATAATAAACGGGTAGTAAGAAGAGGGGTGGGACCAAAAAGGAGACGTACGCATGGAGGCAGAGGGCACGGCTGAAGTACTAACTGAAGATGATGCTGCCAAAGTCATAGTGAAAGAGGAGGTAGTGGAGTTACTGGATGAGAAAAAAATTGATAGAGGAGGTACTAGAAAGGCTGTCTGAACTCAAAGTTGATAAGTCACCAGGACCGGATGGGATGCATCCTAGGATGCTGAGGGAGGTTAAGGAGGAAATCGTGGGGTGATGCCAGAGGACAGGAGAATTGCAAATGTTACACCCTTGTTCAAAAAATGGTGTAAGGATAAACCCAGCAACTACAGGCCAGTCAGTTTTACCTCGGTAGTGGGGAAGCTGTTGGAAACAATAATCAGGGACAAAGTTAATAGTCACTTCGACAAGTGTGGATTAATTAAGGAAAGCCAGTATGGATTTGTTACAGGCAAATCGTGTTTAACTAACTTGATTGAGTTTTTTGATAAGGTAACAGAGAGGGCTGATGTCGTGTATATGGACTTCCAAAGACGTTTGATAAAGTGCCACATAATAGGTTTACCAGCAAAGTTGAAGCCCATGGAATAAAAGGGACAGTGGCAGCATGGATACGAAATTGGCTAAGTGACAGGAAACAGAGTAGTGGTGAACGGTTGTTTATCAGACTGGAGGAAGGTATACAGTGGTGTTCCCCAGCGGTCGGTACTAGGACCACTGCTTTCCTTGATGTATATTAATGACTTAGACTTGGGAGTACAGGGCACAATTTCAAAATTTGCAGATGACACTAAACTTGGACATGTGGCAGATGAAATTTAACGCAGAAAAGTGCGAAGTGATACATTTTGGTAGGAAGAACGAGGAGAGGCAATATAAACTAAACAGTGCAATCCTAAAGGGGGTGCAGTAACAGAGAGAACTGGGGGTATATGTGCACAAATCGTTGAAGGTGGCAGGGCAGCTTGAGAAGGCAGTTAAAAAATCATAGCGGATACTGGGCTTCATAAATAGAGGCATCGCGTACAAAAGCAATGAACCTTTATAAAACACTGGTTTGGCCTCAACTGGAGTATAGAATCATAGAAAGTTACAGCGCGGAAGGAGGCCATTTCGGCCCATCATGTCCCCGCCGGCCAACAAAGAGCTATCCAGCCTAAACCCACTTCCCAGCTCTTGGTCCGTAGCCCTGCAGGTTTCAGCATCCCAAGTGCACATCCAGTTCCTGCCTCTACCACCCTTTCAGGCAGTGAGTTCCAAACCCCCACAACCCTCTGGGTGAAGAAATTTCCCCTCAAATCCCCTCTAAACCTTCCACCAATTGCTTTAAATCTGTGCCCCCTGGTTTCTGACCCCTCTGCTAAGGGAAATAGGTCTTTTCTATCCACTTTATCTATGCCCCTCATAATTTTATACACCTCAATAATGTCTCCCCTCAGCCTCCTCTGTTCCAAGGAAAACAAACCCAGCCTATCCAGTCTTTCCTCATAGCTAAGATTCTCTACTCCCGGCAACATCCTTGTAAATCTCCTCTGTACCCTCTCTAGTGCAATCACATATTTCCTGTAATGTGACCAGAACTGCACGCAGTACTCTAGCTGAGGCCTAACTAGTGTTTTATACAGTTGAAGCATACCCCCCCCACCCCTGCTCTTGTATTCTATGCCATGGCTAATAAAGGCAAGCATTCCGTATGCCTTCTTAACCACCTTATCTACCTGGCCTGCTACCTTCAGGGATCTGTGGACATGCACACCAAGGTCCCTTTGTTCCTCTACACTACTCAGTATCCTACCATTTAATGTGTATTCCCTTTCCTTGTTAGCCCTCCCCAAATGCATTACCTCACACTTCTCCGGATTGAATTCCAATTGCCACTGTTCTGCCCACCTGACCAATTTATTGATATCTTCCTGCAGTCTACAGCTTCCTTCTTCAGTATCAACCACACAGCCGATTTTAGTATCATCTGCAAACTTCTTAATCATACCCCCTATATTCAAGTCTAGATCATTGATGTATACCACAAAAAGCAAGGGACCTAGTACTGAGCCCTGCGGAACCCCACTGGAAACAGTCTTCCAGTCACAAAGACACCCATCAACCATTACCCTCTGCTTCCTGTCTCCGAGCCAGTTTTGAATCCAACTTGACACTTTGCCCTGGATCCCATGGGCTTTTAACTTCGTGACCAGTTTGCCATGTGGAACCTTATCAAACGCCTTGCTAAAGTCCATATACGTTACATCAAAAGCACTACCCTCATCTACCCTCCTTGTTACCTCCTCAAAAAATTCAATCAAGTTTGTCAGACATGACCTTCCCTTAACAAATCCGTGCTGACTATCCTTGATTAATCCGTGTCTTTCTAAATGAAGATTTATCCTGTCCTTCAGAATTTTTTCCAATAATTTTCCCATCACCGGGTTAGGCTGACTGGCCTGTAATTACTCGGTCTATCCTTTTTCTCCCTTTTTAAACAAGGGTACCACATTAGCAGTCCTCCGGCATCACACCTGAAGCCAGAGAGGATTGGGAAATGATGGTCAGGGCCTCTGCTATTTCCTCTTTTGCTTCGCTTAACAGCCTGAGATACATTTCACCCGGGCCTGGGGATTTATCCACTTTTAAAGCTGCTAAACCCCTTAATACTTCCTCTTTCACTATGTTTATTTCATCTAATATTTCACACTCCTCCTCCCTGATAGCAATGTCTGCTTCGCCCCTCTCCTTTGTGAAAACAGACGCAAAGTATTCATTAAGAACCCTACCGACGTCTCCCGCCTCCACACACGCATTACCCTCATGATCTCTAATAGGTCCTACCCTTTCTTTAGTTATCCTCTTACTCTTAATATATTTATAAAACATCTTTGGGTTTTCCTTGATTTTACTTGGCAAGAATTTTTCATGCTCTCTCTTTGCTTTCCTAATATCCTTTTTAATTGCACCCCTGCACTTTCTGTACTCCTCTAAATATTCTGCATTATTTAGCCCTCGGTATCTGTCATACGCCTCCCTTTTTTTCTTTATCCTACCCTGTATGTCCCAAGACATCCAGGGGGCTCTAGATTTGTTAGTCCCATCTTTTTTCTTTAAGGGCACATATTTGGTCTGAACCCTCCGGATCTCCTCCTCGAATGCCTACCACTGCTCTGACACGGATTTACTTTCAAATAGCTGTTTCCAGTCCACTATGGCTAAATCCCCTCTGAGCTTAGCAAAATTTGCTTTTCTCCAATTTAGAATTTTTATTCCTGGTCTATCCTTGTCCTTTTCCATAACTACCTTAAATCTAACTGAATTATGGTCACTAGCACCAAAATGCTCCCCCACTGATACACCTTCTACCTGCCCAGCTTCATTCTCTAAAACTAAGTCCAGAACCGCCCCCTCCCTTGTTGGGCTTGCTACATACTGGCTAAAAAAGTTCTGGATGCATTTTAGGAATTCCACACCCTCTATACCCTTCACATTAATTTTATCCCAGTTAATATTGGGGTAGTTGAAATCCCCTACTATTACTGCCCTATAGTTTTTGCACTTCTCAGAAATTTGTCTACATATTTGCTCTTCTATCTCCCTCTCACTATTTGTGGGTCTGTAGTACACTCCCAGCAGTGTGATCGCCCCTTTTTTGTTTTTCAATTTGACCCATATGGCCTCGTTTGATGATCCCTCCAACATCATATCCCTCCTCACAGCTGTAATAGTTTCTTTAATCAATACCGCGACCCCCCATCCCTTTTTACCTCCCTCTCTATCCCGTCTGAAAATCCTGTAACCAGGAATGTTGAGCTGCCATACCTGCCCCTCTTTCAGACACATCTCTTTAATAGCTATAATATCATCGTCCCAAGTATCTACCTGTGCCCTCAGCTCATCTGCCTTGTTCGCTATACTCCTTGCATTGAAGTATATACCATTTAGTACAGGCAAACCTCCTTGTTGACTACTATCTAGCCCTTGATTCCTCTGTCCTTCCAATTTACTTTCTACGTTTTTGTTTTCCAATTCCAGTTTTTCTTCCCTCCCTACTGATTCTATTCTTAGGTTCCCATCCCCCTGCCAAGCTAGTTTAAACCCTCCCCAACAGCACTAGCATACCCTCCCGTGAGGATATTGGTCCTGTTCCCGTTGAGGTGCAACCCGTCTGGCTTGTAGAGGTCCCACCTCCCCTAGAAACAGTTCCAATTCCTCAGGAATCGAAAGCCCTCCCTCCTACACCATCTCTCCAGCCACGCATTCATCTGCTCTATCTTCCTATTTCTGTTCTCACTAGCACGTGGCACTGGTAGTAATCCGGAGATTACTACCTTTTGAGGTCCTGCTTTTTAACCTCTTTTCTAGCTCCCTAAACTCTGCCTGCAGGACCTCATCCCTCTTCCTGCCTATGTCGTTGGTACCGATATGGACCACGTCCTCTGGCTGTTCGTCCTCCCCCCATAGAATGCCCTGCAGCCATTCAGTGACATCCTTGACCCTGGAACCAGGGAGGCAACATACCATCCTGGAGTCACGTCTGCGGCCGCAGAAACGCCTGTCTGCTCTCCTAACTATTGAATCCCCTATCATTATTGCTCTCCCTCTCCTCTTCCCCTCCACCCCTGTGCAGTTGAGCCTTCCATGGTGCTGTGGACATGGCTCTGGCTGCACTCCCCAGAGGAACCATCCCCCTTACCAGTACTCAGCACCGAATACTGGTTGGTGAGCAAGATGGGCTCAGGGGACTCCTGCACTACCTGCCTGGTCGTCCTCTTCTGTCTGGCGGTCACCCATTCCCTCTCTGCCTGCACACTCTTAAGCTGCGGGGTGACCACCTCCTGAAATGTGCTATCCATGTAGCTCTCAGCCTCGCGGATGCACAGCAGTGACTGCAGCCGCCGCTCAAGCTCCGTAACCCGGTGCTCGAGCTGCTGTAGCTGGCGACACTTCCCGCACATGTGGTCGTCCAGACCACGGGAGGTGTCCAGGACTTCCCACATGGCACAGGATGTGCATTCCACAGGTGTGAGCTGCCCTGCCATACCTCTAATTAACAGACTATTTACTAACCTAGCTGGAATAAACTTAAAACTTTAAGAAAGCCAAGTATAAACACTTACCAGATACTCACCAATCAGCTCCCTCCTCTTGTGCCGACGTCACATTTGACTTCTGACGTCACTCTTTTTGAAAATTCTGCCGGTGCTGAGTTGGTGCTGCCGCCTCGCCGCTCCTCCCAGGTCCGCACTGCCGCCGCTGCTGCTGTGTCCAATTCTGGGCACTGCACTTTAGGAAGGATGTGAAGGCCTTGGAGAGGGTGCAGAAAAGATTTACGAGAATGATTCCAGGGATGAGGGACGACTTTTACTTTTAAGTTTGCTATCCTCCAACTGATCACGCCTCTTTTACGGCGCTCCTAACAATGGGACTTGTTGCTTTTTTGACATAAAGGCTCAAGCATTTGTGGTTAGGCAAGAGCTCAGGTGGTTTTGGTTTGTTGTGCCACCCCATTATCTTAAATGGTCGATGTAATTCAAAGAAGCATCTCCTGGCAGTCAGCCAGAAGCTTGCGGCCTTGGCGTGTTTGATGTAATCGTTGATTTCTGTTTCCTCAGCTGACGTGCCTGAAGCGCCCACTAGTGGTGATTCATGAATTATTTGACAAGTCAATCATGGACATCTCCTGGTAAGGGCTGTGCCAGATTACTCAGTAGTGTTGTTTAGAGTGAAATGGATAATGTAATTACAGTGGGGATTTTATCTAATTGAAATGAGGTCAACAATTATGTGAAAAGTCATACTGCAATATTCAGAAGTTGTATATTAGAACAGATCACTTGTGTTTTTCTTGTGCGAAGCAGATTTAATTGCTGCTTTGTGTAAGAATGGGATGTGTGAAGAGCAGTGGCCAGCATGTTTTAGGATCAATATGACAAACTATAAACTGGTTCTGAGCCCATGTCTTCTCAATGATATGAGACTAGCTTTGGTGTAATTTAATTTGCTGGATTGCGAATTTGCTGTGATTTCCAATCTAAACTCACTTCAGAAGGGATCTCGTACAAGATGCAATTTTAACCCACCTACTGCACTGAGACCCTTTCAACCGCATTGCTTTAATTATCCTTGTGGCAGGGACCAAACGGAGTGTCTCGGGTGCAGCTGCCCTTTCCTAGCTGAAGGGGAATGGTGAGGGTGGGAAGGAAAATGGCATAATTTTCAAAAATGTATTTACCGAGGAAAGAAGAGTACTTGCTTGAGGAGAGCCAGCCAGTTGCTTGATGCAGAGTGGCAGCAGCTTGGATACATGTCTGGGGAGCGCCTAGACTGTTTGGAGGCACTTGCTCTCCAGTAGCTGCGTCTTGCTACTCTCTGTGCTGTGATGCATACTCTCCCTCACCCTGCTCCTTTCCCGGCCTAGGTGCTTCCCCCAATTGATGCTGCCCCCATCTCTCCCTGACGGACTCCATTCCATTCTCTGTGTGCTAAGGGTACAGTAGTGTGCAGTGTTTATGTTACTGGACCAGTAATCTAGAGGCCTGGACTAATAAACCAGCGAATGTGAGTTCAAGTTTGCGAATTTGAATTCAGTTTCAAATATTTGGAAATAAAAGAGCTGGTATCCGTAAAATGATCATAAAGCTGGCTGATTGTCGTAAAAATCCAACTGCTTCCATAATGTCCTTTATGGAAGGAAACTGGCCATCCTTACCTGGTTTAGTCTATATGTGACTCCAGTCCCACACCAATGTGTTTGACCTTTAACTGTACTCAGTTGTGTCAAACTGCTAGCGGTTCAAGACGACGGCCCACCACCACCTTTGCCAGGACAGGTCGGGATGGGCAATAAATGTTGACATTGCCAGCGATGCCCACATCCTGAGAATGAATTAAAAAAAAAAGTCCTTCCTGACCGCTTTCTTGTTGGTCTCTATGCTTTGACTCATTCCCTTTCTCGCTCATTTTTATGCCCTTCTTCCTCGCTCATTTCCCCCTCCCCTTTCTCTGCTGGACAAGGTACTTTTCCCAGTTAATCATGTCCCTCTCTTCCCCCTTAGAGACCCCAGTCCTATCACTCTCTGGAAAGTGTGCTCTTTCTTGACCGATCCAGATTCACTCTTTCTGTGCAGTGACATGTATTATCTTCAACTGACCCCATTCTGATCCCTGTGCTGAAATGCATACTCCCTCTCCTCTGCTCCTCTTGTCCCAGCACTGCTTCTGTAGGCATCTCAAATTATATTTCATGGTAATTGTACCCATCACTCAATAACAGAAATTGGCAAGAGCATCCTCCTTTTGAAAACTTTATTGACGGTTTCCTAAATTTCAAGCTGGCTCATTTGGAAGGGTATCTATTGCTGGTATATTTTGTATTGATTGAGGTCACTCGCAGCCGGTTGATAAATTGAGTGGAAAGTGTGGACTGTGAAGATGTTAAATGTATGATTGTTTTTTGTGGTCTCTGCACCAGGACTTTGACAGGGTTGGGATTGCTGGTGTGCTCCATGGATGGGACGGTGGCATTTCTGGATTTCTCACAGGAAGAACTGGGTGATCCACTAACTGAGGAGGAGAAGGTAATGCAGAATTGTGGCTGGCTTTCTGCCTCTCCAGCTGCATTGAAAGATATACCTAGAATTACACAAGCAGCGAACACACTACATCTCTGTGTCTTGTATTCCATGCACGTCCCTCAGTTGCTTGTAGATTAGTTTGATAACATAGCATGGAGAAATAATGTTCTTCACCAAGTGGCTGGTGTGGCATCGGCGTCCCAGGGCTTTCTGTGACCTAAATCTCCCAGACTTGAGGGGTTTCTCAGTTGAGTCTTGAGGTGACGCACTCATAAGAAAGTGAAATGCGGAAGAAGAAAAAGATATGAGCCATCAATCCCTCTTTTGGCAGACTATGTACAACTTGCACTTGAATGAACTCTCCAACTTATTTTCCCTCCTTAATGTCGCACAGGAAAAACTTCCAAGAAAAGATAGCTATGAAATTTCTCCAAAAATAATTGCATGTTAACTTCCAAGATGCATTGAATTGTTGGGCGAAGTGTCTTGTGATTGTGGCTCACTGGAGGTGCAGAGGGAGTAGGCTGTGTTGGGTACTGAGCAGTGGGGCTCCAGGTGCAGGGCACCACGTTGGTAGAGCAGTCCATCCTCAGAGAGCAGAAGAACACCGTTTTCCACCAACCTACCGGGTATTTCAGAACGATTAGCAGCGTCCAGGAGAATTCTACAGCCTTCACTGTCTTGCTCAACCATCTTCCAAGGAGAGGAAGGAAATAACTGGAAAGAAACATGTACAGGAACACAGTCAATCTGTTCCACGGGCTTTATACAGATGAGAGATTTGTGTAGTAGTAATTACCAATCCACACCACAAGTTCATTTTTAACATTAAAGCACCTACTGTGCGCTTTCTGTACTACAGGAGTGCCGAGAGTACAACAGACAGCTAGCTTGATATCAAACTAGCTGTCTCTGTCTCTTGTACTCTCAGCACTCCTATAATTTATTTGGAGTGGGCACAACACATTTCTTTAATGTCATTGTTAATATGCATATTGGGTGACAGTGCCACTGGAGATGTGGGCATTTTTAATTGAAAGTTTTCATCTGAGCTCAGCGATTTCTTATGTACACAAGAATTAGGAGCAGGATTAGGCCATTCGGCCCCTCGAGCCTGCTCCGCCATTCAGTAAGATCATGGCTGACCTAACTCATCTCCACTTTCCTGCACTATCCCCAAATCTCTTGATTCCCTTAATATTCAAAAATCTATCGATCCCTGTCTTGAATATATTCAACGACTGAGCCTCCACAGTCCTCTGGGGTAGAGAATTCCAAAGATTCACCACCCTCTGAGTGAAGAAATTTCTCCTCATCTCATTCCTAAATGGCCGACCCCTTATTCTGAGACTGTGACCCCTGGTTCTAGACGCCCCAGCCAGGGAAACATTCTCCCTGCATCTACCCTGTCAAGCTCTAAGAATTTTGTATGTTTCAATGAGATCACCTCTCATTCTTCTAAACTCTAGAGATTATAGGCCGAGTCTACTCAATCTCTCCTCATAGGACAATCCCCCCCCCATCCCAGGAATCAGTCTGATGAACCTTCGTTGCACTTCCTCTATGGCCAGTATATCCTTCCTTAGGGAAAGAGACCAGAACTGTACACAATACTCCAGGTGTGGTCTCACCAGGGCCCTATATAATTGCAGTAAGATGTCTTTACTCTTATACCTAAATCCTCTTGTAATAACGGCCAACATACCATTTGCTTTCCTAATTGCTTGCTGTACCTGCATGTTAACTTTCAGTGATTCGTGTACAAGGACACCCAGGTCCCTCTGAACACCAACATTTCCTAATCTCTCACCATTTAAAAAATACTCTGCTTTTCTATTTTTCCTACCAAAGTGGATAACTTTACATTTCGCCACATTATATTCCATTTGCCATGTTCTTGCCCATTCACTTAGTCTGTCTATATCCCTTTGAAGACTTTTTGCATCCTCCTCACAACTTACATTCCCACCTAGCATTGTATCATCAGCAAACTTGGATATATTACATTTGGTCCCCTCATCCAAATCATTGATATAGATTGTGAGTCGCTGAGACCCAAGCACTGATCCTTGCGGTACCCCACTAGTTGTAGCCTGCCAACCTGAAAATGACCCGTTTATTCCTACTCTGTTTTCTGTCCGTTAACCAATCCTCAATCCATGCTAGTATATTACCCCCAATCCCATGAGCCCTAATTTTGTTTAATAACCTCTTGTGTGGCACCTTATCAAATGCCTTCTGAAAATCCAAATACACCACATCCACTGGTTCCCCCTTATCTATTCTGCTAGTTACCACCTCAAAAAACTCTTATTTGTCAAACATGATTTCCCTTCCATAAGTCCGTGTTGACTCTACCCAATCCTATTATTATTTTCTAAGTGCCCTGTTACCATGTCCTTAATAATAGATTCTAGAATTTTCCCTACTACTGATGTCGGGCTAACTGGTCTGCAGTTCCCTGTTTTCTCTCTCCCTCCTTTCTTAAATAGTGGGGTTACATTTGTTACCTTCCAATCCGTGGGAACCATTGAAGAATCTGGAATTTTGGAAGATGACATCCAATGCATCCACTATCTCTATAGCCACCTCTTTCAAAACCCTAGGATGTAGGCCATCAGGTGCAGGGGATTTTTCGGCTTTCAGTCCCATTAGTTTCTCCAGTACTGTTTTTTTACTGATAGTAATTTCTTTCAGTTCCTCATTCTCGCTAGACCCTTGGTTCTCCACTTTTTCCAGGTAGTTTTTTGCATCATCTTCCGTGAAGACAGACACAAAGTATTTGTTTAATTTTTCTGGCATTTCCTTATTCCCCATTATAATTTCTCCTGTCTCAGCCTGTACGGGACCCACATTTACTTTTGCTAATCTTTTCCTTTTTACATACCTATAGAAGCTTTTACAGTCTCTTTTTATGTCTCTCGCTAGTTTACTCTCATATTCTATTTTCCCTTTCTTTATCAATTTCTTGGTCCTCCTTTGCTGAATTCTAAAATCCTCCCACTCCTCAGGCTTACTATTTTTGGCAACATTATAAGCCTCTTCCTTTGATCTAATACTATCTTCACTGTATTCACTAGAGTTTAGAAGAATGAGAGGGGATCTCATTGAAACGTATAAAATTCTGACAGAGCTAGACAGACTGGATGCAGGGAGGATGTTTCCCCTGGCTGGGGGGTCTAGAATGAGGAGTCACAGTCTCAGGATACGGGGTAGGACATTTAGGACTGAGATGAGAAATTTCTTCACTCAGAGGATGGTGAATCTGTGGAATTCTCTACCACAGAAGGTTGTGAAGGCCAAGTCACTGAATATATTTAAGATTTCTAGACGCAAAAGGCGTCAAGGGGTATGGGGAGAGAGCGGGAATATGGTATTGAGATAGAGGATCAGCCATGATATTGAATGGCGGAGAGGCTCGAAGGGCCGAATGGCCTACTCCTGCTCCTATTTTTCTATGTTTCTTTAACTTCTCTTGTTAGCCACAGTTGGACCACTTTTCCTGTGGGGTTTTTGTGCCTTAAAGGAATGTATATTTGTTGTAAATTACGTATTAATTCTTTAAATGCTAGCCATTGCTTGTCTACCGTCATACCTTTTAATGTAGTTTCCCAATCTACCTTGGCCAACTCGCCCCTCATACCTACGTAGTTTGCTTTATTTAGATTTAAGACCCTAGTTTCGGATTTAACTAAATCACTTTCAAACTCAATCTAAAATTGTATGGTTACTCTTCCCTAAAGGCCCCTTTACTACAAGGTTATTAATTAACCCTTTCTCATTGCACAATACTAGATCTAAAATAGCCTGTTCCCCAGTTGGTTCCTCAACATACTGATCTAGAAAACTATCTTGCATACATTCCATGAATTCGTCCTCCACACTATTACTGCAAATTTGGTTTGCCCAGTCTATATGTAAATTAAAGTCCCCCATGATTACTGTATTACCCTTGTTACATGCACCTCTTATTTCCTGATTTATACTCTGCCCTACATTACAACTACTGTTTGGGGGCCTATAAACAACTCTCTGCAATATTTTCTGCCCCTTGCTGTTTCTTAGGCTCCACCCAAACTGATTCTACGTCTTGATTTTCAGAGCTAAGATCCTTTCTCTCTACTGTCTTTATCCCATCCTTTATTATCTGGGCTACCCCTCCTCCTTTTCCATTTTGCCTATCTCTTCCAAAAGTTAAGTATTCTGGAATATTTAGTTCCCAACCTTGGTCACTTTGCAACCACGTCTCCATAATGGCTATTAGATCAAACCTATTAATTTATATCTGCGCTATTAATTCACCTATTCTGTTGCGAATGCTCCACGCATTCAGATATAGTGCCTTTAGCTTTGACTTATTTCTACTTTTCCCTGATGTCACCTTAGTCACTGATGCGTTATTACCTTTGTTACTCTCTGTGTTTTTCTTGACCTACTGCTTATTTTTACCCAAAGCTCTACACTACTCTAGAGCCTTGACATTTCTCTTGCTGCTTTTAAATTTACTCTTTCCTGAATCCTCCCATCCCCCTTCATTAGTTTAAAGCCCTGTTTACTGCCCTAGTTATTCGGTTCGCCAGGACACTGGTCCCAGCCTGGTTTAAGTAGAGCCTCTCCCAACGGAACAGCTCTTTCCCCAGTACTGGTGCCAGTGTCCCATGAACTGAAACCCCTTCCTCCCACACCACTTTTTGAGCCACGCATTTAAACCTCCAATCTGTTTGTTCATATAATAATTTGCGCGTGGCTCAGGTAACAATCCAGAGATTATTACCTCCTCAAAGTCCTTCAGCAGAACCTCATTCCTAGTTCTACCTATGTCGTTGGTTCTACGTGGACCACGACAACTTGATCCTCCCCCTCCCACCCCAAGTTCTTCTCCAGCCGCGAGGAGATATCCTTAATCCTGGCACCGGGGCAGGCAACACAACCTTCGGAACTGCCGGTCGCGGCTGCAAAGAACTTTATCCAACCCCCGGACTATACTGTCACCTACCACTACCACATTCCTTTTTATTCCCCCCCCCCCCCCCCCCCCCCGCCCCCACTTGAATGGCCTCCTATACCACGGTGCCGTGGTCAGTTTGCCCATCCTCCCTGCAGTCCTTGTTCTCATACATACAGGCCGCAAGTACCTCGTACCTGTTGGACAAGGTCAAGGGCTGAGACTCCTCCATCACTATATCCTGGGTCCCCATACCTTCCTGACTCGCAGTCACACCCTCCTGTCCCTGACCATTGACTAACTCTAAAGTATTGCTTAACCTTAGGGGTGTGACTGCCTCCTGGAACAAAGTGTCCAGCTAACTCTCCCCCTCCCTGATGTATCGCAATGTCGGCAGCTCAGACTCCAGCCCAACAACTCTGAGCTGAAGTTCCTCGAGCTGCAGGCACTTACCGCAGATGTGGTTGCTCGGGATCTCATTGGTCTCCACCAACTCCCACATACTGCAGTTACGACACTCCACCTGCACTGCCATCTCTATCAACCTTATTTTATTTATATAATTAGTTACAGTGTTTAATCAAATTATTTTTACTTTGAATTTTTAGTTTTAATTAGTTAATTTAGTTTATTAACTCAGTAATGTTATAGTAGTTAATGCTCTCCCAGTTCTGAAGTTAATCCACTTACCTAACCTAGAGAGCAAAAGAGCTGTAATACTCACTGTCGTTGTAGCTGTAGTTTTCCTGCCCTCTGGACTGATGTCCTAAGTTGCACTGGTTAATTTGTTAACTGCATATTCATTTAGCTCGAGGAATTCATCTAGCAAACCCACCCTCATTATTGTTTAGAGCAATGCCTTGGTATGCTGTTTGTTCACCTCAGTAAGTCTGTGCATGAGTTCTGCCTGGGCAGAGGGGGTCAAGGTTTACTGTGTGGCTTTCATGAGTTGTTTGGTTTTGACCCATTTCAGCCCAATGGTCAGAGTTAATTAAACTGCAAAGTTTAGTTTGTACTTGGACATTCTTGCTGCAAGAGTCTCCAAACACTCCGCATGAAGTGGAGAAATATCTTGATGTATGCAGACGGTGCAGTACGCTTGTTGAGATTGGGACGTTGTAGAGAGCATACTCACTGGGAGCAGAGGCAATCTGGTTATTAGAACGCTAAACATTCCCCTGAAAGTATGACTCTTCACCTAGCTTCACTGTGCAAAGTTAGCTGGTGACGCAAATCTCCTGTTATTTCTCCCCTGTCTTGCAGAACATGATTCATCAGAAGACCTATGGCAAAAGCCTGGCGATTACGACGGAGCAGCAACTGTCCACCACCATCATCGAGAATCCAGAGATGCTGAAGTACCAACAGCAGCAGAAAGAATTGCAGGAACAGAAGAATGCTTTAGGTTCTAGGGAGCTGATGGCCCCCAAAGTGGCAAATATGCTGAACGGAGAGAGCCTAGAGGACATTCGAAAGGTAATGGATGAGAAGCTACCACTTGAAGATTGAATTAAAAAAAAACCCACACAATTGATGCTGTTGGGTCACGGGTTTGAATGTTGCAATGCTGGTTTACAGAAACTACCCTCAGAGTGTGTGTCAAACTTCATGGGTTAAAGCTTCTGCAATACAAGCAGCATGGGCTTTATTAACCACTGCTTTATGGGGTTCACGAAAATACTCAAGTATTTCACGAGTGCAACTGATGCTCACTTATGCCCCTTTAAGTGCATGCTAATATGTATAATGTTTGTGGTTAGGAAGTGTTTCTTCTTCGAGGTCTGTTCAGTGACTCCACTTCCCATCAATTCAAACTGTTGGGCCAAGAGAGAAAGTAAGAGAGAGGGATTTTGAGCCTTCGCTATAATACGTTCACAACCGTTACCTTCAATTAACTCGGAACATCTGACTATCTTGGTGCCAAATTTTCTTTAAATATATTTGAAAAATTAAACCCAAGTAACATGTACCTCTTTCCTGAACATGTGCTTGTGAACATGTGGAATCTCTTCTAAAGCACTTTGTGCTAATAGCCTGTTCTAATCGCACATTCAAAGTCTCATCTTTTGCTATGTGTTTTTTTAAACTTTTATTTAATTTGTGGTACAAAATTAATTCCAATCTTGTAATGCAAAGGTGTCCTGTTCCATTTGTTTCTTGCCAAATGGGGTCCAAGAGAGAGACAGCTTGCTAGGGGCAATATTTGTTTCTGGCACATTGAACCTTTGATATGTCCTGCCTCTCTCTGCAGATGAGACCTTAAGCCGCGGCCCCATCTGCCCTCTCCGGTGAAAGTAAAAGATCCCATGACACTATTTCGAAGAAGAGCAGTGTCCTGGCCAATATTTATCCCTCAACCAACATCACTATCACTAAAACAGATTATCTGGTCATTATCACATTGCTGTTTGAGGGAGCTTGCTGTGCGCAAAATGGCTGCCACGTTTCCTACATTACAACAGTGACTACATTTCATAGGCTGTAAAGCGCTTTGAGATGTCCTGAGGTGATGAAAGGCGCTATAGAAATGCAAGTTTGTTCTTTCTTTCCTGCTAGCTGATTTGTATAGAGCATAGCTCCACGAAGTTTAAGTGAAACCCTGACATGCTTGTTGCTTCTCCTCTCCTGAATTGGCAGGTGGGAGTCATCACATACTTAAGTGATCATTGGGATTCGTTCCCTATTATAGTTGGAGAGTGCAGACAAAACCCCAGTGCATCACCCCCAGAGAGTTTTGTATGAGCAAATCATTTAAGCTCAAGGTGGTGTAAAGTGAAACTCACCACAGATCCAAAGGATGATCTGAGCTCTAATTGGAGTTGGTGAGGAACTGTTAGGCAGCACACCATATTCCTCAAAGTTAAGTCATGATGCTCATAAAGCCCTACACTACATAATCCGTGTGGGAGATTATTTGGCAGCCATTGACTCTCAAAGAAAAATATTTTCACATCAACTGTAAGAAAATAGCATAGGAGATAGTAGTTTCTTGTTCAATTAATCACTTCTTAGAAGTGGAAATAACTCTCGAACATGTATAGATAGAGTAAAGCTCCTTCTACTGTGGCCCAATAATGTGCCTCAGCCCCATACAGAACCACAGTAGAGCAACCCTGACTGAAACAGGGTGAAGTTTTCCCATTTCACAAACCAGCCATCCTGTGGCCTTTCTGGATGAGATTCCCAATTCATGCCAAATTAGGATCAGCTTTGTGCAGTGGGTCCCTGTTCACAAGGACCCGATTTGAAACTACCCAAGCTAATTTTACAGCCAGCAGACTTGAGGACACTTTCATCCCATCAGTCTAGGCTGGATTAGACCCAGGTTGTAGGGGTGAATGGTCAATGTCTAACCGAATACAGTATCATGTTCATTATTCCCTGCAGTAGCATCACTACCTATAATGGGACACCAAACGTACTCTCAGCAGTAACCTTTGATCGATATTTCTCGCATTCCATCAAAGGGAAACAGTTTTGCTTCTGAAACATTTTTTCTCCCCAATTGGAAAAACAGTCCAATCTGTAGCCCTTTACGAAAGTTTGTAGTTTTCATTCTTTTGAAGACTAGTACTACCCTCTCTAAAGCAAGTTCCCACCAGATTCACATCACTTTATGTAATGTTTGTAAGAACTGGTGCTTATTAAAATAAGCTACACTCTTCCTTATGGTGAAAAAGAACTGAAGTGCTAAAGCTGTGGGGGTTGAAAGTTCCACATGCACCATTTTTATTTTGGGTTAGCCGTGCAGTAGCCCGTCACCAAGCTCAAGTGTCTCCCAACCAAGTTGCTGAGAAATACACTTTGGAAAGTTTCTGTTTTCCTTATACAGAGCATAATCTCTCCTTATAGGGACACACACCACTTTCTTTAGCCCAGAGGTGTTAGGCACAGATTGCTAAGAGCCAAGGCTTAGGGATGTGCAAATGTGTATGGGGCTACTGCTGGAGTTTAACCAGCTAAAACGTGCACCATGCCAACACACAGCACTGGCAAGCTTCTGTTTGCTTGTCCAGCCAGGGCCACACTACTTGTTAAGGCATTGGCTTGCAGGGTCATCTAGGATTGAGTTGGAAGAATCCCAGCCTCCCAGAAACCAGTCTACCTCTCCATGTCCCATCAATGGCAATCAGCACCACTCTGGAGTACTGAGGATATGCGTAGCTCGGGTATCATCTTACTGAGTCTACTACTGAGGATTAACTTGGTTCCAATCTTCCATTGCCAGCCAACATGACCTTGAAGAGATTCGGTTTACATGTACAATATCTAAAAGACAAAAAGTCCCTGTTCTCTTCCGAACATACGAAAATGATAGGCAGGAAAAGACCAGCTGGTCCATCAAGCCTGCCCCACACTCATGATGGCTGGAGCATCATGACCAGAACCACACCACCTCCACCTTCTGCCCACCCCCCACCTTTCCGGCAGCCGTGTAATCTCCTGGGAGATGCAAGAAAAAAAACCAGGGTCAATAAGGGAAAAAGAATTCTGGAAGATTTCGCTTTGACCCCTCAAGCAATCAAATCCAGTCCAGGAGATCACTGACCATGCGTACATTATCTGTTAATCCACTTACCTTCTATATGATGCAATCTCTGTCCCAGCCAAGAACCAGTCCAGCTCCCTCTTGAAGGTATGTTCCTCTCTTTGTCTCCCCCCTAATTGATGACTTGGGTGACCATAATGTAATTTTGCCGCAGTCATTGCACTTCAATGGTAATTCATTGGTTGTGAAGTGCTTTGGAACATCCTGTGCGTGCAATAAGGCACTATATAAATTCAAGTTCTTTTCCAAAGATAGATGGTCTCCTTTCTCTGTTAGGCTGCTGATTCTGTAATTGCTTCCTCTTTATAGGTCAAACAGTACCTGAGTCTGAAACAAAAAGTTGCATTAGTCATCCTAACGCTGTTACATCAGCTCCTTTACTTCAGGCAGACAAGTCTTAGCCTGTCCTATTGATTAGTTGCCCCAGTTGGTCATGTTCCAAATCTGTTTGCCCCATCTCTTCTCAGGGTGACAGTCTACTGTTGTCACATTGGTCATTGGCGTGACTTGCAGCTGGCTGACTATAAAGTGACATATGGCAGTTGTTCTGCGTTGACATCCAGTGGGATCCTCGCATCTGGTGGTTGTGGAAGCCCATAAAACCCTCCTGCCATGGAGGACTAACCATCTTATCGGCTGGTACAAAGACAGTTACGGCCATGGAAGGTGTGTTCCCGTCATGAACTATCAGGCTGCTCATCAGCTTGCAGATCCTTTTCACTAATTCACACTATTCTCCAAGATGTGAAAAATAAACGCAATCTGTTGGTTACATTATCTTGTGTAAATATATATTACTAAACTGATATTACTCTCCAGAAGGGATGTGGGTGGGTTCATTTTGCATGATCTTTAGAGTAGTGGGGTGCTATCTGTCCCCAAATAGACTCCTGCTTTGTCCTGTGTGTGGTTGCATCCAACATGGAATATAACTGCTCTCATTACTGACAAAATTAGTGGTTAAGAGATCCTTTTGTTTTAAACTCTGTGCTGTCCATGGGTAGGGTACTTTGCACAGTTGTACAGCACAATTGATCAGAGGTATTACATGAAATACAGTCATTAACAGGTTGTAGAGTTTAATAAGAATCTTCCTAATGGATGGACTGTTGTTTATCATTAGATGAGTGAATTGCCACCCTGCAACGTAGGGTTTGTGTTGTACAGGCCACTGCTATAAAGCTGTCCGGTGTAATATGATGCAGCTTGTTTCCAGGGGGTGTTGTGTTTCAAACATCTCCTGAAAGATGGCAATATCGCCCATCACCAGAATTATATGCATGGCAATTGCAGCAGCCAGTGCAGCGGTCTGAAAGGTATTTTACTCCCATCACATTTGGTGTTTAGTTTCGAAGGATTTGTCTACCTTTGAATGAAGGCTTCTCTTAAAGTGCTGTGTTTTCTGCGGTCTGTGAGATTAAAAGAGCAGTCTGAATAAAGTGAGAGGCTTAAGAAAACCAATTAAGAGCCTTGGCCACGTTACTGGGAGCTTCAGTGGGAAGCAAATGGTGTGCTGGATAATAGCGTCTGAATTTTCTTTCTTTCTCTCTCTTTCTCCCATTATAGAATTTATTAAAGAAGCAGATTGAAACTAGGACAGCTGACGGACGGAGAAGAATCACTCCCTTTTGCATTGCTCAGTTAGACACGGGGTAAGAGGTCATTTCAATCCCCTTTGAAAAGTCTTGCAATGTGTGCTGCACAGTTAGGAATCCACGAAGAAACAAATGTGAGCTATAGATCCTATTGTGTGCCCTCACTCCTACATCGCGCCGCGTCAACTTTGCAAACTGCTGGCTCGGCACTCCATCCCTGCCATCCAGCATCAAGAAAATATTATTCTAAGACCCATGTGTGTTTCAGACTAAATACAAAACTGTGAGTGAGTGAAAGTCTGTTCAGTTCAGATAATTTTCATAGAACGCATTCTGAGAGCTTGATGTCATTTCAGCCCCTGCCGTTCAATTACAGCTTTGTAACTCCCCAGCTAACTACTTTGCAGTCATTTTAATGTGCATTATGGTAAGCTCAGGGTAGTTTTATAAACCTCCTCAATTGTGCAAGCGGGAAGGCTCAAACACAGCAATGTTGTTTGGGCTGCGGAGGTCAGCAGGCCATTGTGTTGAGATTGCTGTGATATGGAGGGAGCCTCGCTTAGCGGCAGCTTTGTTGCACTGAATGTACAAGTACTAATGTTTTATTTCAGGGCTGGCCGGTGGGTGGTGGCGGGGGGGGGGGGGCGTGGAATCAATGTATTTGGCAGTTGTTCTGTCTGGATGTTTCTGAGCTGTGATACAGTGTCACTCAACACTGGTGGCAGAAAGCGTTCAGCCTGTGACACTGCTTGAACTGATTTAATTCTCCAGCAATTGCACAACTCCAGGGAGTGTAAGGTGGCAGCCGTAGTACAGCTCATGGCCACTAGAGGTTGCAGGGCCACTCTGAGAGGCCAGTTGTGGCTGAGTAGGTTCTTATTGCTTGTGAAGCTGCTTCTGATTAGACAAAGAGGGGGAGCGTGAGGTGTCTGCTGCTGGAAGTGACCTGGTTAGATTCAGTGAGGATGCAATGTTCAGAACTTCATGCTGGGGGTTTATTAGTGAGTGTTCTCCAACATTAAGAACTATCTATCAGAAAATCTGTGTCAAGAGGTACTGTTCCATTCACAGCAATATTTCTGAAGGACTTGCGTTTTGCCATTTGCGAGATCCACAACATTTTTATAATGACATTAACTTTTATTTAACTGCGTACTGAAGAAGTTAGTTTTAATTTTTGTTGTCTCGTTTTACTCCCCAATAAAGGGCACATGCTTAAGTTCTCTCCTTGTCGAGGTCCATGCTCCGCCAATGTCCTCTTTGGTTGGTTGACGGGCAATGCACAGTGGCCACGCATGTATCATTCCTCACCCCCACTCCAGGGAGGTTAGGTGGCCTACGCAGGCACCTCCCTGTTGTTTTGGGGCTCAGATTGGGAGTTAAACCTTGGCCTCTGATTCTGTCTTGCTCTAACGTGTGATGCCATTGTACTTCGATACTAGTACTGGGCTGTTGGGGCTATGGGACAAGGCCCGTAAGGTGTGATGACTTGAGGCTACGGGAGGAGTCTGTGTAATGGATGTTGCTGGGGATCGGGAGCGGCCAACACGCTAGGGTGGGGTTAGAGGCCTTGGCTTTGTCTTGTGTGGTGCGGGTGAAACTCCAGGTTAATTTAGTTTCTAACTTGAACTCATGGACATAAACCAAGTTAAATTAAAACCTTTTATATAAAAAAAAAATAGGGGTCGAGGTTATAGTCTGAAATTGTTGAACTTGATGTTGAGTCCAGAAGGCTGTAAAGTGCCTAATCGAAAGATGAGGTGCTGTTCCAATGAAGCTCAACCTCAGACTATGACCTCGGCCCCTATTTTTTTAATCTCTCTTTTTTCTCTTTCACATGGCAGTTGTTGATGATTCTGCCATTGCCATTTACACTTCATCCTGAGTCATCTTTTGTTTCTTAACTTGTCCCATTACCATCTCCTTTTGCCTTGGGATCCCTTTTGTCTTTTAATCTCTCCTGCCTTCCATCCTATCACAGACCTTCCCTTTTGTTCTTTCCTCCCCTCCTCCCATTCCCTGCCCCTACACTTGCTTAAAAATCTGTTACATCTCTAACTTTTTCCAGTTCTGATGAAGGGTCATCGACCTGAAACGTTAACTCTGTTTCTCTCTCCACGGATGCTGCCTGACCTGCTGAGTGTTTCCAGCATTTTCTGTTGTTATTTCAGATTTCCAGCATCCGCAGTATTTTGCTATTGTATATTAAAACCTTACTTTGCAAAAAAAAAAGCTGAAAGTTGAAGAGGACTTTCACTCACGCTGACATAGAGCCACTGAAGAGTGATGCAATAGGAGTGCAAAGTGATAGGGAGTGAGACTTGTTTTTAGATTATACAATGGACCAGACTCAATGAGAAAGACAATACAATGCTACAGTTGGTGTTACAATAAGTAAACCTCACTGTTTTTCTATTAACACATGTAACCTTTAAAGAATAAGAGGAATGAATTCCACAAATGACTGGGCCCAGAGTTCAGGTTGGCAGATTCCTACAGCAGCACAGACAGGAAGTCTAACTGATTCACTGCTGCAGCAGAGATGAGGAACTGGGGCTGGAGGAAGGGCGGCAATTTGTTTTCTCGTGTTTGGCAGTACAGTAGCCGAAAGCAGCTGCATGGGGAACATGTACCGAACAGGAGTCGGGCATTCAGCCCCTCAAGCCTGTTCCGCCGTTCAATTAGATCATGGCTGAACTGTACCTCAACTCCATTAACCCACCGCTGCTCCATATCCCTTGTTACCCGTACCTATGGGAATGGGAAGTGGATACTGTCTCAAATACAGAGACAACAGGAAAACAGCGCTTTAAAAATCGATTAATTGAAAACAAATGACAGAAGAGACATCAGTGTTCAATGAAAGGGTGTCTATAAAAAGGATTAGCTGTGGTATACAAGAAGCCACCTGAGATTGTTTTGTGATAAAAGGGATTGCAGTTAAATTTGCTAATTGTAGTGGGATTTCAGGCTGTACATTCTATCCACTAACAGTAGTTGTAGATGTATCTGTTGAACAGTTGATTAGATGGGCAGCTTACCCACCCCATTTTGTGACTGGAGGAGTCTCCCACTGGACAGGCCAATGTGCTGCTATACCAGTGATGCTGTTCTGAGTTGTCCACGCCCATTTACATTCTGGGCTAAGCATTGACTGGTGCCTTGTGTCCTTCCAAATGCAACTTTATTTAAAACTATACTTGAGTGGTAACACTGCGGCCCTGTCTGTATTCGGTAGGTGAGCCACTTGGTTCTGAAACTCTGGTCTGCCTTCTTTCTGTGATCATGTAAAAGCCAATCCTACCCCCACTATCTGTAAAAGCTAGCAATCCTGTGACTAGCCTTAGTGCTGTGTAGTGCATTAGGATCCCATGGTTATACGATTCTTGTGCCCAGTAATAGGAAATGGATCTTTGTAAACCTTGTCCTAAAGTATAGTGTGCTGTTGTGACAGCTCAAATCTGATTCTTCCCAATTACCAGGGCTCTATGTTGTAGTGTAGTCACCTTTTTAGAATCGTGAGGCTTTATGTTTGGTTCAGATTATGTCTTGCGAAATCGTGGGCTATCATCTCGAAGGTTTGTGCAATTATCTGTAGTTCCACATATTGGAGGGGATGTGTACGGATTCTGACTATGAATTGATTTTCAGCTTGTCAGATCAGCGCAGGTTTAGTGAGAGGCTGGACGGTGATACGTGAAGTGACAACAGATAAAGCGGCCCATAGTCGTGGGATCAAATATTCCAACATGTTTAAAATTATTTCAGATAAGGCCACTGTTGTGTTTTAGGTGTTGCTCAGGTATTTCTTTCCTGCTCAGCGCTAAGGACCATTGCTTTAAGCAAACTCTCAATCCCTGTGAAGCAGAATGTAATTTAAATGCACAATATCTGGTAATGTAGCATTGCCAAGGGGTCAAACAGAAGCTCTTGTTACCGTAATAGCTTTTTGATTTGACACGCGCCCTCTCGTATCTCCCTAGTCTTTGGATAGTGGAAAAAAAAATAATCACTCTATCAGAACTATAATAAGGTCCTACTCACTTATGTCGACAGGTTGGAGACCATTCTAATACTGTCAATATAAGCGGAAATACATATATTTGGACATCTTGTAAATTTAAAATTATTTATGTACCAGATATTAAAGTACTATAGTATATAAATTTCTGTACCATTTATCTACATGTATTTTTCCTAATTTATTTTTAAAATGGTCATTTAAGAATAGTCTGTTTCATACGCGACACTCATTCTTTTCAGATTACCGCTTGTAGCTTATCCAAATAATACTGTTGGGGACTTATAAAATTTGCTGAATTAAGCATGCCAGAGTTTCTCGACGTGGACATATTCAGCAGGTATTTGGTATTGATGTGCAGAGAAGGGAGTGAGACCTCATTTTTTTATGTTGATATTTCAACATAAATGAGTTCAACATAAATAGGTAGGACTGTATATGAAATCGAGATTGTTAAACATAAAGGTTAAGCAGTAGCATAGGGTCAGTGCAGCAGATTTTGCTGAGGTACTGAATTCTTAACTTCCACCTCCTTGAATATAAAAACAACAAACGCAAGACTGCCAACTCAACGATCCTGCGACAAAACTTACGCGTGAGGTTTTGTTCATCAGTCTGGAGTCTCTGCCACCTGCACACAAGCTGCAGAACAAGGGTACAGGGAGGGCTCGAGCTGGGGAAAGCAATCCCCACTGATCCTTCACAATTGGTAAATTCTGAATCCCAAGCTGTCTTGTCAAGTGGACTTGAAAGCAATGGGATTCCCATTTCCCCAACCCCAACCCCAGGGGATTTTGTTCTCAGACTGGTAGAAAGGTTTCTGATTAACTTTAACACCTCCTAATTGTCTCGGTCTGTTGGCAGCTTTTAAGAAATATTTATGGGTGTTGATGGTATCATTAAACAGAAAATGGGTGAGAGATTGAGAGAGTAATTATATTAACTGCATCAGATCAACCGCATGTGTTACAGATGCACCCATGGGATTATTGACCATCTGGACTGTTGTTAATCGAGCTCCCTCACAGCGCTCAATATAACTCCTCCCAACCGGAGCCCTTTGTTAATGGCGGCGTCTCTACTGATAACCCAGCTGCCTTGCATGGTCAGGCTCAGTAAATGTACCCCTTATTACTGACAGTATCTCTGCTGGAAACCCACTTTCCAGATGCAATGTCCCTTGTAATTCCTCCTAGCCAGATCTGCCATCGATGCAATCACCACTCACTGTTTAAAAACCCTTGGCCCTCAAATTCCGCAGGAACTCCAAAGAAACAGCCGTTTTCATCTCTTTACACCGTCTCGCTGCCGGTTACGCCGATCTTCCGCCAAAGTTACTTTGGGAGTTTGGGAACCCCCCCCCCATCCCTGGAACTTTCAGGCCCTTTAAAATGAATCTGAATTGGAACTTATTTTTAACGTGGGTTCTGATGGCGAGACTTTTTTTAAAGAAAATATGTTAGCAAAAAAAACAACCTTTGAGTTTTGTATTGTGGAAATGGACGTCCACAGCATTGAAACCTGGGCATGATTGATGCTTCCTCGAGTGCAAAACGGCTTGTAATAAAGTAGATACTCCTCTGTCTGTTTGCTGCTGCTCCCTGGATGTGTAATTCCCAATGGGACCATCTTTTTGTTGATGGTAATTTGACATCTGAAGTTTTTTAACCTTCCTTTCGGTCTCCTGCCTGACATGCCTCTTGCACGGGGCAAGTGATTTGGTGTGGCAAAAGGTCATTTGGCAGCCACCAGGAAAATGGGTCAAATTATCGATGGTTGCGGGGGATGCTTTCCCTGTCGGTTTGGATTTGTTTCTTCCCTTGCTGCCTCTTTAATTTTAAATCAGCAGCACGTTCTAAAGTGCCAGTGTTCAGCAAGGGGAGAAACTGATGGGGGGAGTTTCAAATCGCAGGACCCAACCATCAGGCTGAGAGGGCAGGGATGTGCTCACCCACCAGGTGCGAGAGGAGCTACTCTCCTTTGCTCCCTGAGATTGGTAGCTCAAAAGAATGAAGGCCATATCTGTTTCTCACCTGTTCTGTGTTGATGCTCCAGTGTAATGCACCATTCTCGTTTCTAACCAGTTGATATTTAAATGGAGAGCCTGGTTGTGGTGATGAGGTGCAGGCATAAAGTGCCTCAGCAGCACCGTAGATAGGACTGGCTTGTGGGGCATCACAATCATTGAGATCCATTTCGGAACATAGTAACAGGTGCAGGCCGTTCAGCCCCTCGAGCCTGTTCCACCATTCAATGAGATCACGGCTGATCTGTATCATAACTCCATTTACCCGCCTTGGTTCCGTAACCCTCAATACCCTTGCCTAACAAAAACCCATCAATCTCAGTTTTGACATTTTCAATTGACCCCCAGCCTCAACAGCTTTTTGGGGGAGAGAGTTCCAGATTTCCACTACCCTTTGAGTGGAAAAAGTGCTTCCTGACATCACCTCTGAACGGCCTAGCTCTAATTTTAAGATTTAGAAGCCAGTTTGAAGTTCTTTCAAGTGGCTAGTGAATTTGGGGCTTCTGAATTCTCCAGAACTGTTTGGGAACATGTTCTCTGTTAATTGGACTTGCAATGTGTTCTGTGCTTCCGACTCCAGTCCGCACTAGTGTGCCCATTTAACTGCTGTTCAGATTTGAGCTCCAGGATGGCATTTCTCATCGTTATTTGTGGAGCAATAATGCCCCTGCTTTGATTGCAGTTGAGTGGGCTGTCAATGTAGGATAGATGAGGTGACTGTGGAAATGGGGGATTGGCGAGGGTTCATCATGCAGGAAGAGAAGTATTGCCTACCGGAATGGGGAAAGCTGTTGATTCAAAAGAGTAGGGGAATAACACACCAAGGGTTTATTGATGCAAGTAGAAGAGCTGATAACGTTAGAGGGGCAGCAGGGCGTGTGGCATGGGAGCAAGGGTTTAAATGGGAATTGGTAGCCCCTTCTGCTTCAGAAACTAAAGGGCCTGTGACTGCATTGTAGGACGAGTCACTTAAGTGGTTGCTGTTCTCCGTTGGAGCTCCTCCACAGTCTTGCCCCACCCTTGCCCTGGCTTCAAATACACACGTTCTGAATTCTGTATAGTGAGATGAGATTTGAAGGAAACTCTGTTACAAAAGTTTTTTCTCTGTTTGGCTTAGTTGATCAGCGCGCTCACCTCTGGCTCAGAAGGTTGTGGGTTCAAGCCCGCGCAAAGACTTGAGCGCACAATCCAGTGGAATACTGCACTGTCGGAGGTAAAACCTCCTCTGGATGAGATGTTAAATGGAGGCCCTTTCTGCCTCCTCCGGTGGATGTTAAAGATCCCATGGTACTACTTAAAGAAGAGCAGGGAGTCCTGCAGACTTGTCCAACATTCTTTACGGACAGTACTATTGAAAAATAGATTAACAGTCGTTCCGTCTAATTGCTGTTTGTGGGGTGTTGCTGATGCAGAATGGCTGTTGTCTTTGCTCAATTGATAGTCACAGCCCTTCAAACTGATTCATTGTGCAACGCTTTGAGACGTTTCAACATGTGACAAGTGAAAGTATTTATTTGAGGCGTACTAATTGCTGATTATGTTGATGGCAGTTGCACTACTGGTTATTTTTCACTAATATTACCCTGTTCTTAAAAAAAATTATGCCATGAAGTTTTGTGCTAATCAATGTCCTAAAGGAAATAGTACTGGGAGGGTCTTGAAGTAGGAGAGCGAGGCAGAGGGGTTTAGGGAGGGGGTGGCTGAAGGTCTCGGATACAAGCACTCCCAGGCCAGGTGAAGGATGAACATAACATAAGAAATAGGAGCAGGAGTAGGCCATTCGGCCCTTCGAGCCTGCTCCGCCATTCAATGAGATCATGGATGATCTTCTGCCTCAATTCCATTCACCGGCCTTATCGCCATATCCCTTGATGCCCTTACTAGTCAGAAATCTATCGACTTCTGTTTTGAATATACCCAATGACTCAGCCTCCACAGCCCTCTGGGGTAGAGAATTCCAAAGATTCACCACCCTCTGTGAAGAAATGTCTTCTCATCTCAGTCCTGAATGGCCTACTCTTTGTCCTGAGGCTGTGGCCCCTGGCTCTAGACTCCCCAGCCAAGGGAAACATTCTCCCAGCATCCACCCTATCAAGCCCTGTAATAATTTTATATGCTTCAATGAGATCCCCTCTCATTCTTCTGAATTCAAGAGAATACAGACCTGGTTTACTCAATCTCTTCTCATACGACAAGTGATCCAACCATGGCTAACAAAAGAAATTAAAGTTAGTATTAAGTCAAAGGAGCAAGCTTATAAAGTTGCCTGAAAAAGCGGTCAGTCTGAGGATTGGGATCTTTTCAGAAATCAGCAAAGGGGGACCAAGAAATTGATAAAGAAAGGGAAAATGGAATATGAGCACAAACTAGCGAAAAATATAAAAACGGATTGTAAAAGCTTCTATAGGTATGTGAAAAGGAAAAGACTGGCGAAAGTCCTTTACAGTCAGAGACGGGAAAATTTATAATGGGCAATGAGGAAATGGCGTGGAGAAATTAAATAAATACTTTGTTTCTGTCTTCACGGAGGAAGACACAAAAAACCTCCCAGAAATACGAGAAAACCAAGAGTGTGGCGAGAATGAGGAACTTAAAGAAATTATTAGTAAAAAAACAGTACTAGCAAAATTAATGGGACTAAAAGTCGATAAATCTCAAGGATCGGATGACCTACATCCTAGGGTTTTGAAAGAGGTGGCCATTGGGATAGTGATTAACATTCCTAAAAACTTCTAGGAAAAGGACATTGCATTAAACATAAACGGTTCTTTTTTTGATGGATCTTTGCCTCCTCATATTCTACAATTCAGTCTCTCTCCAAAAACATAATCCGTTGTCTCTTGGATCCAGTGGTGTCGTCCTCATCCCTGGTAACTTGTTCAATGAGTCTGTTATTCTTTGTGGGTTTTTTTTAAATGTTCTCCCTGACCTTCCCTTTTTACTCCTATTCAAACCCCTCACCAGAGTCAACAATTTGCCTGGATCAGATTCATCAATTTTTTTCAGAATCTTTGAAGTCTGTTTGGGTGGGTGGGGGGGGGGTACTGTCTTTGAGGAATGGCTCACACTGGAGCAGCTCAGCCTGCATCTGTACCATGGGGGCAGTGATCTCAATGCAGCTCAATGTCTGTACCAGACACGCACATTTATATAAGTGTATACATTTTAAACTCATCTTGGGGCTAACTTACCACAGATAATTGCCCGTATAAATCTCTATGTATGGCAGCGGTAACTTTTTGTGTTCATAAGTTTCAAAATATAGTCAACTATAAAAATGAAAAATAAAGACTCCATTTTATAAATGACAAAAATGGAATTTTATAAATGTGGCAAAAGTTGAACATGTTAATTTTGCTGTTGCATCATTTACGATTAATCGCCACATACTGAAACTTGTGCAGGAACGCATGCCCTCCTAACTACAGCGTTTGTTTTGATGCTTGAGAAAATGACTTGAAGCTGGGTCCGGTGGAACTGTGCCTCTGTTGTTAGTCAGTAGTTGTGATGTCTGGACCTGGCCCACACATCCCAAAGATTGGATACCCTGCTTGTGACGTTTAACTTGTTGCCGAGCTGCAGATGCTGCAGAGAAATTTAGTGAGGGTATTGCTTCCCTTCACTTTTCTCTGGAAACCCCCCCCCCCCCCACCCCCTACCTCCATCATCAGCGCTGCCGGTGACTCCTACTTTAATTCAGAACCTCCCAAGTGGTTCCTGATGATGCCAATTAAGCTGCATGGGTGCTTTCCTTGCTCGTGGCATTTGCCAGAGATGTTTGTGGGATTCTCTTCCTTGCGAATGTTGGGGTGTGAGGGGAGGGAGGTGTTGGGAGGGAGGCTGGAGAGTGGTGAAAGGATGGTTTTATCTTGTTACAAGTGCCAGTGGTGACGAGCCTTGCTGAAAAGCCAAGGATTAGCTGAGAACCGAACAGGCGCAGTAGCCTGTTCAACCCTGCCGACTGCTGTTTGTATATGCAACAAAAATAAATATATATCATGAAATTTTTCAACTCTGCCATCTCGCACACTCCAAGTGTCCTTTTCGATTTGGTCCCTGCCTCTGTCACCCCTGTGCTGTGAGATTTAAAAACTCCCCAGGCCGGAAGCCTCCCGTACAGTACTTCTGTTTGGGGGGGCTATGTGAGACCCCTGAGTGTCCTTGCAGCCTCACGATCATGCGCTACGTGTCTAGCTCTGTAGAGCTGTGTTGTAGCGAAGGGAAGTCCATATCCCTAGAACGGCTGAATTCAAGGTGAAGCAAATGGAGGCTCCAGCATTTGGCATCTGAAAATGAAGCATGGTTCAGTGCCAGACTCTGAGCTATGATAGAAGTGATGGTTTGGATTATTGAACGCCACTAAATTATTGTTTTCATTTGAGTCATTTTAATGCAGTATTTAATCGCCCAAAAACCATCATGTAAGTAAATATCGATGCCATGAAATGGCTTCTCTCATGAACTGCCTTTTGTTTTTTTTATTATTAGGGATTTTTCGACCGCTTTTTTTAATAGTGTACCCATCACAGGGGCACTTCCAGGGTCAGTGCTGCCTTCACAGATCAGCCAGCCGCAGCCCTCCTCAGACTCTAATGCTGCCAAGTCCGTCTCCGCTAAACTAACTCAGGACCCTGCACCAGCCACTGCAAAGCCAGCTGAGGACACCCCCAACAAAGACGGGTAAGATGCACAATACTGAGTACAACTGGATTTGAACAGTGGTACACAGATACATGGGCATACAAACCCAGCTCGTATTGGTCACTGGGCACAATGCTCTGTTTAATTACCTAGTCTGCTCAGATGCAATAAAAACCCAATAGGAGTAGTGAGGAGGTCCAGTTAATCCCAACCTGAAGATTTGATTAGTGCTAAACAAAATCGAAAAAGTTCCCTGTTTAGAGTTGCTTGAAGATGGAATGTGCTGCAGAAAGTATAGAGGAGCAAAAGATGACTATTCCCCTCCCCCACTCGAAAGGAAGGAGCGTGCTCTGCAGCAGGTGCAGTTGGACTGTGGTGGTTATAATAGAGCAACAGTGCCATCTATTGGCAGGAAATTGGTACTGCAGCAACAAAGTGTTTGGAACTGAATAAAACAAGATAATAAATTCCCCTTTTTGAAGGGGAGGAGAAAGCGCATTTGGTGCCACTGTTTGGGACCTAGGTTTAAATCCGATTTAGACTGATGGAATGGAAAACTCTGCTGACTTTAAGGGTTCGGGTCCTATCATAAGTGGATCACAGTGCAAAAACGAGTTCTAATTTATTACTAATATTGGCAGTCTCTATTGGACCTCAAGGTGACAAATGGATGTGTCACACTGGTGCAGTAGGGGGCGCTTTTCTGAGTTTGGAGCAGTGTAGAAGGATCTTTACTCTTTGGCTATCACTGGGCCCCTGAAATGGCCAGTAATAACACAAGTACAAAAATTAACAAAAGGAAGTAAAAGTAATGGGAAAGCAGCTGTATTTTGAAGTTCTGAAATAGAGGAGTTTACCGGGTTTTCACTTTGTTGCTGCTGTACTAAACTCCAACCCACAAACTATGTACAAAATATACAACCATACAAAATAACAGGAATGAATTCTAGTGCTTTGTTTTTGAAGTGTAACCTTCTGACCTAAATCTTCTGGTGAAACTTTATTTTAGTACTTAAGAAATGAGATTTCCCCTGCGGTTATGCAGTGCCTTTAATAAGCTGCAACGCACGGTTGAATTCCTGCATTTCATGCGGTCATGGAACTGTTGTAGATTCGTGCTCTTGGTATTTTCCATTGAAACATTACTGGGATGGCGAGAGGGGTCATGTGAATCAACAAATTAAGCAGTCAACCATTAGTGTTAGCTGCACTGTGCACGCCAATGCTGGTGTTCTGATATTTAATAGAATGCTAATCGATCGATCCAATCAACTTTTCGATCACCGAGAATCCTCGGGGTCTCTTGAGCCATCCTGCTCTGTCCAGGAAGTTATTTTGTGTGTTAAACAATGAAGATGTTCATTGTGTGCCTATTCTGTTTGTCGCACCATCCATTTTCTAGCTGTAATTTTCTCAGCAAGTGATAATGTGCTGGCGCTTGCTCGATGTGGAACTGTCATCCAAGACCCGACCTGAACGTTTGATATGTTTTTCTAACCCAAAACCACACCACTCAGCCCTGCTGAATCAAATATGGTTTTGAATACTTTTAACTGAATTGATCTGAGTTACACTAGGTGGCAGTCTAGTTCATTACTACTATTCTAAGTATAAAAACATTTTTTAAGCTTAGCTTGCGATTCCGTTACCATATTATTCCATTTATTTTTTATTAGTTTTGCACAAAATGTTTTATTGCATCCATATTATTTATTCCCATCATTATTGGGTCACCCCTCTTGATTAATTTACATTTTTTCAATGAGAATATATTTTGTTTCCTAAACGACTTCATCAATCAGTGATGTAAAATCTTTGTTTTTCTTTGCGGTATCCTTCCCACGAACTTGATATTTATTCATAGCAAGGCGACCACACCTGGACGGACTGCTCCACGTCTGGTCTCACTATTGTTTCATAATACTTGCATTTGTACCCCATGTATCCAGTTATGTACCTTTGGGATTGCTGCTGTACGCTAACATTTTCAATGTTCCATCGACTATTACACCCAGACCTTTTTTCTTGACTCCCCTACTTAACAATTTTGCGGTCAAATTTATTCTCCGTACTTGCGTATAATCTCTGTTTTTCAATAGAGCACCAATTATGGTCAAGGCTACTAATGAGGTTTTCATGGAGAATGGACAGAATTGTATGATCTCCAAAACACCTGTAAAAATCCCAGATTCTACGTAATTAAACCTCCATTTGACTAATTCAATCACCTTAAACCAGTGGCCCTGATGTGGTTCATCAGTCCCCTCTCTGTGTTCCTGTACGTTTCTTAAAGTTTTTAACCCCATTTCACTGAACACCCTGCTTTGCCACACAAATTGGTTCTACCTGCTTAATGGTTCCATCAAGATTATTCCTACAAGTTGGCAATAGCAAGGGTCTCTGACCTGGGCTACTGTGTTCGCCACAGCTGCCTGATTTTTGAAATATCACCATCGAGCTCCCTGAGCTGATCACAATGGTGAGTAACTCATCCATAAGGACCAGGAGGCCTGGTCCTTTAACCCTGATAATGTTAAGGTACTGGGATTGTATAATTGGCCTACAGCACCCTATGTTAAGGAGAAGACAATCGGTTGCTCGTCCTGATCGCTCTTGAGTGACCCTTGCAGGAAAGGGCGTGTTTGTGCAGGCCAGATGAAGGCAGGATCAGGCTCGACTCTGTTGCCTCCCATGGGCTGTCAGCCTGCCATCACTCGCTGTGAGGCACTTGAGTGAGATACCAGAGGAAACAACACCAGCAAGGAGTCTGTGCCTTGAGAAGAGGAAGGCTGGGAGAAAATAGACAGAAAATGGAGGGGAAAACTCACCGTTAATCACCATGTTTTGTTTCCTATTCATTGGCCAATTTGTTGCTTTTTCCTTGTTCCTGAATTTACAGATTGACCAGGATGATACCAGGAATGGGAAACTATAGTTAATGAAGAGGGACTGGAGATACAGGGATTATTTCCAGTGGAGTCAAGAAACCTAAGAGGAGATGTAATAGAGGTTTTTAAAGTTATGACGGATTTTGATGGGGTGAAGAGGGAAAGACTATTTCCTTTGGTTGGGGAGTCATTGATCAAAAGTCAATGATGAGGGGTATTAATTTACTCAGAGAGAGGTTAGGAGAAATTGATTTATGCAGAGAGTTGGAGCTTTGCCATCGGAAGTAGTTAAGGCAGAGACCATTGCACCTTTTAAGGGAAGAGTAGATAAACATTTAATGCAGTGGAAGATAAAGAGCCACGGGATTAGTTTTGGATTGCTCTGACAAAAGCTGGCACAGTCCTGATGGGCTGAATGGCCTCCTTCTCTGCTGTAAACATGAACGGCCTATTGTTCCTTTATCCCAAAAGATTTTCTTTTAGCAACATCTTTCCAGTGAAACAGCTGATTTTCACGACCTCTGGACGTCCCAAAGCGCTTTACGGCCAATGAAGTACTTTTGACATGTAGTCACTGTTGTAATGTAAGGAATCGTGGTAACCAGTTTACGCACAGCAAGATCCCAGAAGCAGCAATGAGATGCATGACCAGATAATCTGTTTTTAGTGATGTTGATTTTGAGGGTTAAATAATGGCCAGGACATAAGGGAGAACGCCCCTGCTTTTCTTCGGAATAGTGCCATGGGTTCTTTTACATCAACCTGAGAGGGCAGATGGTTTAGCGTCTCATCCAAAAGACGGCACCTCCGACAGTGCTGCACTTGAATGTCAACCTGGATTATGTGCTCAAGTCTGTAGAGTGGGGCTTGAACCCACAACCTTCTGATTCAAAGGTGAGAGTGCTACCACAGACACTTGGATGTTCTCCGCCTGATTTAGTACCGGAAGGCCCCAGGATTGTGCACATTGTGACTGAACTGTCGTCAGCCAGGAAATGGAAGGGATACTATCATGTTTTCCAGTATCAGAAGAGAGACTGAAGAAATGTGAGCATTTCAGTATTGAAGGTCACTCAGGTGACTTTGTAGCAGTATAATGGTATAGAAAAGGTAAATCTAAAACACTACTCCAAATTAAACAATAACAAAAGGTGTAATGGGTTCAAACTAGGGATAGGCAAATTTAGTTCATCGCATAAGGGTGATTGATACAACAACAACTTGCATTTATATAGCGCCTTTAACGTAGTAAAACGTCCAAAGGCGACATGAAACAGAGTGCTGGTAATGGAGGCACACCCTGAACCATTTAAAAAGTTTAATGGGATCTATAGAGTCATTATGGATGGATGCGCAAGGATGAGCCGAATGCTCATCAGTGTTGTGAATTGTCCTCAGTATTTCTGGGCTGGGAGCAGGAAGATCAGATCTGGTGCTAGTTCCTGATCGATATGCAGTGACCCTTGCTGGAAAGTACATGTGTATAGATGCTGGGCGAGGGCAGAATTGTGCTTGCGTGTGGTGCCCGAGCCTTCCATAATTGAACAATTTGCTAATGCTCGTTATCTGGACTCGCACGTGAAGGGTGGTCATTTGGTCGAAGATGTGTGTGGCTGTATCTCGGCACAAGCTAACCCCTTTAGAACAGGGGAATAAGGGGAGAATATTAAAACAACGCATCAACCTAAGACAGTGACCAAATGCAAAACTGTAGCCCTTGTCATGCTAACCTGTTACACCATTAAAAAGACATTGCCACACTATAAACACTCAACATTAACTTGTATCACTTCAAGCACTTTATACTGGTGGAGCTGATTATACACACTAGCTTATAATTAATGTTACACTGTAGGTGGGGCAGGCACCTGTACATAGAGAGTAGTTTAGATGGCCAGAGCTATCTGTACATTATAGGGTGTAATGTAGGTGGGACAGGCACCTGTACAGTACAGTCTTGTCTTTGTTTTTCAGATCTGCAGTCACTAATACATCCGCCGCCGTACCCACGAGCACTCAACTGTTGACCTCCCCTTCACGGATTGAGCCAATGAAAGCTCTGGACTCGAGGTTCACCGAAAGATCCAAATCAACTCCAGGAACAGCTCCTATCTCTTCTGCTGCCAGGCAGGGTGACTTGGACAGGTACGTGCAGGGCAACATGGGTGGGCATTGGGTCTACTTCGATCGGCTTAGGGAGGAATTAGGGGGAGTCTACCCATTGGTAAAAAATTGTTACAATCAGGCTGTGTTATTTTGACTTATCCCATCTTTATTATAAGGGAAGATATCTCTATGTATTTCTCAAGAACTGCCGATTAGAGGCTCCCAGGAAGCAGACATTTTATGTTGAACTCCTCCCTCATGTGACATCATGAGAGGTTATTTGTGGGAGATTTTCTCCATTCATGATGTCACATGAGGGAGTTCCAGAGAATGTTTGTTTATTTTTTCAAGGCGCACTCCAATAGACAGTTGAGGCTTAATATGTGCTAATACGAGGTGACTGAGACATGCTGGTAAATGTATAAAACCTATACTTACATTTCTTTACAGTTCTGCAGAATTGAAGGTGGAGGCTTCACCCAATTATTCTCAGATTTGTGTTGGTATGGATGGAGGTCACTGGCTGGGTTTTAAAATGCCATGGGTTGTTTTAGTCCATTTCTACTCATTAAACAGCAACCAAATTCCTCTTTGCTCCGTATAAACGCATTGTTTGTTCATTAAGTGCACAGTCAGTGCTGCGGAGGCTGGGTAGGATGGCGATCCCAAAGATCTCTCACTTTGTTAATGAGGAGCGTACATGATCTTGGGTCCACAGGTTACCACCATGGGTCGACTTGCATTCTAACACTGCAAGGAATCTGAGAAAAACTCAAATAGAATAGAGGCAAGAAGCGGGAAGAGAAAACAGACAAAATAAACAGAAGAGAAGCTCCAGCTGATTAATGGAGTGTATTGGAATTCCTTGCAATAATTCTAACATGGAAAAGCTGAAGCAGCTCTGTAGGTGGTGCTAGGTTGGCAGACGGGGTCAAGGCCTGTAGTTCCCACAGGATGGATGTCTCTTATTCAGGAGAGGGGAAAAAGTTAGTGAGTTGTTACAGAGCAAGGACCATGAGTATGAGTGGAGTTGCAGGAAATGGGTGCTTGTTGCCCTGGTTGAAATGAGCTGCATGGTTTGGGAGAGTGCTGAAGCTCAGGATTCATTTAGGTCAGCACATTTACTCAGTACTGATGTACATAACACTCTCCAACTAATCTCTGCAACATATGTGAATGATCACCGGAGTTTATGGATATCCTGCATTTGACTGGTGACTTACTTCTGTTTACACAACGGGCTTCCAGCTGGGTTATCAAATAAGGAAAATAAAAATCCTTAAATCAGTGACCTTCAATAGAAATAATGTGTTAAAAGCTAACCCCTGACCAATGCATGTTACTCTTGTGATTACAGTGCACTCAGTACGTTTGTGAATATTTTTTGAGTAGCACATTATCTTTTCACTTGTGGGACCTGGGTTGAAACTTGGCCCAGGATAAAAATCTTCTGTGTCTGTAAAGATCCTGAGCGAAGTCGGCTGGGGGCAGTCTCAAAACTGATCATTGGCTCCCTGTAAGTCAACGCTGATTGGCACTAAATGTCGTCTCAGTCAGGGTCCTAGAGATTGTGATTCATTGGATGTGACAGGCATTGGGATGTGATGAGTTGCCATGTGAATGCAAGTACTTCATTTTTGAGCTAGAGTTGAGGGCACTTTACTCTGCATCTAAACGAGGGAGTACTTGATGCTGATGCTTAGTGCAAGAAGTGGAAAAATATTCCATTCTCACCACCATCCCTCCCCCCCCGTCAGTGTAGACTGACATCTTTGGAAAGGGTATTGTGTGTCCTTTCTATACAATTAATAGGCCATCACTCCAGTGAATGGAACTATTCTGGTTGCCTGATGGCTCTGTTCTCAAATTTTTTGTCTTGTACTCCTGTGAAGCGCCTTGGGATGTTTTACTAAGTTAAAGGCGCTATATAAATACAAGTTGTTGTTGTTCTCATTTATCACTTCCCTCGTTGTACCTGTACAGCACCAGGTTGGCGTAATGCAGACTGTTTCGGCCTGAATTGTAGCTGATAGCAGGGTGGGGGGTGGTGGAGTTCTCTGCAAAGTTGCTGTTATTTTGCAGTTTGCATCATAGTAAATCCTGCTCGGAGCAGATCTGAATGTGGGGTTGTTTACCGTTTGTGATTTAAGGATAAGATAGAATCGCTGTGATTCTCTCTTTCCAGGAGTAAAGAGCAGGGACTTTCCAAAGACTTGAAGCCTCGGGAGGTTCAGGAGAGCAGTAGTGACAGTGAGGAGAAGATTCCAGCTTCTAAAATCTCAGCGCTGTCCAAACGCAAGAACGACACCGAGGGAGAAGTTGTGGAAAAGAAAAAGAAAGGTCGACCAAGGAAAGAGACAAAGCAAACGCCTGTAGCCATTGCAACTCAGGTATGGGTCTGATAATCTCTTGCATAAACACATAAAACTGTCAGTATAGCTTCCCTCTGTGGGTACATAGGAACAGGTGTAGGCTATTTAGCCCCTTGAGCCTGTTCTGCCATTCAGTGAGACCATGGCTGATCTGAGACCTAACTCCATATACTGTCTATGCTGTAAATGCTGCCGTCTCTGTGGGCCCCCCCGCCTGGCCGTGTCTGTGGGGCCCCCCCGCCTGGCCGTCTCTGTGGGTCCCCCCGCCTGGCCGTCTCTGTGGGCCCCCCCGCCTGGCCGTCTCTGTGGGCCCCCCCGCCTGGCCGTCTCTGTGGGCCCCCCCGCCTGGCCGTCTCTGTGGGCCCCCCCGCCTGGCCGTCTCTGTGGGCCCCCCCGCCTGGCCGTCTCTGTGGGCCCCCCCGCCTGGCCGTCTCTGTGGGCCCCCCCGCCTGGCCGTCTCTGTGGGCCCCCCGCCTGGCCGTCTCTGTGGGCCCCCCCGCCTGGCCGTCTCTGTGGGCCCCCCCGCCTGGCCGTCTCTGTGGGCCCCCCGGCCTGGCCGTCTCTGTGGGCCCCCCCGCCTGCCCGGTGCAATACTTTGCCTAGGTTCAATCTCTGGTCTTTGTTGAGCTAACTGATCTCAGCCAAGTCAGTGGAGATACTGCATTTTATCGCATTGTCCCTTGACTGGAGTGGAAAAACTGCCCGGTTGTAATCTCTCCTGAATAGCACTTCTGTGGGTCAGTTGGGAAAAGGAAATGAGCTTGGTTGTGATACCTCAAGGCCAAATAGCCTACTCACAATCACTGCCCAGTGAGACATCACACCACTGTGGAGGGCACACAAACCAGTGTCCCCTTTCATATAATGTGTACTGCGTTTGCATTTAGAAAAGCACAACGGATGTCCATCACTAAAATTATAATCAATTACTCTGTCACTTCAACATATAAAGAGTGGCTACTTGAGTACAGAACTGTTGGTATTAAGGAACTGCACCTCAGTGCAAACCTTGGCCTTCAGGAGAAATAGGAAAACTGGTGGAAAATAAAATTGCAAGCAAGGCAAAGTGCTGATACAAATAGTATAAGTTGCTTCTGATTATACACTGAGATCAGAATTGCTTTCCCACTCACCCATGTGATGTCCCTTCAAATCTCACACCTTGACTCTGTTTACAACATTCACTCTCTACTTCCAGGTTAAAATTGGCAGCTCCAGAACTTTAACTCCTGGCATTTCTTGCATTGTTTAAGTTGCTTCTCTCGCATTGCCTTTGTGGAATTTCCTGTGTCCTGCACCTTCACTGGCAAGAGGGCAGTTTGCTAATCTCCCATGCCAGTGATGCCCTGTAGTTGGCTGCTCAGATGGGTGAGAATGACCTGGTATCTTGGGTCCTTTTGAATTTTCACTTGTTTTGTTTTGACAAGTTTCGCTGTTCCACATTTGTTGTGAAAGAAATCTGAGCTGATACTGTCTCTCCACTTCAGAACTTCCCGTGATAAGTTGAAGTGACAGAGTAATTGGTTATAATTTTAGCGATGGACATCTGTTGTGCTTTTCTAAATGCTCACACTGGACATATTATATAAAAGGGGAGGCTGGTCTGTGTCTCCTCCACAGGGGAGCCACGTCTCACTTTGTGGGACTTTACAGCATCTTAAGGGGTTAGACAAATAAGTGCCTCTGTACTTAGCACAGCTTGTCCTGGCCTCTGCTATCAGTTCCTTGGCTATGTTGTGCATTCAGCTTGCACAATTCACCGTTTACGTATATAGGAGTTGACATTAACAAAGCCATACAGCACCATTACATTTTTTTAATATAACGTATGTGTTGTACCCATGCTACAGCTGACACAGACTTTATTCACATCTGGTATTGTAAGGCCAATGCAGTTGTTATCTTTCAACTGGTTGGTACTGTGCGCATATACAAAATGGATCTTGAGAATGTCAGCTACTGAATGAGCATACAAACAATGACAGACAGGTAAAGAACCTCTGGTCCATTGACCCTGTCCCACACAATTGCGATACCTTGTGTATCACAATATATACTCTCCACCCCACCCGAAACCATGTGATCTCCTGGGAGAGGCAAAAAAAAGGTAAAAAACCCAGGCCAATTTGGGGGGGGAAAAAATCTGGGAAATGCCTCTCCGACCCATCCAGGCGATCGAAACTAGTCCAGGAGATCACACTGGCACTGAATTCCCTGCAGTACCCACTTTCTGTAAGAGGTGATCTCCACCCCAGCCAGAAACAAATCCAGCTCTCGCTTGCAGGAATTCAGCGAGTCTGCGTCCACCGCACAAAAGAACCACCTCCTGACATCTAACCTAGATCTAGCCTTATACAACTTAAATTTGTTAGCCCTGGTCCCGCCTAACCTGTTTAATTGAAATAAACTGTCAGCTGGAACGCAATCTATTCCCTTCATTATCTTAGGGGGGATCTGATTGAGGTTTCTAAGTCTACGCTTCTCTGAGGTATGGAGTCCCAACTTTTTTAGCCTATCTTGATGACTAAGATGCTTTAGACTGGGAATTAGTCCAGTGACTCCTCCTCCTGCACCCTTTCCAAAGCCTCTATCAGCCACCATGTGAGGAGACCAAAACCGGACGCAGTATTCCAAGTGCGGCCTGACTAAGGTCTTGTACAAGGGAAAAACAGTATGCTTCGTCTTGTACTCAATTGTCCTATGGATACACCCCAACACCCTATTTGCTTGAGCTATCGCTACATGGCATTGCTCATGTACCTTTAAGGATGAATGCACTGGAATTCCCAAATCTCTCTCTATCTCCACCATCTTTAATGCCTTTCCCTGAAGGATGTATGAATGTTGAGCATTTGCCCTGTCCACATGCATAACACTGCACTTATCCAAGTTATGCATCATTTTCCAGTCTTGAGCCCAATCTCTCAACACATTAAGATCTGCCTGAAGCATACAAGCATCATCTACAGTTCTAACACTCGCACGGATCTTGGTATCACCTACAAATTTTCAGATTGTGCCCCAACACCTACATCCAGATCATTAATAAAAATACTGAAGAGCAACGGTCCCAACACTGATCCCTGTGGGACACCACTGGTGACCGGTCTCCAAACAGATCCAAATCCATCTATAACTATTTTTTGCCTACGTCCTGCCAGGCAGTTCGGAATCCAGCTCAATATATTACCACTAATACCAGAGGCTTCAATCTTCTAGAGAAGCCGTTTATACCTCATCAAAAGCTTTTTGGAAATCTAATGTCTACTGGACTTCCCTCATCCACTAACTTTGTAACTTCTTCAAAAAATAGAATTAGATTTGTAAGACATGACCTTTTTATGAAGTCACATTGGATGTCCCTCTCTATCCAAGTATTCATATATTGCATCCCTAATGATTCCTTCAAGCATCTTACTTATTACTGATGTTAAACTAATGGGCCTATAATTACCCGAGATGTCTTGTCACCTTTTTTAAGGATGGGGACTACATTAGCCTCCTTCCAGCCTATAGGACTCATTCCAGAGTGCAGTGAGCTATTAAAAATACGGGCTAGGGGCTAGCACATGTCCCATCTCCCTGAGGACCCTCGGGTGGATATCATCTGGCCCGGCTGCTCTATTTATTTTCCAGTTCTTAATTCTTAAACAATATGTTCATCTTTGTTAATACTAGTTTTTTTAGTAACATTATTAAATTCTGATAGTTGAGTATCATCTTCAAGGGTGAAGAGCGATGCAAAGTACTCATTTAATATTGCTGCCATACCCAGTGAGTCCTTTGTAACCTGTCCTTGAACACCCTTCGATGGCCCAATACAGTCTTTGATAGTTCTGACTCTTCACATAACTGAAAAAGCTTTTCCCATTACTTCCACAGTTGTCTACGATCCTTTTTTCCATTAGCCTTTTTTCTGATCGAATAGCAGCCTTCGTTTTCTTTAGTTGTTCCTTGTACTCAACTTTGTTTAGTTGAGTATTAAATGTCTTTAATTTATCGAAACATTTCTGTTTACATCTTATTTGTCTGTGTACATAAACAGTCAGCCACCATGGCTTTTCCTTACCACATTTCCTTCTGCTGCTGAAGTAGAGGAATGTTGCAAACCACAGACTGTGTCTTGCCTAAAAATCTAGAAATATTGAACTGTTTGCTGCAATGCAACCCTGCTGCTGCAAATCCTGAAGGAGTTTATCAGCAAAAACCCATGTGAAGTAGTGGATATGGAATCCCAGATATCTCTTATGTATGCAGCAGGGACTGGATGGTGATGAGGGGGCTAGGACACAAATCTTTCACTTTGGGTTTGAATGCAGTTGAAACTAGAACATAACATAAGAAAAAGAAGCAGGAGTAGGCCAGATGGCCCTCGAGCCTGCTGCGCCATTCAGTAAGCTCATGGCTGATGATCTACCTCAACTCTGCTTTACTGCCCTATCTCCATATCCCTTGATTGCCTTAGTGTCAAAAAATCTATCTCAGCCTTCAATATACTCATCGACTGAGCATGCACAGCCCTCTGGGGTAGAGAATTCCAAAGATTCACAACCCTCTGAGTGAAGAAATGTCTCCTCATCTCAGTCCTAAATGGCCGACCCCTTATACGGAGACTATGACCCCCAGTTCTAGACTCCCCAGCCAGGGGAAACAGCCTCTTAGCATTTACCCTGTCAAGCCCTGTAAGAATTTTATACGTTTCAATGAGCTCGCCTCTCATTCTTCTAAACTCCAGAGAATATAGGCCTATTCTACTCAATCTCTCCTCATAGGACTGCCCTCTCATCCCAGGAATCAATCTAGTGAATCTTTGTTGCATCTCCTCTAAGGCAAGTATATCCTTCCTTAGGTAAGGAGACTAATGGGATGAAAATGCCTGATGATCTCCAGGCACCAGTGTTATGTGAAATGTGTTGGGCAGTGCCAGCCCAGTTCCTGGTGGGTGTGGACCGATAGCACAATCTGGCACATATTGGCGTTGAATTGGCAATTTCACTTGCACCACGCAGAAGGCTGATGTACGCTGCGGGTGTAAAGTTCTGCAGCTCACGTTAAGGCGTGTTTGGAGCAATTTAAAGGGAGGTTTACTCTGCATCTGGCAGACCTGACCTGAGAATGCTTGGCGCCCGAAATAGAAAATGCTCCATTCCCCGAGCACTGACGTCCTCCTCAATGAGCGCAAAAATGTACTTATGTTCCTGATATGAACCAGGATGTGGAGACGGTTGATTTGCACGATTCTCACTATGCTTCCCTTTCAGGCTACTCCGTCAACGGAAAAGGAGGTATCACGTGTCTCGGCCCCCCTCATAGTATTTAAACTCCCGACGCCGACACCAAAGAAAGCATTTAACATACAGGTAAGAGATGGCAGTGTTTCTTAATCCACCTTCAGAGCATCTCTTCAAGGTCTCTGAATGAGATTGCACAATTGGGGCTGAATTACAGGCAATGTTGTGCATGCTGCCATGGCTTGGGGGCTAATATTAAACTGTCCAATCTCTCCTTACTTGGAAACTCTGCTGCCGGCAGGGAGACTCAACTTTCTGCCCATCAGCCTGGACAGGGCTCGAGCTCATGTCCTGGAGGTGGAAGGGCGGCGTCTATTTCATTGCTTTGTGTTCGGCTCATTTATTGATGATGAAATTGCGTAAAGGCTTAATGTAATAAAAATCACTTTATATTACTATAAACAATATAACACTCGCCGTGTAGCAAAATCCTCCATATATAGCTCTCAAGGGCGTGCTGTAATTACAAAAGTCAAATGGGTGATGAGATGTTAAGTTAGAATAGCGATTAAAGATGTATAAGTGAATGATCTGAGAGTAATTGTGTGTATGTGGAGTGTGCAGTCCATCTCATTGTCCCTGTTCGATTTCAGGTGAGCACTGAGCCAGCTATGTACATAGAGGTGGAAAATGAAGTTCCTACAGTCACAGGGTGGAAACTGAGCCGGTTAAAGTGCATGAGAGAAGGGAAAGAGTGGGACACACTACTAACCAGTCGAATCCTCACTGCTGCAGGAAGCTGGTGAGTACGGGCTCTAAAAGAGACTGATGGTGGTAATTGTGAGAGTCGATAAATGGAACTGGTGGGTGTTGGCTCTGTGGGAGGCTGACCGTGCACTACTGATCGTATCATTCATCTAGTTCATTCACTATTAAACTTCCTTATGGTGGTTGAGGGGGAAATGTTTGTGTATTAATGGTTCTGCTTTAAACAGTTTTGTTATAGATGCGCATCCAATCTGTACCCATGCTGTTAAGACTTGCAGTGTAATAGGTTCCCTATGCATGTCTGTGTGAAGTTTGTGTAAATAAAGCCATTAATCCTTATTGATTTGGTTCAATCATCTAACAATTAATATTATGTAATGCTGGTGCAATAATACGGTGTTTAAAATTTTAAGACTGTGGGCGACCAGTATTATCTTAATGGGACTGGCAGCTTGTTCCTAATTTAATTTTATGAAAATGAGAAGTCGCACAACACCAGGTTATAGTCCAACAGTTTTATTTGAAATTACGAGCTTTCGGAGCTCTGCTCCTTCAGGTACAGTGAGGGAATATAAATCGATTACACAGTATATATAGACAGAGAACAATGTGTCTGCAGAGATACAATCCGTCAGGGAGGCATTACATCAAAGACACAGCAGAGTACAGCTAAGACAATGAGGTGGGTCACAGGGGGTCCAACGTGTCAAATGCTGCAGTCTGCAGTTAGGCTTTTAACTTTTTTTTTTAAAACTGGGAAATCAGACAACGATGTCGAGTCACGTTCTGTAGCGTGACATGAACCCGAGATCCCGGATTGTTACCTCCCAGTCAGGGAACACTTCAGCAGTCAAGGACATTCAGCCTCGGATCTGCGGGTTAGCATTCTCCAAGGCGGCCTTCGAGACACACGACAACGCAAAATCATCGAGCAGAAACTGATAGCCAAGTTCCGCACCCATGAGGACGGCCTCAACCGGGATCTCGGTTTCATGTCATGCTACAATACGTGACTCGACATCGTTGTCTGGTTTCCCAGTTTAAAAAAAAAAGTTAAAAGCCTAACTGCAGACTGCAGCACTTGACACGTTGGACCCCCTGTGACCCACCTCATTGTCTTAGCTGTACTCTGATGTGTCTTTGATGTAATGCCTCCCTGACGGATTGTATCTCTGCAGACACATCATTCTCTGTCTATATATACTGTGTAATCGATTTATATTCCCTCACTGTACCTGAAGAAGGAGCAGAGCTCCGAAAGCTCGTAATTTCAAATAAAACTGTTGGACTATAACCTGGTGTTGTGCGACTTCTCATTTTTGTCCACCCCAGTCCAACACCGGCATCTCCGCATCATAATTTTATGAAGGTATTTGAAAGATTGCTGGGTCAGTGTGACTGGTGCTGGGACTTAGTAATGTTTTTAGGGAGTGTGTGTGATTCCCCATAGAGATATTGAGAAAGGGAAAGAGTGGTTGATTCTCTCTTGACGAACATGAGTATTGAGGGTCAGAAAGTGTTGCAGCCAGTGTCTAGCAATGTGTTGCAGACTAATGACTTGCAGCCTTGCGACCATGATTTCCCCCAAGGCAAGTTTCCGGTGTCGCCGAGTTGAGGCAACTCTTCGCCATAGAGGGGTGTAGGTCTCCTGTCCTTGTTCCTCGATAAGAAAGTTTTGCGACATGGGGCTCTGGGAAAGAGAGAAAACTTTAAACCCCGATCCTGTCACAAAAAGCTATTTACTTTGAACAGCTATTTTGTTATCACACACAGCTGGTTTTCTTTTTCACTTACCCCCCTACTATATTTAGCACGAGTTTCAGTTTGAGACACATCATTTGAATAGAGCTACGTGTCAGGTCAGGAGCTGGAGCGTGGAGGACTTGAACCCTGCAGCTTTCGGACTGCAGCTCAAGCCGAGAGCTTTAGCTAGAAATTATTACTGTGCTGGGTATGAATCAGTCAGTTAAAGGTACTTATGTGAGGTGGAAACAGCTCATTCATGGAGGGACGATGCGGGGGGTTTCTTTGAAGTAGAGAACATTTAATGTCCCCAAACTGACTCCTTTGCCAGACACACTGACACAGACACAATGGGCTGAATGGTCTCCTTCTGTGCTGTAAGATTCTATGATAAATGGTTAAATTGGTGCAATCTAAATGCACGTGAGATCACATTACATGTTACTGGTTTACACTTGCCCTGGAGATGCACAAGGTTGAATTTCAGAGAACACTTGATCCACTAAATGGAGTTTCTCAGGGGTCCAAATTAATTACGAGAAAACCGTAATCAGCAGCTGCAATAGAAAATCCTTGGTTAAATATTTTTGTAGTGGAATGCTGCACACTCGACCATTGTATTGGAATCTACAGGCTAAATGTATGTGTTTCACACTGACCATTCTTGTGACAGTCCATACAAACAACTGGTGTATTATATCCAAGATTGGGGTTACCTACTTACTACTTCCTGCTCTTCTTTGAACCTTGGTGTTCTGCACCATGGGCTGAGAAATATACCAGTTACTTTCTAGAACTCTGGCCTGAATGATGGCTGTAAAAAGGCATGTGGTAAACCAAACTCCGCAAATCCAAATGAGGCAAACACGCACTTTACAGGAGGTAAAATGGATGTTAGTGTGAATCTCACTCCTGGTGCATGTCTGTACAGTGAGAGACTGATGGCACACTTCACTCGTACTGATAAGTAGGACAACTAATTTCTTGATTTGCGACATCCCATAGAAAACCCTGGGATTTTCTACATTTACCAAGTGTAACATGATTTACTGCCCGAGTCACAATTTTACATGAAAAACCCTGGGGCCAGTGAAAATGACAGTCTCTGAGTGCATTTGCAACTTGCCGTACTGATAACCAATGTGGTTCTGTGTAGGTGACTCCAGTATTTAGAACTACAGACACCCCTGAATTCAATGTCGCTTAATTGTCTGATGATTTCATTTTTTTTTAACAAAAAAGGCTTGAATTATCATACTAAATATTCCATATGCTTTCTTAACCGTCTTCTCAACTTGCCCTGCCACCTTCAAAGATTTGTGAATATGCACCTCCAGGTCCCTCTGTTCTTACAACCCCTAACCCCCCCCCCCCCACCCCTCAAAATAGTACCATTTAGATTATACAGCCTTTCCATGTTGTTTCTCCCAAAGTGCATCACTTCACACTTCTGCATTAAATTGCATCTGCCACGTGTCTGCCCAGTTCACCAGTCTGCTTATGTCCTCTTGAAGTCTGCTACTATCATGTAACTATGTTGCCAAGTTGATCTCCTCCACAAACTTCGAAATTGTACTCCCTATGCCCAAATCCAGGTCATTTATATATAACAAGAAAAGCAATGGTCCCAATACAGACTCTTGGGGGACCCAATACCGACCCTTGTAGGACCCCATTGCATACTTCAGTCTGAAAAACATCTGTTCACCACTACTCTCTGCTTCCTATCCCTTAGCCAATTACCTACCCAAGTTCTCACCGTCCCTTTAATACCATGTGTTCCTATTTTCTGAATAAGTCTGTTATGAGGTACTTTATCAAATGCATTTTGAAAGTCCATATATACAACATCTATTGCACTACCTTCATCAACCCTCTGTTACTTCATCGAATAACTCAGTCAGGTTAGTCAGACATGATATATCTTTTACAAATCCATGCTGGCTGTCCTTTATTAACTGATGCTTCTTCAAGTGAGAATTAATGTTGTCCTTGACACTGGTTTCTAGTAGTTTTCCCACCACTGACGTTAGACTGATTGGCCTGTAGTTACCAGGTTTAGCCCTCTACACTCTTTTGAACAGGGGTTAACATTTGCAGTCCTCTGGCACCACTCCAATATCCAAGGAGGATTGATAGATTGTGGTCAGAGCTTCTGCTATCTCCACCCTTGCTTCCCTCTGCAACCTAGGATGCATCCCATCTGGACCGGTTGACTTGTTAACTTTGAGTGTTGCCAACCTATTTAGCACCTCCTTTCTATCTATTTTTATCCTATCCAATATCTCTAATCCCCCCCCATCTCTACTCAGGCATTAACTTCATCCTCTTCTTTGGTGAAGACAGATGCAAAGTACTCATTCAGTACCTCAGTCATGCCCTCTGCCTTCACAAGAAGATTTCCTTTTTTGTCCATAATTGGCCCTGCCATTCCTTTAACTATCCTTGTAATTTTTATTTAGGGTTTATTTTTTAAAAAGCACAATTATAGGCTGTACTTTATAAAAATTAAATGTTCTACATTTTTCTGTGCTGATGAAAGTCAGAAATGTGCAGTGGGACGCTCCTCCATTTTTGCAACCCAGTGTCAGTGGAGAGCTCACCTCTGAAACTGATCTGGGGGTAAGGCGGGGTGTTGGTAGGGCAGAGTGGGAGATTATTTACACTGTACAAATTGGGTACATCTCCTACTCTGCCATATCAACCCCCCCACCCACCTAGATCGGTTTCAGAGTTGAGCTCTCTGTTCTGACCCACCACTGCACCTTAATGCCAGACACATGAGTGCCCTTTACTGCACCATTCCCCACACCAGCCATTGTTGTCTGTCTGCCTGAGGGGAGGAAGCATTGCTGAATCCTGGGCAACAGATGTGAGGCAACTTTGGAAGTGGGTGGAGATTTTGAAAAACAAATTTTTACTTCAAACCTTTGTAGTTAGCAGAAAGAGGAGACTTATTCCCTGTCTAAGATGAACTTGAAGCCATATCTGTTAGAAGCCATAACCGCACTGGGTCCCCTACAAAAATGCTGATCTCGGGGCGGTGTGGACATTTTACCAAAGTCGGTTGCTTTACATTGGAAATGCTGTTGGATGCCCTCTAAATAATTTTTGTCCTAAATTGGTAAACTTTATTCTGCTCACACCAAATATACACCAAAGAAGAAATGGCAAAGTGATAGAGATGGAAAACCTCACTGAAACCTACGTGAATCTTGTGGGACTATTGATTGACATGCAGGTCTCTACTTTTGTGTAGAGAAGCAACACGACCTCCTGTGGACTAAAGCAAAGGCAAAATGGTCTGTTCTTGTGATTTGAGACATTGATCTGTTAGAAACAGAAAGCAACTGGTCCCCTTACCCAATATTCGATAGGGACTGGAGCAGAGGGAATCTTTCACAGTGTTTTCTGATTATGTTCCTATCAGCTTGTGCAATACTGTAGCACATCTGTTATTGTGGGTCTCCTACACTTGGAGGGAGGAACTCCTCTCTGTACCGTACTGTTTCCCCTCCTGCCCCCCTCAGTACCAGGCTGTGGTCCCCCCTCCGTACCGTGATGCCATTGGCCTAGTAGTTGTCACTAATTGATGCAAAGTTTCATCGGGGCTCATCCTAATCCGTTCTTCTCCTTTTTTGCAGTGACCTTGTCAGCGTTGCTTGTGAGGAGCGGACAGTGTCCGTGTTTTCGGCAAGTGGGCGACGGCTGCTACCTGCCATCCTTCTCCAGTCGCCTATCTCTACACTGCATTGTGCAAGTCACTTTGTGATGGCTCTGATGGCTACTGCCACACTCTCTGTCTGGTAAGTGTGCACTACTGGGGAAAATAACAGAGAAAATGGCCATCCAAATAGATTAGATAGAATAAAGGACTTCAAGGCGAGCGAGTTGTATAGAGAAATGTTGAGCAGCTGACCCTCATTGGTCCAGGCATGTGTATCGTTTACACAGATATAAATTATTGTCTTTTATGTGTCTCTCTTGGCCTCCTGTTCTTCCACAGTACAGAAAGATAACTGATAAGGGGACAGGCAAGCGTCGATGATGATTCAGCAAAGAGCACACAAATAATTCCAAGAGTAATGGTGATAAGTTATGAGGAAAGATTTAAAAAACAACTCATTCTCTATCGACAGAAGGCATACAGGATACTTTCCGAGGCATAGAATATAAGAGCAGAGAGGTTATGCTAGAACTGTATAAAACACTAGTTAGGCCATAGCTAGAGTACTGCGTACAGTTCTGGTCACCACATTACAGGAAAGATGTGATCGCACTAGAGAGGCTACAGAGGAGATTTACGAGGATGTTGCCAGGACTGGAGAATTTTAACTATGAGGAAAATTTGGATAGGCTGGGACTGTTTGCTTTGGAACAGAGGAGGCTGAGGGGAGACTTCATTGAGGTGTATAAAATTCTGAGGGGCCGAGATAGAGTAGATAGGAAGGACCTATTTCCCCTAGCAGAGAGGTCAATAACCAGGGGCATAGATTTAAAGTAATTGGTAGAAGGATTAGAGGGGAGTTGAGGAGAACTTTTTTCACCCAGAGTGTGGAGTGGACTGCCTAAAAGGGTGGTAGAGGCAGAAACCCTCATCGCACTTGAAGTGTCGTAACCTACCAAGAGCTGGAAAGTGGGATTAGGCTGGATAGCTCTTTTTCGGCCGGCACAGATATGATGGGCCGAATGGCCTCCTTCTGTGCTGTAAATTTCTATGATTCTATGACAGAAAATAGTTAAGTGAGAAACTTTGTTGAAATATATGAAATATTAAGTATCCGGATTATTTACTTTAAAATTAGGCAGAATGCTAGGACTAGAGGTCATAAATACAAAGTGATGAAAGTGAATTTGATTCTGCTGCCATAGAATTTAAATATAAGAAATGTGATAAATGTCTGGAGTAATCTGCCGGGCAAGGGATTGTAAAAAGAAAATCAGTTACTCCACTCTGAGGCCAATATTAGCCTTCCAATCATTGTTCTGGCCAAGTTCAGTTAACTGAGCACAGATCAGGAATTGAGGCTGGGACCTTCTGGTCTGTACAGCTTAATACTGCACTGGGTGGTGACTTTTCCACGAGGGCCTCAATCGTGCTTCATGACGAGGGAAACTTATCTTCAGCTTGTAACTAAATGGACCTCATTTGAGTATTAATTGGGATTGAGGCCTGGATTTATTGAATTTGTTGTACCGAGCAATCCAGATATCTGGGAGGTTAACTGTATCGAGGTGAGAATCTGTTTCAGCTGATATAGCTTCCCAAGCTCATTGTGCTGATGAAGGAGCAATGTCACATGACTGGTGTAGGCTTGAAGCTCGCTGATGGGAGTTCCTGACACTGCAGCTGTACCGTGCTGATGTTTTACGGGCCACGATTTCCATGCTCAAACTGGAGACTTCAATTGTATTTCATGTTTCCTTGTTTCTCCAGGGATGCAAAGAAGCAGACTGTGTTGGTCAAGGATGAGTCTCTAATCACTATATTATCAGGTACTGGGCTTTGATTTCTACTTACTCGCACACAGTTCGTGCACTAGCTGCAAAGGCAGGGGTGTGAGACCAATTGTGAAACTTAGTCGAGACTCCTCCCATGTCTCTTCCCCAACCACCGACTGAAGCTTTTAGTTTGTAATCTGATCGCATCTGGCACACTGCATTCCACATTCTCGCAACCCTTTTGGTTAATTTTAATGTTCTGCCTCCGACTGGAACCTCGTTCACTTGAGGTACTGTGATGAATTCAGATATATGAACATCAAGAATTTCCTGGTGTGTTGCAGCACTTGCCCAGTGCAGTGCAGAGTTCGACAAAAGGGTTCCAGCCCCCAGCTCAGACTGCTGGGCCATCATGTTAGTGTTCCCTATCCATACAGCCCTTCTAACTGATGTTGTAAAATAGCAGTTTTATTTAGGACCAGGGTTAGAGCATTCGGTCCATCGAGCCTGCACTGCTTTTTTGTTAGCCGTAGCTGTTCTTCATCTTTTTTAATCCCAGTTTCCTGTCCATTTCTCTACATCTTTTAGTACCTTTCCTTCTTAAGTAAGTTACAATTTGGGCTCTTTTTGACATTTACTGTGGTCTTTCTGGCTGGATGGTAGTTTCCACAAGTCGGCCTAGTCATTAACAACAGATACAACAATATGAATTTATATACCACCTTTAACATAAAGAATTTCCTACAGTACTTCACAGTAAAGGAAATGAACACCGAGCCAGAATGGAGCACTTAGGAGGAGTAATCAAAAACTTGGTTGAAGAGATGAGTTTTAATAAAGTTTTAAAGGTGGAGAGAGAGATGAAGATGCTGAGCAGTTTAGGGATGGAATTCTAGAGAGTAGGACCCAGGCAGCTAAAGGCAGTGGGGCAAAGAAAGGGGCAAGGTGATACATAAAAGGCCAGAGTCAGAGAAACCCATTTGGTGTGGAATATAGGGCTGAAGCAAGTTCCAGAGATGGAGGGTGGGGAGGGGCTTAAAGACGAGGACAAGGATTTTAAACTTAATGTGTTGTGGGGTCGGGGAGCTAATGGTAGTTTAGCAGGACAGAGGTGATGGGCGAGTGGGACTTAATGTGCGTCAGGATGCATGTGGCAGAGTTTTGGACAAGTTGGAGTTTATGAAGGAGATTGTTGGAGTAGTCAAGTCTGGAGATGACAAAAGTGTACATTTGGGTTCAGCAGCAAAAAAGGCTAGGGTAGGGGCAAATGTGGACAGTATTGCAGAGGTGGAAGGAAGTAGTATTTGTGATGGAAAATATTTCGGATCTGGAACAGTTCAGTGTCGAATAGTCACTTACGAAATAAAACTTGGTTCCTTATTCATGTGGTGTAAAGGTTACATTCTGAAGTTTCTTTTCATCAGCCACTTTTCCTGCAGACTGTCTCTCTCGGTCATTTTATAACTTAGTGAGAGAGGGACGCTTCCATTCTAACTCTAGCAATTAAAAAGAAAAGACAGAAATTTCCATATTGGTGCAAGTTAGTATCTTTTGCCCTTATAAACATCTCCATTGATTCAGTATCTATGGCCTTCTGGGGTACTGCATTCCACATTCTCACAACCCTTTGTGTGAAGACACTTTTCCTGGATTTACTTTTGACCTTGTTTGTAGGGATCTGCTACCAAATTCCTCATGGATCTGAAACAATCCTTGAGACAACCATTTCTGTCCTGCCCATATCGACGGCAGTCAATGAAGTGCAGCCATATGAAGTGTGCAGACACTGCAATCCACACCAGGAAACTGCACACCCATTTATCATCAACTGTGTAATTATAACCCTGTTAATCTACAGGATTATTCAGCAGCAAAACAGTTTGTTCTATTCTTTAAATAGTTTATTTCCTACAGTATAGCAAGAAACCCTGCCAGTGACAGTACATGTGTACAAAAGTTGTTACCAGGAGAATGGCACCTGTTACTACCAGAAGGAAACAAATTGCTCTTTTGCCCTGGTGCAACTGTATGTGTACAGAAGCTGATACTGGGACATGTGTGCGCCTTACAGTACTAGACGGGAGTGAATTGTTCCCTTTAACTCCAGCACTGTACTTGTACGGGAGTCGACACGGGTGAATATAATTGAACAGAGTAGACAGGAATAAGTTGCCCTTTCACTGGACTGGATCTCCTGTATAGAGAATGGCACTTGTTATCTGAGAATATCTGAAAGCTATCTGTTTGTCATACTGTTGATAGCAGTGTACAGCTTTGAACTGTCCAAAACATAGAAAATAGATTGATTATCATCTCCTCTCTTGCCTTTGGGCGATCTGTTCAGACTAACAAAAGGATGTGTAGTTAAAGTGCTAGATAATCGGGATGAATTGGACAGTGTGTGACTCCTTCCAGTGAATCTCTAGTCCCTTGTCCCTTAACTACAGATAACCTAAATATAGCTTTTACCATAAATCTTTTTTATTAGATTTTTAAATTGATTGATTTCCTGTAAATTATAAAATGCAAACATGGGACCATCAAATCTTCCCTGGACTGTTTGTCAGTTGCACCTGGTTTGTACTGAAACCCGGCCGGGGGCTTTGCCAACTTAAAATAAAATGATTATGCCTTTTTCTGTCGGTGCATTCTCGGTTCCTTGTTGTCTTTTCCTGTGCATCTGTTTCCGGGCAGTCAAATGAAGCTTAAGAAAAGCAAACACTTCCCCCCACCCCCCACCCACTACCCCCCAAACCCCGCGTCATGGTTAATCCGCAGGCGTGTGAATTGCTGATGTTTTCACCAGGTTTTCAGCCTGAGCCCCCTGCTCCACCATCACCTCATATGGTTTACTGTTCCCAAAGATTGCTAGCTGGCATTTCTGCTAGTCGGATCTAAAATGAGGCATTCCAACAGCCCAATCCCTACCTCAGGAGAGCAGGAATGGTCCAAAAGTGAAACAAATCCAACAAAACGAGAGTTTTCCCTGAAGTCCTGGCCAATATTTATCCCTCAACCAACATCACTAAAACAGATTATTTGGTCATTATTTTATTGCTGTTTGAGGGATCTTGCGGTGTGCAAATTGGCTGTCGCATTTCCTACAACAGCAACTACGCATCTTAAAAGAAACGCTCATTTTGGAGCAATTAGCAAATCTTTACTGAGAAATACAAAGCCTGTACGCTCACGGGAGGGGGCAGTTTCATGAACATTCTTTTTGAGCACACGTAAGTGCCCTCCATAATGCCTCAGGCACACATCTGAAGACCCTTGGCCACTGTCCACTGGTTTTTAGTATTTGCAGCAGTCTTGAGAGCAAAACCCTGGACTCTGAAACTTTCCATAAATTCGAATGTCTGTGTGTTTTCATGTTATATTTGTGTCTCGGGGCAAGAATTGACTAGTTACTTCAGAAATGATTTTCTGTTTGAAAGGGATAAATTGCCCACTGAAACATCCACCTCTTGGCATTTTCAGTGAAAAGGCCAATCCTTCCCTGGGTAAAGATTACACAGTATGTCATTGTAAATTATGTGGATAGACTAGAGGCTGGGATTGTTCTCCTTTGAGCAGAGAAGGTTAAGAGGAGATGTAATAAGAGTTTAAAATTATTAAGGGTATTCATAGAAGAGAATAAAGAGAAAGTGTTTTGACTGGCAGGAGGGTCGATGGCAGAGGAGACAGATTTAAGATCATTGCCAAAAGAACCAGCGGAGAGACGAGACCTTTTTTACGCAGCGAGTTGTTATGATCTGGAATGCACTGATTGAAAGGGTGGTGGAAGCAGATTCCATATTAACTTTCAAAAGGGAATTGGATATATACTTAAAATCACTTTTGCAGGGCTATGGTGAAACAGCGGGGAAGTGGGACTAATTGCATAGCTTTCAAAGAGCCGTCACAGGCACGATGGGTCGGATGGCCTCCTTCTGTGCTGTATTATTCTATGATAATGCTCAGTAGCTAGTGTTTTGCCAATTAGAAATTGTTTCACCTACAACTTTTAACTGCCACAGTCTTTTCCACAAAACAAAAACATCTATTTGGTTTGATTTAGTTTTAGTGTTCTTACTGTGATCCCTTTCTTAGCTGAAATGGTATCACTTCCAATTGAGCACGAGCTGTAAAACTGAAGCTATATTGTAATCACTTGCTATATGCTGCAGTGCATAAGCTGGTATAAGACAGTAGTATGTGGATTTGAACCCTTGTACACTATATGGTGCACTGGCTAAATATACCAGATACTATTTAGAATCTGTGATACCATCACTGTCAGGGTGCTATATTATTCGACGCTGTGTAATCCTTGACACATGGTGCTGTATGACAGAATGCACTGTAATCCCTGTTGTAGGGTGCTATATTACAGAATGCACTCTCATCCCTGACCAAGGGTATTGTATTACAGGATGTGGTGTAGTCCCTAACCCTGGGTGCTGTGCGAAGGGATGTGGTGTAGTCCCTAACCCTGGGTGCTGTGCGAAGGGATGTGGTGTAGTCCCTAACCCTGGGTGCTGTGCGAAGGGATGTGGTGTAGTCCCTAACCCTGGGTGCTGTGCGAAGGGATGTGGTGTAGTCCCTAACCCTGGGTGCTGTGCGAAGGGATGTGGTGTAGTCCCTAACCCTGGGTGCTGTGCGAAGGGATGTGGTGTAGTCCCTAACCCTGGGTGCTGTGCGAAGGGATGTGGTGTAGTCCCTAACCCTGGGTGCTGTGCGAAGGGATGTGGTGTAGTCCCTAACCCTGGGTGCTGTGCGAAGGGATGTGGTGTAGTCCCTAACCCTGGGTGCTGTGCGAAGGGATGTGGTGTAGTCCCGAACCCTGGGTGCTGTGCGAAGGGATGTGGTGTAGTCCCTAACCCTGGGTGCTGTGCGAAGGGATGTGGTGTAGTCCCTGGCCTTTGAAGCTGTATAATATGATGCAATCTGTGGCTCAGCTTTAATATACGCTTACGTTTTGTTCACAGGTAACGATACCACTATAACACAATCGCTGCTTACACACCACGGTGTCCCGGTGGTCACTCTGTCCAATGGCAAGTCGTACTGCTTCAACACTTCCCTCTGCACGTGGTAAGGAATTAAAGTTTGATTGGTCAAAAGGTGAATCTCGCCTGACACTCTGCGGATGGGCACAGTTTGTATTTTTTTTTAATTGGAGGAACAAATAACTGCATGGTGGTGGGGGTTGTTGTGGGTCAGTAAAGGGAAGGGAGAGAGGGTTCCATACAGTGCTCCTGTGTTGTAGTTGTCACTCTTGTCCTTTACCATCAGTCACCTGTCCCAACGTAGCCAGCACAGCTGCTGCAATGACTTCTCTTCCTACCCAACATGGATGTGCCCAAGGCTCTACATCCTGCCCATTGGTAGCATCATTCTGGGAATGGGGCCAGCTTTCACATGAATGCTGTACCTTGTCGCCACCATCCTTGACTCCACAACCACCACTGCGGTTGTCCGACTGTTATCTGCCATCATGTCATAGGTGAAAAGAACTTTCTTCAACTACATGTTGGAGAGACTGAAGCCAACCTGGCTCCCACAAAATATTCTTCACCCAAGAGCCTGTTTCCATCCCATAAGAACATAAGAATTAGCAGCAGGAGTAGGCCATACGGCTCTTTGAGCCTGCTCCGCCATTCAATAAAATCATGGCTGATCTTCCATCTCAACTCCACTTTCCTGCCCGATCCCCCTTCCCTACCTGCTTACTCAAGATGCGGAGATGCCGGTGTTGGACTGACGAAGGAGCAGCAGCTCCGAAAGCTTGTGATTTCAAATAAAACTGTTGGACTATAACCTGGTGTTGTGCGACTTCTCACTTTTGCTTACTCAAGGTGAGCCTGATGGTGCACAACCTTGGTGTCTGCTTGACCTTGAGAGCTGAGCTTCAAACCCAGATTCAGTTCACTATTTAGACCAGTGGCGGGCAAAATACGGCCCGCGAGCTGTATCCAGCCCGCCAATGAATTCAATCTGGCCTGCCAAGGCCTGGCTTCGAGGCCAAACGTCTGCTGTGCCTGACCCCGCCCCACATAACGTCAGGAGCCGGGTTATTGTCTGCGAGGCAGCAGGGCCCTTTCGATAGCTGCAAAAGATCTTCCGATCAGGATTAAGGTGAATTATTCCAGCACAGTAACTGAGATTTGCTTCTTCTGATAAGTCTGAGCCTTAAACTTTTGCGTCAAACCAGTGTGTCCAGAAAAGAGAAATTTTCTGCAATGGAATTTGTAGCTCCTGAATTGTTCCACAACCCTAAATGTTATATGGGGCAGCACTCCCTATTCGTGTTGGGAGGCCAAGATATGGAGACTGGCGGCCGGGATCATCAATCCCACTGCACTCTAATTTTAGTCAAAACGTGTAAGCTGTTTCTCAGTGGGGTGCCTTAATGCTTCACTTTTGCACCGCTCTAACTGAGAGTTACTGCAAAAGTGGTGATGTAACTCCAAAGTCGGGTTCCCTCTGCTTCTGGAGTGTATGGATTGAAACTCCAATGTGATGTACGGCCGAGTTTAAAATGTGCTGAGGGATTCCGTTTACCTGAGCATATTATAAACTGAAGGAGAAAGCTTTTTTTTTAATGCTTTGAGAGTTTGGGAGCCCGTGCCCACTCTCTCAACATTTCAACTTTGATTTCTGGCAGCAGAGCCATGCACGTATGTGTAACCATGGCTGGACACCGTGCTCATGGCAGCACTGATGTTGATTTGTAGCCATGCACAGTCCACCGTAGAACTCCGATGCTCCCAGTGCAACTATCAATCCCAGAACATTAATGTAGTAAAGCTGCAGTCCGTGTCACACTGTATGAAAGTGACTTTGCAGAAGACTTTCTGGGAGTTTGGGACTTTTTACTTCATTGGGAACACATCAGCTATAGTTTCAGCATCATTTGTTTCAGTGACCAACCAACATGAGTGCCATTTTGACTGGTCGGTGTGATATTAATCACTGTTGCTCAGTGTGCCATTTTAGAGAATGCGCAAGTTTGTACCCATATTGCAGAAAGTTTTCAGTCTTCTGTGGGATACATTGGGCCCCGTCCCCCTGGGGGAGGGGGAGGGCCTTTTACTGACGGCAGCGTGGCCCATGATCTGGTGGTGAGTGCAGCAGCAGGGAGAGCGCAGGCACAGCTCGCCCCCCAGCCCAGGCCCTCACTCCTACCCCCTCATTTCCCCCCTTCGAAGGACCGCCTCCCCCCGAACTCACCCCCCCCCCCCTCACTGCCCAGCCCAGCTCACCCCAGCCCAGCTCTCCCCCCAGCCCAGCTCTCCCCCCCAGCCCAGCTCTCCCCCCCAGCCCAGCTCTTCCCCCCCCAGCCCAGCTCTCCCCCCCCCCCAGCCCAGCTCTCCCCCCCCCCCCCCCCAGCCCAGCTCTCCCCCCCCCCCCCCCCCCCCAGCCCAGCTCTCCCCCCCCCCCCCCCCAGCCCGCCTCTCCCCCCCCCCCCAGCCCGCCTCTCCCCCCCCCCCCCCCCCCCCCCCCCCCCCCCCCCAGCCCAGCTCCCCCCATTCCCCACTAGTGGCCCATGATCTGGTGGTGAGTGCAGCAGCAGGGAGAGCGCAGGCACAGCTCGCCCCCCAGCCCAGGCCCTCACTCCTACCCCCTCATTTCCCCCCTTCGAAGGACCGCCTCCCCCCGAACTCACCCCCCCCCCCCTCACTGCCCAGCCCAGCTCACCCCATCCCCCCCCAGCCCAGCTCACCCCATCCCCCCCCAGCCCAGCTCACCCCATCCCCCCCCAGCCCAGCTCACCCCATCCCCCCCCAGCCCAGCTCACCCCATCCCCCCCCAGCCCAGCTCACCCCATCCCCCCCCAGCCCAGCTCACCCCATCCCCCCCCCCAGCCCAGCTCACCCCATCCCTCCCCAGCCCTCCCCCCCCAGCCCAGCCCTCCCCCCCAGCCCAGCCCTCCCCCCCAGCCCAGCTCTCCCCCCCCAGCCCAGCTCTCCCCCCCCAGCCCAGCTCTCCCCCCCCAGCCCAGCTCTCCCCCCCCCCAGCCCAGCTCTCCCCCCCCCAGCCCAGCTCTCCCCCCCAGCCCAGCTCTCCCCCCCAGCCCAGCTCTCCCCCCCCAGCCCAGCTCTCCCCCCCCAGCCCAGCTCTCCCCCCCCCAGCCCAGCTCTCCCCCCCCCAGCCCAGCTCTCCCCCCCCAGCCCAGCTCTTCCCCCCCCAGCCCAGCTCTTCCCCCCCCAGCCCAGCTCTTCCCCCCCCAGCCCAGCTCTTCCCCCCCCCAGCCCAGCTCTTCCCCCCCCAGCCCAGCTCTTCCCCCCCCAGCCCAGCTCTTCCCCCCCCAGCCCAGCTCTTCCCCCCCCCAGCCCAGCTCTTCCCCCCCCCAGCCCAGCTCTTCCCCCCCCAGCCCAGCTCTTCCCCCCCCAGCCCAGCTCTTCCCCCCCCAGCCCAGCTCTTCCCCCCCCCAGCCCAGCTCTCCCCCCCCCCCCCCCCCAGCCCAGCTCTCCCCCCCCCCAGCCCAGCTCTCCCCCCCCCCCCAGCCCAGCTCTCCCCCCCCAGCCCAGCTCTCCCCCCCCCAGCCCCAGCTCTCCCCCCCCAGCCCAGCTCTCCCCCCCCCCAGCCCAGCTCTCCCCCCCCCCCCCCCCCCCCAGCCCAGCTCTCCCCCCCCCCCCCCCCCCCCCCCAGCCCAGCTCTCCCCCCCCCCCCCCAGCCCAGCTCTCCCCATTCCCCATCTCCCCCCACCTCCCCCCTCCCCATCATCCAACCTCCAACCTCCCCCCTCCCCATCATCCATCCCACCCCCCCCTCCCCATTATCCATCCCCCCATCTCAAACTTCCAGTGATGGGGTGACTGATGGATGATACCTGTTTACCAGTTATTAACTACCAACTAACTAATTAATGCAAAACTGATTTTTGTTTACTAATTAGCATTTTAAATAATCTCATTTATTTATTTAACACTGATAATTAATTTGCTATTCATCAGTTAGTATAAATAAACAGATTTATTCACTAACGTAACACCCTCTGCTTGTTCGGCAATTGGTGAGCAATTTAATTGTGCTCATTACTGTACTAATTACACAGCTATTAATTTAAAAGCTGCTAACTGGCCTGCGTGGGATCTCCAGACCGCTGTGTGACCGTGCAGCTTAACGGGAACATTGGTGTGCGGCCCTCAACAGCGCACCAAAACTTGTTATTTGGCTCTCCAGCCCAAATAATTGGCCACCTGATCTAGACGGCATGTTTCCTTAACACAATATTGCCTGCTTTCTCTCTTACCTCGCTCCCACCACCCCCAAAACCCTTATTTGTACCTTTGTCACCTCTAGGCTCTATTACTTCAATCCTGTCCTCGCTGATTTCCCGAATTTTCTCCTTCATAAACTGCAACTGTCCAAAACCCTGCCACCTGCACAGAGTCCCGTCCCCTTACCGCCCATTGGTTCCCCGTTCCCACAATGCATCAGATTCAAAATCTTTGTTGTCATTTGCGAGTCCCTCCACGACTTTCCACATCCCCCATCTTGCAAGCTCCTCCATCCTGATGTGTCAGCATGTGCCCTCCGCTCTTCCGGCGCTAGCGTCCTTTGCTTCCCCCCTGCAGTCCATGTTTGGTGCCAATACCTTCAGCTTCCTCTGCTCCGCAGTCTGGAAAGCTCTACCAACACCCTTACACCTTGTTGTCTCTCTCCCCTCCTTCAAAAGCCTCTTCTTTGACCGTGCCTTCAGTTACCTCACATCACCGCACAGTATCCGGTTGTCATCTCTGCGAGGCAATTTGGGATGTTCTATTACATTAAATGCACCGTAAAAGTGGCAGTTTTTTTAGCACAGTAACAAATTAATGTAGTGAGGGATGAGTGAATACTAGCATGTTACGCGGTTTCAAGTGGAAGATTTACCACGGGGCTCAGTAGCTTGCCAAAAATGAAACCACAAGTGGTATCAGAACATGCCGACCAGCAGGCTGAGTGAATTATATAAATCCAACTCCACTACCAAGTCTCGCCACGTATTGGGTGCTCCCATTATAGAAAGGACAGTGAAGCCATGGAAAGATGCAGTTTTGGATTTGCTCGAATGCAGGGATCAGAGCGGACTTGAAAAGTTAGGACTGTATTTACCAGACTAAGAACATAAGAACAATGAGCAGGAATAGGCCCCTCGAGCCTGCTCCGCCATTCAATAAGATCATGGCTGATCTTGGGCTCAAAGCCACTTCCCTGCCCACTCCCCATAACCCTTCACTCCCTTATCTTGCAAAAGTCTGTCTATCTCCACCTTAAATGTATTTAATGAACCAGCCTCCACAGCTCTCTGAGGCAGAGAATTCTACAGATTTACGACCCTCCGAGAGAAGAAATTCCTCCTCATCTCAGTTCTAAAAGGGCGACCCTTTATTCTGAAACTATGCCCCCGTGTTCCAGATTTCCCCACGAGGGGAAACATCCTCTCTGCATCTACCTTGTCGAGCCCCCTCAGTATCTTATATGTTTCAATAAGATCACCTCTCATTCTTCTAAATTCCAATGAGTATAGGCCCAACCTGCTCAACCTTTCCTCCTAAGTCAACCCCCTCATCTCTGGAATTAACCTAGTGAATCGTCTCTGAACTGCCTCCAATGCAAGTATATCCTTCCTTAAATAAGGAGACCAAAACTGTACGCAGTACTCAAGGTGTGGTCTCATCAATACCCTGTACAGTTGTAGCAGGGCTTCCCTGCTTTTATACTCCTACCCCTTTGAAATAAAGGCCAACATTCCATTTGCCTTTTTGATTACTTGCTGTACCTGCATGATAACTTTTTGTGCTTCATGCACAAGGACCACCAGGTCCCTCTGAACTGTAGGATTTTGTAATCTCTCTCCATTTAAATAATAATTTGCTTTTTTATTTTTCCTGCCAAAGTGGATAACTTCGCACTTTCCCACATTATACTCCATCTGCCAAATGTTTGCCCACTCACTTAGCCTGTCTATATCCCTTTGCAGATTCTTTGAGTCCTCTGCACAACTTACTTTCCCATCCATCTTTGTATCATCCGCAAACTTGGCTACATTACACTCGGTCCCATCATCCAAATCATTAATATAGATTGTAAATAGTTGAGGCCCCAGCACCGATCCCTGTGGCACCCCACTAGTTACCAAGTTTATATCCAATTCCCTTTTGATCGTTGATTTGGATTCAGAGACTCGATGCAGATCGGTGCAATGTGGCTCCTCTGAGTGCTCATGGGACAACGATGGACAGACTGGTGAGTCATACCATGACCATTTCATTAGGAAGAAAGCCCCCCCCCCCCCCCCCCCCTCTTCCCGGGTGACAGACTGCCTTTGGCCCAATCCTCTTCAGTAGGAACGTTTGTGCTGTAGCTCTTCAGTGTACATGGTCATTGTGTAGCTGCCTCGTGGGCACAGCCCAATTCCTCAAGTGGTGTCAGAATGGTCGGAACAAATCATCTTTTAGGCTTCTTTAAGGAGATTTTTTTTAATGCATTGTTAATCATTTTAATATGCATTCTGTGAATCTTGTGATTAATAAACCTAAGCAGATCTGGAAATATGTGACTGAAACCAATTTAACTGATTTGACTAACTGGGGAAGTGTAACCAAACTGCCTGTACTTTCAAATAGACCAACCCAGCAGTCAGACAGTTCATAAATAGCGCATTGGAGTATTTTTAAAATCCGATTTAGATATTTTGTGTGCTTGGGAGTTCCCCTTGGTATAAACAATCTATTTTGCGGGCAGAGTACTGGTGCTGTTTGTAAAGATAACAAACCGGCCTTTCTGCATAGTTGCACCACTCCGGATATACACAGAGGAAGGACCAGCATACTGTGCGGCTGCGTACATCCCATAATGTACAGACGCCAATCCACGCCATGGCCTCTTCCAAAGGTGTCTAGTGCAGAACACTATTGGATTATCATATGCAAATAACTTGATTGTGTCGGGGCTGAACTGTCTTTTTCTGTACAGTGTGTGTTTGTCATTAAATATTGTTTTTATTCCAGATAGCTGAAAACAAGTACTAACTTAAGGGAGTGAAGGGTTATGGGGAGCGGGCGGGGAAGTGGCTTTGAGCCCAAGATCAGCCATGATCTTATTGAATGGCGGAGCAGGCTCGAGGGGCCAAGTGGCCTATTCCTGCTCCTATTTCTTATGTTCTAACATTTAAAGGGGCAGCACTAGCTGGGTTTCTTACTGTGACCCGCGTCAACAATAGGAAACCCTAGCGGGATTTTCCAAGGTTTGTTGCAACTTGTTAAAGTACAGGACGGGACGAGTCTGTTTAAAACAGCCTGGCAATGACAGCAGCTGGTAGCTGCCATGAAATGTTTGCCAGTTTGAACTCGCGCGTCGTTCCAGTTGGAAGTGGGACGTGCCAACTATTCTGATCAGTGTGGGCTAAGGGAGCAGATTACTTTTCATGTAATTGGGTGTTCACTTCACAATAGCCTTGCGAGTGTGTGTGTGCGTGTACCCCGTCCCCAAAGTGAATTGTTGATGTCCCTGGAGCAGGTCACTACCAAGCTTGAAAAGAGTAAAAGAGAAGACCAGATAAATCCGGGTGTAGTGCATGGGTCACAAATAATTGGAATGAAAATTCCTGTATTGCCACCACACTCAGCTCTCAAGAGCCACACTGTACTCCAGGGCTGTCAGTATTCTGTGATAAGTTGACAGGAAATGCATTGTCCCATGGAGGGCCTGGTCCTACCAAATAAGTATTGATGCAACCCAGAATAAGTACCAGTGAGATGACAAAGTTAACGTTACTGCCCGGTTATTCATTACGGGAAAAATAATACAGCCACCGTATACAGGCAGAGGGCAGACTCCTATGCAGTGATCTATTTGTGTGACTGAAGCTTCTGATCTTTGTAGGTTACTTTCCACCGCTTTGTAGGTAACTTTGTCAGTTGTGGCTCAGTTGGTAGCACACTCAACTCTGAGTCAGAAGGTTGTGGGTTCAAGTCTCACTCCGGGATTTGAGCACATAAAGCTAGGCTGACACTCCAGTGCAGTGCTGAGGGAGTGCTGCACTGTCGGATGTGCCGTCTTTCGGATGAGACGTTAACCCGAGGCCCCGTCTGCTCTCTCAGGTGGACGTAAAAGATCCCATAGCACTATTTCGAAGCAGCGTAGGGGAGTTAACAAAAAACAGATTATCTGGTCATTATCACGTTGCTGTTTGTGGGACCTTGCTGTGCGCAAATTGGCTGCCGCATTTCCTACATTATAACAGTGACTCCGCTTCAAAAGTACTTCATTGACTGTAAAGTGCTTTGAGACGTCCTGTGGTCGTGAAAGGCACTATATAAATGCAAGTCGTTTTTTTTCTTTCACATCCTTTGCGAATTTACAATTATCTGACACCAAATGAGGGATGATATGGGCAGTCCAGTAAACTCGACCACTGTCCTCCTCCTCCAGGCCTTTTGTCTCATGTGGATTGCTTTGTTTTTCAGGAATTTGATCTCGGATAAGCAGGATTCACTGGTTCAGTGTGCGGATTACCGCAGTTGTTTAACTTCTCAGGAGGCCATGTTGTGCTCGGGTCCCCTGGCTACAGTGCAGGGCTGTGGGATAAAGTAAGTGCCAGAATTGCTGATCCATCCATCAGTGGGATAAAGGGACAAGTTGCATAGAGCTGTTTGAATTCATTTATTAACCTTTCCGAAGTTGCTGATTTAGAAACATTATTGCAATATATTTTCCGCAAGAGTGATCACTTTTATTCCCCGTGGTTCACTCCGTGATTGAAACGGTTCGTAGTTTGATCTGTATTGTGTACACACATGCATGCAATTCCCGAAACTGTAAAGTTAGCAGCAGCTTCCTGAAGGGACCTAGCACCTCGGCAAGCTGTGCAATAGGATACAAAAGAATATTGCATAGGTGGTGCTGTGCTTTTATTTTCTGTCACTCCGTCAAAATATTGTTTATGCATTTGTATTGTGAGTGTTTTTGGTCTGTTCTCGCTGGTTATGGTTGGAGTACCCGGTGCATGTCCTCCCCTGCACAGAACACCCCGCCCTGCTCCTGCCCCAGTATTGTGCCACTGTGAGAGTTATGGTTTTATACTCCCCAGGTCCAGCGTCCTGTGCCTGTTCAACAATACTGACATTTAAGGCACTTATCCCCATTTCTAGGGAGCATGAGGTCTCTGTGGTAGTCGGCGGCACTGCCCCATTCTCCATTCCATCTATTACAGCTGAGAAAGTCTGGGAATTGGCCAAATTTGTTCCTTCCAAAACTTTGTATTGGTTGGAGCACTTCTTGTACCAAGCCCTATTAGTTCTTCTCAGTGTTCAGTACTTGTTCTCTTGTCTGCATTGATTGCAGGGTGATCCGGGCTGAAAGAACCATGTGTTTCAATAAAACTTTCAATGTTGTTAAACATTTTGACACTTGTGTGTCCAAAACTGAAAGTCATGAATATAAGATAGTCACTAATAAATTCAGTAAGGAATTCAGGAGAAACTTATTTATCCAGAGAGTGGTTAGAATGTGGTACTCGCTACCACATGCAGTAGTTGAGGCAAATAGCATAGATGCATTTAAGGGGAAGCTAGATAAGTACACGAGGAAGAAAGGAATAGCAGGTTATGCTGATGGGGTTCGATGAAGTAAGGTGGGAGGAGGCTCGTGTGGAGCATAAACACCGATATAGACCAGTTGGCCTGTTTCTGTGTTGTAAATTCTATGTAATTCTATGTAAAAGGACGTTGCTACTATGCCTGCAGCTCACTTTGTGCCTAGGCTGTCCTTTCACTGTTGTCGTGCTGTAAAGGCGATCTTTGCGTTTTCTAGTGCTGGACGCCAGGCTGCCAGACTCTCCTCGATGCCCCACTTCTTACAGCGAGGGACAACGCTGGCCTATCTGGAGAATCAGGTTGCGGCTGCAATGACGCTAAAATCCAGCCAGGAATACCGTCACTGGCTTCTCATCTACACCCGCTATTTAGTAAACGAAGGTAGGAGAGCTTCTCGCGTCTCCTTGATTCGGTGATTCGATTCATGCGCAGCTACTCCACTGACTGTTGCTTCTGATTGCAGGATTTGAGCCTCGCTTAAGAGAGCTGTGCAAAGATTTGCTGGGCCCTGTGCACAACTCTTCCAGTAGCCAGTGGGAGTCGACTGTCTTGGTAAGCACTTTCAATAAAAAAAAACCCCCAGAAACTCAGGATAAAAATAAACTTCTAAAAATGTAGTCAGCAGCTTAAAGAAAGAAAAATTAACACTTCAGGCACAAATCTTCAGTGCGCGATAACAGCATTAAAACACTGGAGTATGGCTGCAGTTTATCCCCAGACGTAATCAGAATGTGACCAGTACCTTGCAAGCAGTACAATTCTATTTGATCTGCATATTTTCAAGAATGCTGCTGTATACTATCATGGGTTTTATCTTGTCTTGTTCAGTGAGCAGCTGCACTCTAGTGTAGTACTGAATGTACAGACTAGGAAACTCCCATACATGTACGGAGTAAGCTGATCTCAGCAGGGCCGTGCTGCGGGTTACAAGTCACCTCCATTACCTTTGGCTAGGAAGGGGAAAAGTCAGTCAGGGGTCCTGCACCTGACGGTTACCATTAAGCCTGCTGGAAAGATGTGTGGACATTGGGATCAAGACTGCGACATCCCCATGGTTGAAACTCCCTGTGCAGGCTCGCATATGAAGAATTGCCTCTTGGAGTTCTGCTGATGTGCATGGAACCGTGCTCCTGCATGTGTTGGTGTCTTTGGTAGAAGAGAACATTTTGAGTGGGGGGGGAGGGAAGAGGAAAAAAGGAAAGATTCCTGTCTTAGCCTTTTCACCAGGAAGCCTGGGTTTATTAACGTCGTTCTTTGCTGGATAAGGCGCTGCTGTACACTGGCACAGCCGCCATTAGTTGGTACAGGTGTTTTTAACCATATCAAAACTGTTGTTCATCCTCTTTCAAGGGAACACGGGAAATCACTTCTCCCTAAAAATGGACCATTAATTAATTTGTTCCATTTATCCACATTTGCGCAGTATTTGCTGTGTACAGGCTGCCTAAAAGGGAAGAGGCAGGTGAAGGGCTTAATGCTATCTGAAGGACTGGCCGACCAGCTCTACTGCACCATTAGGAGTGGGAGATTGAGTGCTGCAGTGTTACTGAGAGTGAGGGATGGAGTACTGCAGTGTTACTGTGAGTGAGAGATTGAGTGCTGCAGTCTGTAGTGTTACTGTGAGTGAGGGATTGAGTGCTGCAGTGTTACTGTGAGTGAGAGATTGAGTGCTGCAGTCTGTAGTGTTACTGTGAGTGAGGGATTGAGTGCTGCAGTGTTACTGTGAGTGAGAGATTGAGTGCTGCAGTCTGTAGTATTACTGTGAGTGAGGGATTGAATACAGCAGTCTGCAGTGTTACTGTGAGTGAGGGATTGAATACAGCAGTCTGCAGTGTTACTGTGAGTGAGGGATTGGGTGCTGCAGTCTGTAGTGTTACTGTGAGTGAGGGATTGAATGCTGCAGGAGGAGTTTTTGAAAAGGGGTGGGGAAAAGGCAGAGGGAACCAGGACGGAAGTTCCAGAAGAGAGGGCTGTAGTGTCCGGAAATGTGGCCAGCAATGGTGAGGTGAAGAGGGTGAGGAGTAACCTGTAGATGTTAGAGGCGTAGAGGGTATGTGCTGGTAGCTAGGGCTGGAGATTTGTAAGATTGGGAAGGATATGGAGGGATTTGAGAACGAGGGGACAGTGGTTATGGGAGTGGTGGCCTTGGTGCAGGTGAGGATGCAGATTGCTGTCCTCTACATGAGTAGCGACACTGGTGTAGCCACCCAATATGGAACATAGGAGCAGGAGTAGGCTATTCAGCCCCTCGAGCCTGTTCCGCCATTCAATGAGATCATGCCTGGTCTGTCGCCTAACTCCATATACCCAGCTTTGGCCCATATCCCTTAATATCTTTGGTTAACAGAAAGCTATCAATCTCAGATTTAAAATTAACAATTGACTTAGCATCAACTGCTATTTGCGGAAGAGAGTTCCAAACTTCTACCACCCTTTGCGTGTAGAAGTGTTTCCTAATTTCACTCCTGAAAGATCTGGCTCTAATTTTTAGGCTATGTCCCCTAGTCCAAGACTCCCCAACCAGCGGAAATAGTTTCCCTCTATCTACCCTATCAGTTCCCATTAGAATCTTGAAAACTTTGATCAAATCACCCCATAGTCTTCTAAATTCCAGGGAATACAACCCTAGTTTGTGTAATCTCTCCTCATAATTGCTTTGTCATTTTTTTCCCCCCTCACTCTTGTAATGCAAAAATCAATGCTGCTGTAGTTACTAAGCCTCTGTCTGAAAGATCTCTCCATTCGTTATGCAGGGACTGCGGAAGAGAGAGCTGCTAAAGGAGATGCTTCCTGTGATTGGACAGAACCTCCGATTCCAGAGACTCTTCACGGAGTATCAGGACCAGCTGGATCTCCTGAGAGACAAGTAGCACTAACCCAGCAGCTTTTTGATGAGAATCTGACCGTGATAGTTCTCTTGAGAGATTTGCTGTGGCCAGCGGTGATCCCGCTCGGGAGAGACGGACTTTTGAGGATTTGGGGTTCAACCTGGGAGAAGAGTCCGCGTTCTGTTACACCAAGCTGGCCCACTCCAGGCGACGACGTGCTCACGGAAACAACGCTGCTGATTGCGCTGGTCTGAATGCATCACTTCACAACAAGTGGCCGTGCAGCGCACGCGAGAGACGATTTGCGGCCACACTGCAGGACATCAGTGACCAGGGGGCCAATGCTCCATCCAGAGAATGGTTGCAAGCGACCAAGATTAATGACTCTATCCAACGTGTAATGGACACTGGCCAGATAGTGACTTTGCAGCCCTTGCCCACTATAAGCTACCAAGTCCAATGCTGTACGACACTCAGCAGTTTACTGGCTGTTCCTTTCCTCGGAGAGGGAGGGGCAACACTGACGTGAAAGCTGTCAGGCTTCGAGCCTTCTTGGTTAGAGGATGAACTACTGAGTTCAGACTTTTCATGGTGTAGTTTTCTGTTTGCCTGATGTACTAAATGACACATTTGTTTACTGTCTGTCATTGTTAAAAGTGTGAATGGGGAAAAAAGAAATTCTAATGAGCGACCATGGACATGGCGGAGATGTACAGAAACTTAATCCGCCCTTTGGTACCTTTTAACTTTATACAGGCAAATTTTTCGTTTTTTTTATAAAATAAAGATAGAATATTGCATCTCTGCTTTTCCCTGTTGGAATTGAAGCCTCTTTGATTTGCAGGAAAAATGTGTCATCACCAACAGAAATGCATTCCATGCAAGGCACTGAGCAGGCACCTCCCACATAGAAACAACCCTAAGCCCGGTTGTGTGTTACTGAGTCCTGGATTTAGGCAAACAGTGCAGATTGCACTAGCTGGATTGCACAGAATGTGTTTACACACCAACTTTACAATCACAGTTAAGCAATTTTCACTTTGCATGGAGCCCAAGTTGCTCAAGACTGCGTTTACACTGCAGTAAGTGGTCTGCAGTCTAAGTTTGAAACCACTAGCGCCTGAAGGTTACACTCTTGACTTTCCAGTGTCCTGAACATGGAGTCAAGTCAGGGACTGTGACCTTGATGATGCAGTGTAGCAATCTGAACCCCTCCCCTCACACTAGGAAGTCCAAAGTGAAACCCTCGAACTAGTGGTTTCAAACCTGAACTGCAGACCACTTACTGCAGTGCAAACGCGGTCTCGAGCTGCTTGGGCTCCACTCTCATACTTTCTTAACCTCACGACGAAATCTGTTGATTAAGCTTCACGGTGAGGAACTGAAACAGGCTTGAAAGAACTGGTGTAATTCGGGCCTCCATACCCAGAGTGAACTCGAGCATTATTTGCTGCCAGTTTGCAGTGTAAGTGCGCTCCCATGGTTACTTCTCAGTTTTGTGTGGGCTGGGTTCAGAGCTGTGCTGCGTCACAGAGGTCAGAGTCCTCTCTGTAGGGCTGAAAAGTCTGAATAAGATATGTTCCCTGATACCTTGGTGCTGCAGGGGACTAATCCTCCTGAGGTTTTGAGGACTTAAAGTCAGAAGAGAGAGAGACACACACACAAATATCTATCTTCGTTCTGGTTGAAATTAATGTGTTTCAGACTTCCCTGGTGGCTCATTGGATAAATACATCACATGGTGTGACACTGAGGCATAGAGGTCCAAATGGAGCAAGCAGGGTCCCAGATGTGGTACGTGGATGCTGGTCTGAACCAGCACAGTGGTGAGTGTTCCTGTTGGCCTCAACACCTCTGGACGGGGAAGGGGAAACATATGGGTTCCTCCTCCTGAGAGCTCTTCAGTGACCACTGCAACATTCCAGTGTATGGCTGATGTTTCAGGACAGAATTGGGCATAGTGAGCTGGCTCCTGGACATGAGGAATAAGCACATGAGTTGAAGTCCTGGAGAGTAGTTGGAACCTGGGGTACCCATACCCCAGCACAAGACAATACATGCATGGTTTCGGGAGGAAAAAAAAGCCTTGCATTTATATAGCACCTTTCACAACCCCAGGACATCCCAAAGTGCTTTACAGCCAGTGAAGTACTTTTGAAGTGTAGTCACAGTTGTAATGCAGGAAATGCGGCAGCCAAATTAGCGCAGAGCAAGGTCCCACAAACAGCAATGTGATAATGACCAGATAATCTGGTTTAGTGATGTTGGTTGAGGGGTCAATATAGTCCAGGACACCGGGGAGAACTCCCCTGCTCTTCTCCGACTAGTACCATGGGATCTTTTATGGCCACCTGAGAGGGCAGATGGGGCCTCGGTTTAACGTCTCATCCAAAAGACAGCACCTCTGACAGTGCAGCACTCCCTCAGCACTGCACTGGAGTATCAGCCCAGATTCTATGCAGGCATCCGAAACTGATGATGTGGCAATTTGACACCTACATATGACTTTTAATAACTATCATTCATTTTGAATTTCTTTCATAACAGTAGGTTGTTTTATTCGGGATGATCTCTGATTATACACATGGGAATTATCAGCGAAATTCATTGCCTTCTGCTTCCTTTGAACAGAATAGGGTTCTCTCAGCTTATAATATTTACGACAGAGGCTGTAGGTCCCGCATTGGACTCCAGTCACCTGAGAACTCATTTTTAATGTGGAAGCAAGTCATCCTCGGTTCCGAGGGACTGCCTAAGAAGAATATTTACGCTAATCAGATATTCCAGTCCCCACACCTTTTGTATGCCCAGTGTGGGCAGATTGAGATAAATAGATCATTGTCTAATGTGCTGCATTGAGGAGTGAAATTGGCTGGGAAAGTTAATATTGAATAAGGTATAGAATCTGATGTAAGTAATATTGATGACCTGACAGAAATACTACGGAATTCTTAAAGGGTCTTCCTTACAACATGGAAAGAAATATCACCAGCCATCTGAAACTGTAGTTACAGAAGGGTTTGGCGGAACAGGCTCGAGGGGCTGAATGGCCTCCTATTTCTATGCTCCTATGTCACTTGAACGCTCTGGATTGGCCATTTATTACACTCAGCTTCACATTTCCAGCATTGCAGTGACGTGCGCCATAGCTGATTCACAAAACTAAGTACACGTACTGACTTAAATAAACAAAAAAAAATGCTCACTAGGGAGTGTTTATTTTTAAGTTTTTTGCTGGGTGTTATTTTGACCTCCCTTGCATAAGACTGAAAGTGGAACTGAATGATGGGACTGAGAGGTCCTGGCATTCTATCCACCAGAGGGCAGCAACAGCCAAGCTATCACTGCTAGACTTTTGGGTTGGCTACCTGGCGTCAATAGATGTGGCTTTCAGTTCCTCATCCTGTCAAGCCAAGAGCAAACCTAGTTTAAAGAACTGTAAAATACAAGCTTCCAACTAGATAGATGTACAGCATGTCCAAATATACTATCCCAGTACATTTTTCTCATGAAACTATCTAATCATTTTGGGGAAGGGGAAGGAAATCAGTTTTTCTGTGTATGAAAGGGAGGGATTCCTCTACAGAGCCTCATCAAATACTTTACAGGTTAGATGCAGAATATGTTCCCTCTCAATTATCCCAACATCCCTACTCTGACAAATCCCCTTCCCCACCCTCTTGCTGACCAATTACCCGAATTTCAAAGTTTCCAAAACCATTTCCCCCTCAGCCCATGCCAGCTCCCACTCACCTTATCCCTGCTGCCTCAATTCCCTGTAGTCACACCTCCAACTTCATCTTGCAATGGAAACATAATCTGTCATTTTTTACATAGTTTTAAAATAGCTGGAATAAAAACAGACAATGATGGAAATACTCAGCGGGTCTGGCAGCATCTATGGAGAGAGAAACAGAGTTAACATTTCAGGTCGATGGCCTTTTGTCCGAACCATCAACCTGCATTTTCTGTTTTAATTTCAGATTTCCAGCATATGTAGTCTTTTGCTTTTGTATTAAAATAGCTGGTGTTGGAATGAAGATTGTCTCTTTCAATAAGATGCAAGATAGAAGTAATGATCAATTGGTAGGAAAGGGGCATGTGCCTTGTTGAGAGATCCACTAAGATAGTTTCATTGATAGTTGGGATGTTCATTTGAAATTTAAATCCTACCTAATTGACCAAGCTTTTGGTCACCTGTCCTATCATCTCTTTATGTGGCTTGGTGTCAATTTTTGTCTGATAACACTCCTGTGAAGTGCCTTGGGACATTTTAGTATATTAAAGGTGCTATATAAATACAAGTTGTTGTTGAAATGTTAGTGTTTAGACAGATAGAATTATGCTTTTTAGTCGTTGTAATAATATTTTGACCCCCTGACATCACCCAGAAGGTGCAGCTCTCACCACTTCTACTGAGGTTTTGAATGGTTAGCCATTTGTCTGACTATAGAGAAGACAACATTTAATCTTCAAAGGAAAAGACACCTTATAACTCAGAGACTTTCTCAGGGTCTTTAGTTCTCTCAACTCACTGCTAGCACATACCAGTAGGAACACTGCAGCGATTAATTTCTCGTGTAATTTATAGGAACAGGAGTAGGCCATTGAGCCCCTCGAGCCTACTCTGCCATTCAATGAGATCATGGCTGATCTGCAACCTAACTCCATATACCCACCTTTGGCCCATATTCCTTAATACCTTTGGTTAACAGAAAGCTATCAATCTCCGATTTAAAATTAACAATTGATATAGCATCAATTGCTGTTTGCGGAAGAGAGTTCCAAACTTCTACCACCCTTTGTGTGTAGAAGTGTTTCCTAATTTCACTCTTGAAAGGTCTGGCTCTAATTTTTAGACTATGCCCCCTAGTCCTAGAATCCCCAACCAGTGGAAATAGTTTCTCTCTATCTACCCTATCTGTTCCCCTTAATATCTTGAATACTTCGATCAGATCACCCCTTAACCTTCTAAATTCTAGCGAATACAACCCTAACTTGTGTAATCTCTCCTCATAACTTAATCCTTGGAGTCTGGGTATCATTCTTTTAAACCTAGCCTACAATCCCTCCATGGCCAATATATCCTTCCTAAGGTGTGGTGCCCAGAACTGCTCACAGAACTCCAGGTGTGATCTAACCAGGGCTTTGTATAGCTGCAGCATAACTTCTACACCCTTGTACTCTAGTCCTCTAGATATAAAAGCCAGCATTCCATTAGCCTTTTTGATTATTTTCTGTGCCAGTTCATGACATTTTAATGATCTATGTACCTGGACCCCCAAGTGTCTGGACCTCCACTGTTTTTAGCTTTTCACCATTTAGAAAGTACCCTGTTCTATCCTTTTTAGGTCCAAAGTGGGTGGCCTCACATTTGCCTACATTGAAATCCATTTGCCACAGTTTTGCCCATTCACTTAATCTATCGATATCCCTTTGTAATTTTATGCTTCCATCTACACAGCCTACAATGCCGCCTATCTTTGTGTCATTGGAAAATTTGGAAAATACTTTCTATGCCATCATCTAAGTCGTTAATAAATACTGTGAATAGTTCAGGCCCTAACGCAGATCCCTGCGGGACACCACTAGTCACATCCTGCCAATTTGAGTATCTACCCATTATCCCTACTCTCTGTCTCCTGCCGCTCAGCTAATTTCCTAACCAGGTCAATAATTTTCCGTGGGTTCTACCTTAGTTAACAGTCTCTTATGTGGGACTTTATCAAATGTCTTCTGGAAGTCCATATAAATAACATCCATAGACATTCCCCTGTCCACCACTTTAGTCACCTCCTCAAAAAATTCAAACAGGTTTGTCAGGCATGACCTACCTTTCACAAATCCATGCTGGCTCTCTGATCAACTGAAAATTTTTGAGGTGTTCAGTCACCCTATCCTTAATTATAGACTCTAGCAATTTACCGACAACAGATGTTAGGCTCACTGGTCTATAATTCCCTGGTTTCCCTCTCTTGCCATTCTTAAATAGCGGAATGACAGGCGCAATTTTCCAATCTAAAGGAATGGTTCCTGAATTGAGAGAACTTTGGAAGATTATAGTTAGGGCATCTGCAATGTGCTCACCTACTTCCTTTAAAACCCTGGGATGAAAACCATTTGGTCCTGGGGATTTGTCACTCTTTAGTGCCATTATTTTCTTCATTAGTGTTATTTTACTTAAGTTAATTTTTATTGAGTCCCTGTCCCTGATTCAATATTAGTTTCCTTGGGATTTCTGACATGCTATCCTCTTCCTCTATTGTAAATACTGACACAAAGTAATTATTCAACATGTCCAGCATTTCCTTATTATCATTGACAATAGCACCACTTTCAGTTTTTCGAGAGGCCAGCGTTGCTTCTGACCACCCCCTTTTTCCTAATATAATTGTAAAAACTCTTTGTGTTGATTTTGATATCCCTTGCAAGTTTCTTTTCATACTCCCTTTTTGTAGCTCTTACTATCTGTTTTGTGACCCTTTGCTGTTCACTGTATCTTTCCCATTCACCAGGATCTGTGCTATTTTTTCCATTTTTGTATGTTTTTTCTTTTAGTTTTGTGCTGTCCCTTACCTCTTTTGTCATCCATGGCTGTTTTTTTGGCAAGTAGAGCTCTTACCCCTCGGGTATAAACTGGTTCTGTTTCACATTAATTTATTTTTTGAACATCTCCCACTGACCAGCAGAGGCTGTTTTTTCAAGAACTTGCAGATCAATTAGTATCTTGTGCTGCATTACTAGCTCACTGTCTTTTTACTTCTATATATTATTGCTATGAATAATCATTTGTTTGTTTATCGTCCATTTAGAAAAAGTTTTATTAGGCTGTTTTCAGATTCTATTTTTATTAAAAATTCAACATTTGGAAAAGGTAATTGTATCCCCCCAAAAAACAGGCACCTGTAAATTCAAAGAAAATCAGTAAAAAAAAAAAAGTGTGGGGTGGCTGGGGAGGGTTTATCTGCAATGTTGATAAAATTGAAAAACACAAGCTCTTTACAGAGCAGCACTATTCTTTATTATTTTAGTTCAGTGCACAGTTCCCACTTTTCTCCACCTTTAAAACTTCACATAGCAGGGTGTGGGCAGGAAGGGAATCGGGCTAGTATGGGATTGATTTCTAGTTATAAAATTAAGGATGTTTTTGTGGTGTATAAAATAGTCAGACGGACTTCTAAGCAATAAAATAATGTTGGGAACATTTTTTCTTGCATTGGGTAGTCTCTGTATTCCAAATCCCAATATAATCCTCTGTGAGCTTCCATTTTACTGATATATAATCTGTTGGGACTCTTATAGTATTGCACTCTTGCTTACCAGAAAATTAAACTTATTTATGATATTGACCACGTTAACTTATTTCCAACCACATAGGCTACTCTCACTGCTGAACTTACCTTAAGTCTTCAATCTCTGGGACTCCTTTGAAATGACTTGGCACTGAAAATCGGGTTCGGAGATGCATGTGCATTGTGTTAGTGATGTTACCGTGCACGTTGCATACTGCATGTACATCAGCCGACATGCTTGATAGTGCCACTAATGTGACATTCACTCATCTCCCCACCCGATTTTCAGTGTGAGTTTCAGTGCGGAGACTGGGGATAATTCAGGTTTTTCTAAGGCCAGGAGAGAACCATTTTTTGCCACTGACCTAAAAAAATGAGAATTTCTGATAGAAATTGGTTTTAAAAAACTGACTTAATCCCTAATTATTTTACACGTAAATAAATCTATGCACAGAGTATAAGAAATAAATTGAGTGAATTAGAGGCTCAAATACAGCTTAGAGGGTATGACATGTTGGCCATGACGCAGACATGACTGCAAGCTGGTCATGATTGGGAGTTAAATATTCCAGGTATAAAGTCTTTAGAAAGGATAGGGAAACTGAAAGAGGAGGAGGGGTAGCCTTATTGATTAAAGATATTATTACAACATTAGCAAGAGAGGATATAGGTAAAGGAAAGCAATGAGTGGCGACTATATGGTTAGAATTGAGGAATAAGGTAGAACTTATAATTAATAATGAATCAAGGACTGTAACTCACTAAAGTTAACGTAAGCAAGAAAACAATATTAGAAAAAATAATGGCACTAAAAACTAACAAATCCCCAGGACTTGATGGTTTCCACCCCAGGGTTTTAAAGGAAGTAAGTGAGGAAATTGCAGTGCTTTAGCCATAATCTCCCAAAGCTCTCTTGATTCAGGAATTGTCCCTTTAAATTGGAAAATTGCAAATGCAACTCCATTAGTTAAGAAAGGTGTGAGAGAGAAACCACAAAATTATAGACCTGTTAGTCTAACATCTGTTGTGGGGAAGAAATTAGAATCTATAATTAAGGACAGAGTGACTGAGCTGATTTAGAGAGAGACAACGTCGATTTGTAAAGGGTAGGTCATGCCTAACGAATCTAATTGAATTTTTTGAGGAAGTAACTAAAGAAGTAGACCGGGGAATGTCTATGGATGTAGTTTATATGGACTTCCAGAAGACATTCAATAAGGTTCCACATAAGAGACTGTCACCTAAAATTAAAGCTCATGGAATTGAGGCAAATCTTTGACCTGGTTAGAAGATTGGTTAGATGGTAGAAGACTGGAGAGTAGGGATAATGTTAATACCCAAATTGGAAGGGAGTGACGATCTGTGTTTCCTCAACTATTCACTATATTTATTAATGTCTTAGATAACACAATAGCGAGCCATATATCCAAGTTTGCCGATAATACGAAGATTAGTGTAAACGGGAGCATAAAATTATAAAGAGACCTTGCTGGATTAAGTGAGTGGATGAAACAGTGGCAGATGGATTTCAACAGTGGTACGTGTGAGGTTATCTATTTTGGACTAAAGGATAAATCTGAGTATGCTTTAAATGGTGAAAAGCTAGGAACATTGGAGGTCCAAAAAGATTTAGGGGTCCTGTGCACAGATCACTAAAATGTTGTAGTCAGGTACAAAAATAATCAAAAAGGCTAATGGAATGTTAGCCTTTATAACTAGAGGGCTAGAATATAAAGAAGAGGAGGCTTTGCTACAGCTAACAAAGCCCTCGTTAGACTACATCTGGAGTACTGTGAGCAGTTCTGGGCACTGCACTTTAGAAAGGATATATTGGCTATGGAAGGAGTGCAGCACAGATTCATCAGAATGTTACCAGGGCCACAAAGGTTAGATTATGAGGAAAGATTACAGAAACTAGGTTTATATTCCCTGGAATATAGGAGGTTAAGTGGTGATTTGATTGAGGTTTTTAGGATTTTGAAAGGAATTAATAGGGTAGATAGAGAGAATTTTTTTCCACTGGTGGGGGAGTCTAGGACAAGGGGACATAACCTTACAATCAGAGCCAGGCCACTCAGCATAGAATTTAGGAAAAACATATGCACACAAAGGGTGGTAGAGGTGTGGAAGTCTCCGTAGATGATAGCTTAATTAATAATTTTAAACCTGAGATTGATAGATTTTTGCTGGATGAGGATGTAAAAGGGTATGGAGCCAAGGCAGATGGATGGAGTTAAGATACAAATCAGCCATAATCTCATTGAATGGTGGAAAAAGCTTGATGGGCTGAATGGTCTATTCCTGGTCCTATGTTCCTAATCTCCTGTGCCTAATCATTTCTTCCATTGCATTTCTCCAGAGCAATATATTTGACTATTGGAGTATCACCTTGCCTTACATCCAGCAAATTGTGGTTCTCCACAATCGATATTTATATTTGGAAGTCTATCTCATCTTACCTCTGGGTTGTTTCAATAAAAAAATGCCTTTTTACATGGACAAGTCAGTAGCCTGACTCTCAACCTGCTAGCAGGAGGACTGGCAGATTACCTTTAGTCTGGCTCTTACCTTTTGACCTGTCTGGTTTGGGTAGACCTACCAGGACTTATAATTCCATCAGCATAGCTCTCTGGGTCATAGAAGCACGCAAGCCTTCCCATCACGGCAAGCTGCAGTATTTAGGGATGAGTCCTGTTTTCCACATACTGCAGTCTGGCTTTTGCCCTGTACACAGCACTGAAGTGTATTGATCCAATTCATAAATACATCCTACCCTAGTGATCTCATTCAGCTGTATGTCCCTGTATGCAGCCTCTGCTCCAAATCTGCATTTTGTCCTCATTCCCTGATCCCTCTGTAGTAACAGCTGCAGTTGTTCTTTCCACTGACCATTCCTCTGCCCTCTGAGGCTCCCTCCCTAAATCACTCTACTTTGCCACCTCCCTCCCTATTTTCAGAAGTCTCCTAAAAACTCTCCTGGTCAACCATCTGTTTGCTCCCAACTCTTGTTTGCTCTTCTCCTTCCAGTCTCCATTTTTCATCCAGTAATCTGCTTTACGACATATACATAGTTATACAGGTAACATTTCTATTTTCTACATTAGCTATTTCTGTCTTTCTAAATAAAGTTGCCAATTTGGTATCAATATTTTCTTGAATTGTGAGCAGTTTTCTGTTGTGCACTTTTGGGACTTCTATTTGACCAGAGGATTTTTTTGGGTATAATTCACATTAAAATTATATTAGGTTAAAATCAGCACACAAGAGGTTAAAACTACAACATGCATGGCAGATCAACTGAGTAGATTAATCCAAATTATATAGGTTCAGGCACAGAGATAAATCAACTTGTCGGTTTTATTAATATTGACAGAACGTACAAGCAATGTATATGTCTACACACTTACAGTAGGATATCCCTGGGGCTTTGTGAACTCTTAACAAATCCAGCCAAGTTCTCAGCACAGAATATCAAAGAATTGCTGAAAGTGAGTGTATTTGTTCACCCAGATGGACAATGTTGGATGACTTGCTCTAAACCTATCAATTCTGAAATTATGATCTTTGTGTCATATGCTACTTTACTAGTAGATGGCAATGTTGCATCACATATAGTCCATACTCACTGGAATATAAATGTAATTTCATTTCTTATCAGTAGAAGATGAGATAATTTTGCATGGTTATAATTATCACACTTTAACAGCTAGATTCTGGATTAATTTCAGCACCAAACTATCTATAATTCTCACTCAGACCCTTTTGATACATCTTGCATTGCATTAACCTGACACCTCCTGCTTACTTAGCATTCCCCTTCGGAATACTGAAATATAATCTATACCATGTGTTAGCTTCTTTCACACAAAATACATTCTCACAATACAAAGATATTAATACTGACTTCTGTATTGTTAAGCTTTTTTCCTATTATATTATATACTATTCTGTAATGCATATTGTGGGAAATGTATATTAGAATTCAGACATATCTGCATTGCTTCAGACTATGGAAGTTCATTAAAAAATATCCCAGTAAATATTCACACCTATCATGTTAAGATGGCTCAGTCATTTGAGGGCAGCAGGGGATAGCTGTCTGGAAACCCTCCTCTGTGAGGGTTGTAGCCTAGTCAGTTTGGTGGCACAGGTGAAGTCAAGCGTAGGTCCCTTGCAGTCAGAATCAGGGGAATTTATAATGGGGAACAAAGAAATGGCAGAACAATTAAATACATACTTTGGTTCTGTCTTCACAAAGGAGGACACAAATAACCTCCCAGACATGTCAGGGAACATAGGGTCTAATGAGAGGGAGGAACTGAATGAAATCAGTATTTGTAGGGGAATAGTGTTAGGGAAATTGACGGGATTGAAGGCTGATATATCCCCAGGGCCTGATAATCTACCTCCTAGGGTACTTAAGGAAGTGGCTCTAGAAATAGTAGATGCATTGCTGGTCATCTTCCAAAATTCTATAGACTCTGGAACAGTTCCCATGGATTGGAGGGTAGCTAATGTAACCCCACTATTTAAAAAAGGTGGTAGAGAGAAAACGGGGAATTATAGACCGGTAAGCCTGACATCGGTAGTGGGGAAAATGCTAGAGTCCATTATAAAAGATGTAATAGCAGAGCACTTGAAAAACAATGACAGGATTGGACAAAGTCAACATGGATTTACAAAAGGTAAATCATGCTTGACTAATCTACTGGAATTTTTTGAGGATGTAACTGGTAGAATAGATAAGGGAGAACCAGTGGATGTGGTGTATTTGGACTTTCAGAAGGCTTTCGATAAGGTCCCGCATAAGAGATTAACGTGCAACGTTAAAGCACATGGGATTGGGGGTAAGGTACTCACTTGGATAGATAGAAAACTGGTTGGCAGACAGGAAGCAAAGAGTTGGAATAAATGGGTCTTTTTCCGAGTGGCAGGCAGTGACTAGTGGGGTACCGCAGGGATCGGTGCTAGGACCCCAGTTATTCACAATATATATTAATGATCTAGACGAGGGAACTAGATGTAATGACCCGAAAATTAGACCTAATGCGGGAGAGTACGCACTGTGTACTCTCGCGTATTAGGTCCCGAAGTGCTGGATTCCTGCATGCACTGCGCATGCGTGGGAAACCGGCACTTCGTGTATGGCAAAGGGGGCGGTTCCTAAGTGAACCGCGTGCGCGCTACAGGTTGCGCGCACGCAGCACACTTAGTTTTTTTTTCAGGTTTGAACGCGCAGGTAACTGTTGAAGATTTTACACATAAAGAAAGCAGGCGTAAGACCCCCTTTTAACAAGGTAAGTAATTAATTAAGTATTATTTAAAACATTTTTCAACAGGTTTATCTTTTTTAGAGACTTTAAAGAAAGGTAAGTTTATTTTTATAACTTTTAAAAAGAATTTAAATTTTTTCAAAAATTTAAATTTTTGTTTAAAGTGGTTAATTTATTTAACTATAGTTATTTTATTAATGTGATGGCTTTTTTTTAAATTTAATTGAGGTTTAGCTGTTCTTTTGGGGGCTTGTTGTATTCATAGCTTTGACAGCTCTTCCTGTCAAAACTATGAATGAAAGATGGTGTGCTGCCATTGGCTCTGACTGGCCCACGTGATCCCAGAGGTCGCATCGCACTAACTGCGCCTCTGGGACACGCACACACTGTGCACCGGCACCAGGGAGAGGCCCAGGAACTGGAGTTCGTGTGGGCCAAAACCATAAAGGTAGGCGCGGAGTGCGATATCGCGGGGGATCCTTACCCCCGCGGCAACCATCGAAGTCCAATTTCTGGGCCAATATCTCCAAGTTTGCAGACGACACAAAGCTGGGTGGGCGTGTGTGCTGTGAGGAGGATGCAGAGAAACTCCAGTATGATTTGGACAGGTTGGGTGATTGGGCAGATGCATGGCAGATGCAGTATAATGTGGATAAATGCGAGGTTATCCACTTTGGTGGCAAAAACAGGAAGGCAGATTATTATCTGAACGGCAATAGATTTGGAAAAGGGGAAGTGCAACGAGACCTGGGTGTCCTTGTGCAGCAGTCGCTGAAGGTAAGCATGCAGGTGCAGCAGGCGGTTAAGAAGGCAAATGGTATGTTGGCCTTCATAGCGAGAGGATTCAAGTACAGGAGCAAGGATGTCTTGCTGCAGTTGTACAGGGCCTTGGTGAGACCACACCTTGAGTATTGTGTGCAGTTTTGGTCACCTTATCTGAGGAAGGATGTTCTTGCCATGGAGGGAGTGCAGCAAAGATTCACCAGACTGATACCTGGGATGGCAGGAATGACATATGAAGAGAGATTGGGTTGATTGGGCTTGTATTCGCTAGAGTTTAGAATAATGAGAGGGGATCTCATTGAAACTTATAAAATTCTAACAGGACTAGACAGACTACATGCAGGAAGGATGTTCCCGATGGCGGGGGAGTCCAGAACCAGGGGTCACAGTCTACAGATAAGGGGTAAGCCTATTAGGACTGAGATGAGGAGGAATTTCTTCACCCAGAGAGTGGTGAACCTGTGGAATTCTCTACCACAGAAGACAGTTGAGTCCAATTCATTAAATATATTCAAGAAGGAGTTAGATATATTTCTTAAGGCTAAGGGGATCAAGGGATATGGGGAGAAAGCAGGGACAGGGTACTGAATTTGGATGATCAACCATGATCGCATTGAATGGTGGAGCAGGCTCAAGGGGCCGAATGGCCTACTCCTGCTCCTATCTTCTATGTTTCTATGTTTCTATCCGCAGACACTAAGAACTTGGAGAGGGTCGCAGGTCAAGCCTGTGGCTTTTTTGTCCAGCTAAGAAATGAGAACTAAAGAAACACATTAACAAGGACATTCTACAAGATCTGTCAAGGAAACCAGACCTATAGAAAGAAAGCTCACTCCTTAAGTTCAGGGTAGATCAGTTTCAGAGAGTCTCTGGTTAGAATAGTGGACTTAGCCTGCTAACAATGACAGTGTGGCTACTTGTTGTTTTCTATGTTACGAGGAGGGTTATGAAAATAAGTTGAAATAAGGTAAGATTGACTATGGAATATTAATCTATTCACTTATTGTTTGTAAAAAAAATCTGCTTCTTGATTTATAAATAGCCTCAATTTAGTAAAAGTGAACATCAGACCTCCTTTGAGAAAGCTGGCAAAGTGCATTTGGAGGCATATGTGAGATTACGTCATCCAATTCATATAACAAGGGGCTTGATTGTTACACTGCCAGGTCATTCTATTGTAGGACCAGAAATTGGGCAGTAAAGATAAACTCCTGATCATGAGGGACACAGGATCTGCTTATGAGAGAGACAGGTGATGCTGAACCAGGAAAATATCTAGTGCAGACCTAAAATTTGTAACTGGCACATCGTAGGATGTTACTGAACTAGTAATCGAGTGGCCTGGACTAATAATTCATGAGACGTGAGTTCAAATCCCACCATGCCAGTTTGTGAAGTTGAATTCAGTTAATTAAATAAATCTGGAATAAAAAGCTAGTATCAGTGATGGTGACCATGAGGAGTCAGATTGTCATAAAAATCCAACTGGTTCACTAATATCCTTTAGGGAAGGAAACCTGCTGTCCTTACCTGGTCTGGCCTATATGAGACTCCAGACCCACAGCAATGTGGTTGGCATTTAATTGCCCACTGAAATGGCCTAGCAAACCACTCAGTTGTAGCAAACCACTACAAAAAAGTGTAATAAGAATAAAACTGGACAGACCACCTGGCATCAGCCTAGGCATTGGATTCGGACACGACAACAGCACACCCAGCCCAGTCAACCCTGCAAAGTCCACCTCACTAACATCTGGGGACTTGACCCAAAATTGGGAGAGCGAGCCCACAGACTAGTCAAACAACAAATTGATATAGTCATACTCACAGAATCATAACTATCAGCCAATGTCTCAGACTCCTCAATCACCATCCATTTCCTATCAGCAGGGCAGATCCACCAGAAGTGGCGGCACAGTGGTATACAGTTGGGAGGGAGTGGCCATGGGAGTCCACAACATTGACTCTCGACCCCATGAAGTCTCATGGCATCAGTTGAAACATGGGCAAAGAAACCTCTTGCTGATTGCCATCTACCACCCTCCTTGAGCTGATGGATCAGTACTCGTCCATGTTGAACACTACTTGGAAGAAACACTGAGGTTAGCAAGAGCACAGAATATACTCTGGGTGGGGACTTCCATGTGACCTAATTATGAAATCTTGTTTTGATTATAGCCTTGTTTGTAGCTATATTAAAGTCCATCTTCTAGTTATTAGAAGAAATGTGCCATACTGGGACTAGAGGAGATGTAATAGAATTATTTGTTAATTAGGAAGTGTTTTGATATGGTGATTCGGGAAAGACCTTTTCCTCATTTTAATGATCAGGGATCATCAAATAAAACTGCCAATAAGACAATGAGGAGGGAGAACACAAGAACTTAAGAACATAAGAAATAGGAGTAGGCCATTCGGCCCTTCGAACCTGCTCCACCATTCAATAAGATCTTTGACCTCAACTCCACCTTCCTGCACTATCCTCATATCCCTAGATTCCCTTAACATTCAAAAATCTGTCGATCTCTGTCTTGAATATAGTAAACGACTGAGCATCCACTGCCCTCTGGGGTAGAGATTTCCAAAGATTCGCAACCCTTTGAGTGAAGAAATTTCTTCTCATCTCAATCCTAAATGGCTGGCCCCTTATTCTGAGACAGTGACCCCTATTTCTAGACTCCCCAGCCAGGGGGGAACATCCTCCCTGCATCTACCCTGTCAAGCCCTGTAAGAATTTTATATGTTTCAATGAGATCACCTCTCATTCTTCTAAACTCTAGAGAATATAGGCCTAGTCTACTCAATCTCTCCTCATATGACAATCCTCCCCTCCCAGGAATCAGTCTGGTGAGCATTTGTTGCATTCCCTCTAAGGAAAGTATATCCTTCCTCAGGTAAGGGCACCAAAACTGTACACAATACTCCAGGTGTGGTCTCATCAGGGCCCTATATAATTACAGCAAAACGTATTCACTCTTGTACTCAAATCCTTTTGTAATAAAGGCCAGCATACCATTTGCTTTCCTACTTGCTTGCTGTACCTGAATGTTAACTTTCAGTGATTCGTGTACAAGGACCCCCAGATCCTTGTGAATACCAACATTTCCCAATTTCTCACTATTTAAAAAATATTTTGCTTTTCTATTTTTCCTACCAAAGAAGATAACTTCACATTTCTCCACACTATATTCCATCTACCATGTTCTTGCCCACTCACTTAGCCTGTCTATATCCCTTTGCAACCTCTTTGTATCCTCCTCACAGCTTACTTTCCCATCTAGCTTTGTATTGTCAGCAAACTCGGATACATTACACTCGATCCCCTCATCGAAGCCATTGATATAGGTTGTAAATAGCTGAGGACCAAGCAATGATCCTTGCGGTAAGCCCCCTAGTTACAGCCTGCCAACCCGAAAATGACCCGTTTATTCCTACACTGTTTTCTGTCCATTAACCAATCCTCAATCCATGCTAATATATTACCCAATCACATGAGCTCTAATTTTGTATAATAACCTCTTTCGTGGCACCTTATCGAATGCTTTCTGATAATCCAAATACACCACATCCACTGGTTCCTCCTTGTCTACCCTACTAGTTAAAACCTCAAAAAACTCTATTAAAATTGTCAAACACGATTTCCGTTTCATAAATCCATGTTGACTCTGCCCAATCATATTATTTTTCTAAGTGCCCTGTTACCACTTCCTGAATAATAGATTCTAGCATTTTCCCTACTACTGATGTCAGGCTAACTGGTCTATAGTTCCCTGTTTTCTGCTCCCTCCTTTCTTGGTTAGGTGCTCAAAATAATGAAAGGTTTTGATAGAGTAGATAGGAGGAAACTGTTTCCACTGGCAGGAGGTTTGTTAAACAGAGGATTTAAGATCATTGGTGAAAGAACCCGGGTGGAGGTGAGGATAATTTTTTTATGTAGTGAGTTGTTGTGATCTGGAATGCAAAGCCTGAAAGGGCGGTGGAAGCAGCTTCAATAGGAACTTTCAAAAAAGAATTGGATAAGTACTTGAAAAAGAAAAGTTTGCAAGGCTGTGGGGAAAGAGCAGGGGAGTGGGACTTTGATAGCTCTATCAAAGAGCCGGCACAACACAGTGGGTCGAATGGGCTCGTACTGGGCTGTAATATTCTCTGGTTCTATCAGGAGAGAGCAAAATAGGGGGATTAAGATTGGATTACTCCAGCAAAAAGTTGGCACAGATTCAATGGGTCAGAGGCCTCGTTCTATGGTGTAAAGTGCTATAGCTCTATGCTATTAACTGAATCAGAAGGGAGACGTGCACTCACATGCACTCTCCAGCAGGGGTCATTGGACAACCATCGACCAGAAACCCCGACTAATGCGAACAAAAAGCAAAATACTGCAGCTGTTGGAAATCTGAAACAAAGTCATAAAAGGCTGGAAATATTCAGCAGGTCAAGGAGCATCTGCGGAAAGAATAAAAGTCAAAGTTTTAAGTAATAAACCTGTCCTCAAAATTAATGTAGGATGGGCGGGGTGGGGAGCATTGAGTTGGTGCTTGGGTGGGATTCCCCCCGTCAGAACATGGCGTTGGTGAGTTGATCTGCAACCTTGGTGTCGATTTGCTTTTTCCTTTTGCCAGATTCCTGGGCAACTGGAGCCTGCTCCACTTTACCAGTTTATCATGTTTCCCTTTTCACCTATCTATCCTTTAGCTGCTTGCACGTTCTCTGTGGCTCCTATATGTATTTTATTTCTCTCAGTAAAATGAAGAAATATTCTGCATTTATATAACACCTTTCATGACCACAGGACATCCTAATGCAATTTACAGCCAATGAAGTACTTTTGATGTGTAGTCACTGTTGTACTATAGGAAACACAGCAACCAACATGCGCACAGCAAGGTCCCACAAACAGCAATGTGATAATGACAAGTCTGTTTCAGTGAAGTTGGTTGAGGGATAAATATTGGCCAGGACACCAGGAGAACAGCCCTGCTCTTCGAATAGGATCTTTTACATCCACCTGAGAGGCCAGAACATCTAATCAGAAAGACGGCACCTCTCACAGTGCAGTACTCCCTCAGTACTGCATTGGACTGTCAGCCTGGATTATATGCTCAAGGCTCTGGAGTGGGGCTTGAACCCATGGCGTTTTTACTCAGAGGCATGCCGCCTCTTGTCTCACGTAAACATCTCCTGTTCTCCACCCAAGCACTTTGCAGGTCGTTCTATTTCTTTTCCTTGATGTGTGGCCATGCACCACCCCCTCCCCCCCACCTTTCCTTTCGTTTTGTTCCTTTTAAAAAAAAATACTGTTGGTCTGTAATATCTTCCAGTGCTGAGGAAGGGTTTATACCCGAGATGATGACTTCTGCTCCCTCCACAGATGCTGCCTAACCTGCCGAATGATTCCAGCCTTTTCTGTTAATGTCCCTGACTAATCCTTAACGCAGCAGGGATTCTAGCTATGGCCCTGACTAGTCTGTGTGATTGAGTACCAGGTCGCTCTCTGAGCCGTTGAATGAGATTTAAAAACTTGTTGTTTCATTTCATGTTGTTTCTTTTGGAGCCTCTTTTCCCTTTGTCGATTGCCGTGTGTCTTTTCTGATATTTTATCCCATCCATCGCTTTTCTTTCTATTTTTGCTGCTGACTAAGCTTCATATTCTCGGGGAGGTCAATCTGTACTTCTCACGTGGGACGCCAATATTAAAAAGGCGGTTGAATTTCCCCAGAGGTTCTGTGATCTCCCGCCGTTCAGGGTGTTTCTCCGGAGCTTCCGCCGTTCTAACAGCGCACGACCGGGAGAACCCCCGCGGAAATTTAACCTCACTGAGTCCTGAATAAAGACTGAACATGGGGAAATCCGTTAGATTTGTGCTAAGATTGATTTTTAAACTGTGTCTCATTAGCACTGCTGGCTATAGACACAGTGTATGTTCAGAGCCTACATCTCCCCACTCTCTGATGCTGTTCCCGGCTCGCTGCGGTTCAGCTCCCTCCTCACCGACTCATGAACATTCTCAGTAAGCAGTTTTTCTTAGACCTCTTTTTGTAGTTTACGTATTTATCGAGGAAAATCTGTGTGACATTGAATTGTGGCAAAGAATTGTGCCATATTCCTTATTGGAAGTTATTTGTGAAATTGTTTATTATCTAATACTCGTACTATTTTTGACACACGTCCCCATATTTATCCTCTTAGTTCGTGCATACATCTATGTTTGTTGAATTTCCACATCAGAGTTTAAAAGCGAGAACTTTGGAACAGCTTAAGGGTATAGAATTTCCGGCCGGTTCCCCGATCTCCCACCGTATATTCGATGAAAACCCTGGAGAAACTGTGTAAGTGGCCGTTTCTCTTGGTTTTGCACGATCTTCCGCTGAAATTACGCGGATGACAGGGAGAATACCCCACGGAAATTCTACCCTCGAGGTTTTCTGTGCAAGAAGATCTTGTTCAATTCCCGAGGCTCTTCGGTTGAATCAGAAGGGTTCTTTCTAAGGCTAAATTATCCATTAGGGGCGTTCTTATTGAATTTACCAGGTATATTTCGAATCATAGAATGATACAACACAGAAAGAGGCCATTCGACCGATGGTGCCTGTCTAATTAGACCCATTCCGCTGCCTTTTCCCCATAGCCCTGCAACATTTCCCCAGTATTTATCCAATTGAACGTTATTATTGAATCTGCTTCCACCACTCTTTCAGGCAGTGCATTCCAGATCACAACTCGCTGGGTAAAAAAAAAATCTCCTCCTATCGTCTCTGGTTCTTTTGCTAAATATTTTGTGTCCTTTGGTTGAGGACCTTTCTGATACTGGAAATATTTTCTCCTTATTTACTCTTAACAAAACTCTTTACGATTTTGAACATCTCTATTAAATCTCCCCTTAACCTTCTCTGTTCTAAGGAGAACAAGGCTAGCCTTTCTAGTCTCTCCAGGTAACTGAAGTCCCGCACCCCTGGTATCATTCCAGTAAATCTCCTCTGCACTCTCTCTAAGACCTTGGCATCATTCTTAAAGTGTGGTGCCCTGAATTAGACATAATACTCCAGCTCAGGCCTAACCAGTGATTTATCAAGGTTTAGCTTAACTTCCTTGCTTTTGTACTCTATGCCTCTGTTTATAAAACGAAGGATCCCGTATGCCTTTTTAACAGCCTTCTCAACTTGTCCTGCCACCTTCAAAGATTTGTGTAGGTGCACCCCCAAATCTCTCGGTTCCTGCACCTCCTTTAAAATGGTGCCATTTAATATATATTGCCTTTCCTCATTCTTTCTGTCACAGTGCATCACTTCACACTTCTCTGCGTTAAATTTCATCTGCCATGTGTCTGCCCATTTCACCAGTCCTACTGTGTCCTCCTGAAGTCTGTTACTATCATCCTCACTGTTTACTACATTTCTGAGTTCCGTGTCATATTTTGGTGAGATGTTGCATTGCTCAGGAGAGACGGTAAAGGAAACTTTTTTAAGAGTTTCTGTTTCTGATCACACAATTTACCTCAGGAGTTAGACTAAAAGAGGAAGGTTCGCTTTAAGATCTGTCCACACTGAAGAAACTCCACCGGCAAGGATCTTCAGTTTCTCCAATCATCTATTTATATTAGTAAATTAGATAACGGGGGTTTTAACTAAGCGAGACAGTAGATACAGTAACCCTTTTATATATGTTCTGCAATTAGTATCTCTCACAATTCTCTGTTTTAATCATGTCGTCCAACTTTCACCCTGCTACTACCCCGGGTAAAGTAAAAAAATGAAATCCTTTGTGACGGTGACCGCGAGGTATCATCCCTCGTTCTTCTTGACCTGTCCCCATGCTTCACATGGTCAACCCTTCAATCCTTCATCGCCATCTCCCCTCTATGGTTCACATCCATGGGGCTGCCCTTGCTTGTTTCTAATGGTCTTAATGTCCCCGTGCAGTCAGAAACTCTGCAGCATTGACTTCTATTCCTGTCCTCGTTTGGTCACACACACGCAAACATATACTCACACACGCACACAATCTCTCTGTTTCTTAAAAAGAACTATCAATATAATTGTTTTAATGTAGGTGTCTGAACATTGCAGGGATGAATGGAATATCTGAACGACTGACCAGTATATAACACGGAAAGTGGATTTCAAATAGTTTGTTCAAATGCCGTGCCTGAGAAACAGTTCATTCTCGATATAGCTCGCACCATAAAGCGGTATAAATTACTCAATGAGCCAAGCGTATTTAAAGTGGAAACGCAAAGAACGAAATATATCAGAATGTGGAAGGTATTTACTAATAGAGTAAAAAGAAGGCATAGAATGAGCGCTGGGCTACCAGTGACAGGTAACTAGAGAGGATGAAAAGAGATGAGATATTGGGGAGGGGGGGGGGCGGTGGGTGGGGGGTGATATAGGAATGATTGACTGACATTGGCAGAATTAGTTGATAACCTAAAGGGTCTTACTTTCTGTACACTATTAGGTGAAATTGCAAGTGAAATATAGCCGCACCAACATGAAGTCATCTATGTGTTTTATTTAAGGAGCGGATTTTATAGATAACGTTCGCTTGGAATTTCCGAGTGGGTTCTCCGATGGAAGATCGGTGAAACCTCGGAGAAATGGCTACTCGCGCCGTTTCGCTACAGTTTCCGTCGATCTTCCGTCGACGTTGAGGCGGTAGATCGGGAGAACCGCGCAGTATTTCTATCCTAACTTCTGTAAACTGAAGAGTGTCTGTTTTATATATATATATCACCTATATATTTCCAATTAATAAAATAATTTAAAACGTAGGCCTGGAAAATGATTCTGCGTTGAATTAAATAAGAATTTTAAAGTTGTAGCTGATGACTATCCTTTTGCAATTGATGTCAATGAGTGTTGCTAAACTAAAATATTCACTGGCAGTAGGTTCAGAAAAATGACTGTCCACTTTATAATTATATAAGAACCACTGACAAATTCACCACAACTGCGAATGAAATATGATTGTATTAAACAATATTTTAAATCGACAATACAGGTTCCATTTCTGATACACTTAAGAAATCAGATATGAGATTACAGGCAAAGAACAAACATGACGTCCTTTTAATTGTCCCTGCCACTTGTTCGATGCCAGACTTTGCACCGAGTGGGCGGGTTTTCTCTTTCACTCGCAGCCTGATCTCTTGATGCTTTGCTTGAGTTGAGACCCGAGAGACTCATGTGTAACCCCGCAGGTGTACACTTCGTGCGAGTTCCACTCGGTGGCGGACAGGGTCAGATAACTGTTCACACTGTACGTCTGGTCGGTGTCCCGTACGGCCCGAGTTGTCAGGACACCAGTGTCCGTGATCTGGCCGTCTACGCTCCACGAAACTTCCACCGAATCCGGAAAAAAGTTATTCACCAAACACACCAGGGTCGCCTCATTTGCTGCAGAGATCTGATCGGACGCTGGCGGGAGAAGCGACACCGAAGGGCTGGACGACTTTCTGGCTGTAAAGGGAAATAATTTAAAGGTAGATAAGTAAAATAAATAAACCAGGGGTTCCAGCAATACTGGAACAAAGCAGTTGCGGGTGATTTTCGCGGAGGTTGCCCCGCTTGTTCGACGTAACGTTGGCGGAAACCCCTGCAATACGACACAAAGCCTATGGAATTTTTCCTAGTGCCTTGAAAATGGTCATTTCTATAAAGAAAATAGTTAATGTCGCTAATTATTTCGAATAGTAATTCGAATTGACTGAGGTATTTAGATCAGGGTCGTCACATATTCGATGCATTCTGATAGATCTACAGAACAATAACGCTCCAATTACATCAAATGTCCAACTACAGTCTTGTTGCACGTTTACATTTTACGATTTAGTCTCTATAAAACTAGAGAGGGCACACACATCAAGCTATCAAAGACAGCGAACACGCAATCGGAAAGCCGCTCATCTTTCGCTAGCCTTGTTGCCCGGGATAGTTGTTGCGCTTCCGACGTTTCACTTACAATCCTAACGGTGTTATAAGAAAAAATAAATGTCCCAGCACACACACTGCTCTGTTCACATAGTATTTGATTTGCTCCTATAAAGTGAATCTTTGGAATTCTCTATCCCAGAGGGCTGTGGAGGCTGTGAGTATATTCTAGACACAGGTCGATAGATTTTTGGATATTAAGGGAATCAAGGGATATGAGGATCAGCCTGGAAAGTGGAGTTGAGTTCGAAGATCAGCCATGATCTTATTGAATGGCGGAACAGGCTCCAGGGGCCGATGGCCGACTCCTGCTCCTATTTCTTATGTTCTTAAAATGGCTCATTAAAATGACAAAACGATCTGATGGCAAAGCAATAAAAAAATGAGCAAACTATCGGTGAAACATTGTAGAGATCTTTTACTCTCTGACATGTATTCGGTCCTTCCCACAATGCCGTGTAATTTTGCAGTCCATTACCAAATTCAGCCACTGACGTCCCGGAGCAGGAACGCTTAATGCAAGCTGTCTTCCATCCTCTTAATACTGTATTACCTTACCTCACGCTCCTTTCTGTCTCTGCCCCACACATTCCTGTGTCGACCTCACTAATTCATGTTTTAGGCAGGGAACTCAGAAAGACTCTCGGGGTAGATCTTGACTTTGCGTGAGTTTTACATCTCTCACGATTGACTTCAACGAAAATAAAAATCATGAGAGATGCAAGACGGGCTGCCGACTCACTGTCACCCGTTTTACGCTATCACACAACGTCAAGATCTACCCGATAGTGTCAACTTGTTTCAATGGTCGCACACTCACCTCTGAACTGAAAAGTTGTGGGTTCAAGCCGCACTGTAGAAATGTAAGCATAATCTAGACGAACAACTCAGTGCACTACTGAGAGAGTGCAATGCTGTCGGGGGAAGAGTCTTTTGGATGGGATTGCACTCTCACATGGGACCAAAAAGAGATGATCTGGTCATTTATCTCATAATCGCTATTTAAAAATGGCGAGAGAGGGAAACCAGGGAATTGTAGACCAGTTAGCCTAACATCTGTATTCGGGAAATTACTAGAGTCTATAATTAAGGATAGGGTGATTGAACACCTCGAAAATTTTCAGTTGATCAGAGAGAGCCAGCATGGATTTGTGAAAGGTAGGTCATGTCTGACAAACCTGATTGAATTTTTTGAAGAGGTGCCTAAAGTAGTGGACAGGGGTATGTCTATGGATGCTTACTTATATGGATTTCCAGAAGACATTTGATCAGGTCCTACATAAGAAACTGTTAACTAAGGTAGAAGCCCACGGATTTGAGGGCAAATTATTGACCTGGTTAGGAAATTTGCTGAGCGGCAGGAGAGAGAGAGAGTAGGGATAATGGGTAGGCACTCAAATTGGCAGGATGTGACTAGTGGTGTCCAGCAGGGATCTGTGTTGGGCCCTCAACTATTCATAGTATTTATTAGCGACTTAGATGATGGCATAGAAAGTTATATATCCAAATTTGCCGATTACACAAAAGTAGGTGGCATTGTAGGCAGTGTAGATGGAAGCATAAAATTACAAAGGGATATCGACAGATTAAGTGAATGGGCAAAACTGTGGCAAATGGATTTCAATGTAGGCAAATGTGAGTTCATCCACTTTGGATCTAAAAAGGATAGAATAGGGTACTTTCTAAATGTTGAAAGGCTAAAAACAGTGGGGGTCCAAAGAGACTTGGGGGTCCAGGTACAAAGATCATTAAAATGTCATGAACAGGTGCAGAAAATAATCGACAAGGCTAATAGGATGCTGGCCTTTATATCTAGAGGACTTAAATACAACGGGGTAGAGGTTATGCTGCAGCTATACAAAACCCTGGTTAGACCACACCTGCAGTACTGTGAGCAGTTCTGGACACCACACCTTAGGAAGGATATATTGGCCTCAGAGGGAGTGCAGCGTAGGTTTACCAGAATGATACCCGGACTTCAAGGGTTAACTTACGAGGAGAAATTATACAAATTAGGGTTGTATTCCCTAGAATTTAGAAGGTTAAGGGGTGATCTGATCGAAGTTTAAGATATTAAGGGGAACAGATAGGGTAGATAGAGAGAAACGATTTCCACTGGTTGGGGATTCGAGGACTAGGGGGCATAGTCTAAAAATTAGAGCCAGACCTTTCAGGAGGGAAGTTAGGAATCACTTCTACACACAAAGGGTGGTAGAAGTTTGGAACTCTCTTCCGCAAATGGCAATTGATGCTAGATCAATTGTTCATTTTAAATCGGAGATTGATAGCTTGCTGTTAACCAAAGGTATTAAGGGAAATGGGCCAAAGGCGGGTATATGAAGTTAGGTCGCGGATCAGCCACGATCTCATTGAATGGCGGAGTAGGCTCGAGGGGCTGAATAGCCCACTCCTGTTCCTATGCTGTTTGCGGGACCTTGCTGTGGGCAAATTTGGCTGCCGCGTTTACATTACAACACTGACTACACTTCAAAAGTAATGAATTGCCTATGAAGCCCTATAGAACGTTTTGAGGTTGTGGAAGTCGCTATATGAATGCAAGTTCTTTCGTTTTAGTGTATACTACATCACAGGCTTTAGTTGCCTGGCCCCTCTTAAAAAGAGCAACTCTGACTGTAGGGGTAGAATATGTATTAACCATACAAACATTGATGCTGCGTCCTTTTAGACTCCAATAACAACAATTAAATCATTAGAATCCAATGGAGAAAGGAAGAGGGGGATTAATCAGTAAAATGGGTTAGGTATTTGAATGTCGCATGGAGGGTGTAAGAGAAAGGTATTAACATTGACTGTTGTATGTACTGCCTTTTAACTGTATGCTTAAGTACCATTGTACATGTGCTGTATACTTCATAAATATGTGACATCTGATTTTCGATGTTTAGAACCTTATTGATTTGAGGAGGAAATTATGAATAAGAAGTCTTCCTGTAACAGCAGGAAGTAAAGTTACTTACTCGGAATAGTCAGCATGGTCCCGGTCCCAAAGATAAGCGCACTGATGGAACCAACCCACACAGAGCAGTAGTAGTTCGCCTCATCCTCCGATTGTACCGGACTGATGGTTAAATAGCCAGCGTTGGTTGACGGGTTACTCCTTCCGGAGAATCGATCTGTAATACCGGAGCCTCTGTCTACAGTGTCGGATTTATGGTACAAAATATACCGAGGAACATTCCCAGATTTTTGCTGGTACCAGAATACATGAGCGTTTCCCAAGGTGACTCCGTTCAATGTACAACTTATTTCGACGTTTCCTCCCGGGGCAGTAGAAAGAGAACGTGTTTGGTTTAATGTTATTTGCGCGTTTGAGCCTATGAAAGAACAGAGGGGTGAACTTCGGACACTCCAGTCACTAACTAATTCTGTGCAATAAAGCGTTACTCACAGCGAGTTAAACCAAGAACGTAACGTTGGCAACATATTTACCTGACAGAAAAAGTATCAGCACGGTGAAAACAGCGAGCCACTCAGACATTGTGAAGAATGAAATGAGAGCAGAAATGTCGATGGTATCCAGGTGAAACGGATTGATGACCTGGCTTCCTCAGCTCTTTTTATCAACCGTGTGAACGAGGCGTTACCGCGTGTTCCTCATCCATGCAAATCGTTAATGAAACGGCAAAACTCAATTGGACCATCTAAACTGATGACAAGTAATATGCAATTGCTGTGTCAGGAAGGTTGCTGGTCTTTCAGTGACAAGGGGGTTAGACTATCAAGAGCATTGGAGCTTTCAGATTGTTCTACATTATAGATTCCAGTGTTACAGGTTGGCTTTTATTTGCCTTCTGTAAAATGAAATGCCACATAGCTAATGCGTAAACAGAATCGTATTAAAAGAGTGTCAAATGAGATAAAGTCCCAGTTAAGTAATCTTAGATTAATTGAGGGCCGCTAATTTTGCGCACTCGTCTAAAACTATATAACACTAATACCACCCTATTCTATCAACAGTTTAGATTACAATTAAGAATATTACGGGGCAAGTTGAAGGGCTGAGACCCGTAGTGCTGGACTAGGTGAATTATGACGGAGGAACTTAAAACACATTTGAATTGCGACTTCTGTTGCGGTAGGGGATTTGATCCACACTTACAGAGCAGTTGTGGATTGGATTCTCCAGTTAAATGTCCAATGACATTCTACACTTTGCATGTGCCTAAACGGAGCCAACATAAATGATACAATTCTTTTGGTTTGCACTTGAAATTACATGGTTCTTTAGGAATTCATAATTAATTTACGGTATTTTTCATAACTCCTACGGGGTTACTATTCCAGCGTACTATGTTGATGACGAGGTTGAGGGTGTGGACTGAAAACTCTACACTCTTAATACACAATATTACTGAAAATATAACAATCGGTTTCCACAGAATGCAACAGACAAAACGCTTACCTCAAATGACATTATGAAGTTTACACAGGGAGACGCAACTACTGGGGTGGAATTAGCAGTAGTCAATGGGGATTACAGGCAAGTCTTTTAAGGTTGTTCTATTCAAGTGCTTGTTCAAGGACTGAATGGCTTACTAGAACATTTAAGTGGTACAGAGAGTGGAGCAGGCAGGGTGTGAAGTCAATGGAAATCACCCGTGTTACACTATCGCATCAAGTCAAAATTACCCCCATTTAGCCCACTAGGTTGGCGTCAATTATTTGACACATCAAACAGGAATAGCTATTTTTCTGCACATGCTGCATAATTGGATAGTAGGGTTCAAAAGGTCCACTGGTATAGACCGTGAATCGCAACTGTAACAATAGCTTCTCCAGGGCAATTTAAATCACTTCGTGGCTTTGCCTCTCCCTATCTTGTAACCTCCTCCTACCATTGCTAGCCGTTCCTTCAGACGCCCAAGCCGCACGCTTTCGAATTCCCTCCTTAACACCTTTTATGTCCCCATCTGGTACTCATAGAGTCATAACGGCACAGAAGGAGGCCATTCGGCCCAATGAGTCCGTGCCGGTTCTTTGCAGAGCAATCCAGTCAGTCCCATTTCCCTGCTCTATCCCCGTAGCCCTGCAAGTTTATTTCCTCAAGTGCCTATCCAGTCGCCCCTTGAAAACATTGAGTGTGTCTCTGCTTCCACCACTTCCATCGGCAGCGAATTCCAGGTTCTCACCACTCGCTGCATAAAAAAGTTTCTCCTCACATCCCCCCTGAATCTCTTGCCCAAAACCTTAAATCTGTGTCCCCTAGTCCTTGTACCATCAACTAGTGGCCAACAGCCTTTCCCCGTCTAGCCTATCCAAACCCATCATAATCTTGTACACCTCTATCAAATCACCCCTCAACCTCCTTTGCTCTAATGAAAACAAATCCAGCTTCTCCAACCTGTCCTTGTAGCTAAGATCCCCCATCCCGGGAACCATTCTGGTAAATCTCCTCTGCACCCTCTCAAGGGCCTTCACATCCTTCCTAAAATGTGGTGACCAGAACTGGATGCAATACTCCAGTTGTGGCCTAACCAGCGCTTTATAAAGATTCAGCATAACTCCTCTACTTTTGTGCTCAATTCCTCTATTTATGAAACCCAAGATCCCATATGCTTTGCTAACCACTCTCTCAATATGTCCTGCCACAGGGGCCTATGCATATTAACTCTCAGGTCCCTCTGTCCCTGCACACACTTTAAAACGGTGCCATTAGGTGTATATTGCCTCTCCCTGTTCCTTCTGCCAAAATGCATCACCTCACACTTCTCTGTATTAAATTCCATCTGCCACTTGTCTACCCATTCTGCTAGCGTTTCTATGTCCCGTTGCAGTCGATTGGTATCATCCTCACTGTTTGCCACTCCCCCAAGTTTGGTGCCATTGGCAAATTTTCACCCCTTCCATTGCTTCTACCTTTTCCACTGCTACCGCTATTTTGTCAGCATCCACCTCCTTAGTAAACACCGATACAAAGTACTCATTGAGTATTCTAGCCTTGCCCTGTGCCTCTAAGCATATAACACCTTCTTTGTCGCTAATAGGCCCCACCCCGTCTCTTACTACCCGTTTACTGTTTACATGCCGGTAGAAGATTTTTGGGTTCCCTTTTATGTTAACCGCCATTCTACTCTCATATTCTCTCTTTGCCAATCTTATTTTCATCTTCACTTCCCCTCTCAACTTATTGTATTTGGTCTGGTTCTCCCTTGAAGAATTCACCTGACATGCATCATACACCATCTTTTATTGTTTCATCATCTTCTCTATCTCCCTCGTCATCCAAGGAGCCCTTGCTTTGGTTCCCTTACCCTTCCCTCTTGTTGGAATGTACCTAGCCTGTACTTGGAACATCTCCTCCTTAAAGATCACCCATTGTTCTGTTACAGTATTTCCTGTCTGTCTTTGGTTCCATTTTACCCTGGCTAGATCCTTTCGCATCCCATTGAAGTTAGCCCTATTCCAGTTTAGAAGTTCCACTCTAGATTGTTCCTTGCTCCTCTCCATTGCTAATCTAAATCTTATAAGAACATAAGACGTAGGACGTAGGACGTAGGAGCAGGAGTAGGTCATTTGGCCCCTCGAGCCTGCTCCGCCATTCAATAAGATCATGGCTGATCTGATCTTGGCCTCAACTCCACTTCCCAGCCTGCTCCCAATAACCCTTGACTCAGTTATCGTTCAAAAATCTGTCCATCTCCACCTTAAATATATTCAATGGCCCAGCCTCCACAGCTCTCTGGGGAAGAGAATTCCAAAGATTCAGGACCCTCTGAGAGAAGAAATTCCTCCTCATTTCCGATTTAAAAGAGTTTCCCCTTATTCTGAAATTATGCCCCCTAGTTCTAGATTCCCCCACGAGGGGAAACATCCTCTCTGCATCTACCCTGTCAAGCCCCTTCAGAATCTTATATGTTTCAATAAGATCCCCTCTCATTCTTCTAAACTCCAATAAGTATAGGCCCAACCTGCTCAACCTTTCCTCACAAGACAACCCCTTCATCTCCGGAATCAACCTCGTGAACCTTCTCTGACCTGCCTCCAATGCAAGTATATCCTTCCTTAAATAAGGAGACCAAAACTGTACACAGTACTCCAGGTGTGGTCTCAACAACGCCCTGCACGGTTGTAACAGGACTTCCCTACTTTTATACTCCATTCCCTTTGCAATAAAGGCCAACATTCCATTTGCCTTCCTAATTACTTGCTGTACCTGCATGCTAACGTTTTGTGATTCATGTACAAGATCCCCCAGATCCCTCTCTACCTCAGCATTTTGTAATCTCTCCCCATTTAAATAATAATTTACTTTTTTATTTTTCCTACCAAAGTGGATAACCTCGCATTTTTCCCACATTAAACTCCATCTGCCAGATATTTGCCCACTCACTTAGCCTATCTATATCCCTTTGGAGATTCTTTCTGTCCTCCACACAATTTGCTTTCCCACCTATCTTTGTATCATCAGCAAATTTGGCTGCATTACACTCAGTCCCTTCATCCAAGTCATTAATATAGATTGTAAATAGTTGAGGCACCAGCACTGATCCCTGCAGTACCCCACTAGTTACAGTTTGCCAACCTGAAAATGACCCATTTACCCCGACTCTCTGTTTTCTGTTAGTTAGCCAATCCTCTATCCATGCTAATATAATACCCTCAACTCCGTGAGCTCTTATCTTGTGTAGTAACCTTTTATGTGGCACCTTATCGAATGCCATCTGGAAATCCAAATACACAACATCTACTGGTTCCCTTTTATCCACCCTGCTCATTACATCCTCAAAGAATTCCAGCAAATTTGTCAAACATGATTTCCCTTTCATAAAACCATGCTGACTCTGCTTGACTATATTATAATTTTCTAAATGTCCTGCTATCACTTCCTTAATGATGGACTCCAGCATTTCCCCAATGACAGATGTTAGGCTAACTGGTCGATAGTTGCCTGCTTTCTGTCTCCCTCCTTTCTTAAATAGGGGCGTTACATTTGCGGTTTTACAGTCCGCAGGGACCTCTCCAGAATCCCGAGACTGTCGGTAGATTACAACCAATGCATCCACTATCTCTGCAGACACCTCTTTTCAGACTCTAGGCTGCAGGCCATCGGGTCCAGGGGACTTGTCCACCTTTAGTTCCATTAGTTTGCCTAGTACTTTCTCTCTAGTGATAGTGATTGTTTTAAGTCCCCCCCCCACCCGAATAGCCCCTTGATTATTCATTATTGGGATGCTTTTAGTGTCTTCTACCATGAAGACCAATACAAAATATTTGTTCAAATTCTCCGCCATTTCCCTGTTTCCCATTATTAATTCCCCAGACTCATCCTCTAGGGTACCAACTTTTACTTTAGCTACTCTCTTCCTTTTTATATACCTGTAGAAGCTCTTACTGTCTGTTTTTATATTTCTTGCTAGCTTACTCTCATAAGCTATCTTCTCTCTTAATAATTTTTTTAGTCGTTCTTTGCTGGTTTAAAAAAAATTCCCAATCCTCTGGCCTTTCACTATTCTTTGCAACATTATATGCTTTTGTTTTCAATTTGATACCATCCTTCACTTCCTTAGTTAGCCACGGATGGTTCTTCCTTCTCTTAGAGTCTTTCTTTCTCACTGGAATATATCTTTGCTGAGAGTTATGAAATATCTCCTTAAATGTTTGCCACTGCTTTTCTACAGTCTTACCCTGTAATATATTTTCTCAATGTACTTTAACGAAGTCTGCCTTCATACCTTTGTAATTACCTTTGTTTAAGTTCAGGACACTAGTTTGAGACCTGGCTTTCTCACCCTTAAACTGAATTTGAAATTCTACCATGCTATGATCACTCTTCCCAAGAGGATCCTTCACTTCCAGATCACTAATTAATCCGAGAAGTCGCACAACACCAGGTTATAGTCCAACAGCTTTATTTGAAATCACAAGCTTTCGGAGCGCTGCTCCTTCGTCACCTGACGAAGGAGCAGTGCTCCGAAAGATTGTGATTTCAAATAAAGCTGTTGGACTATAACTTGGTGTTGTGCGACTTCTCACATTTGTCCACCCCAGTCCAACACTGGCATCTCCACATCTTAATTAATCCAGCCTCGTTACACATTACCAGATCGAAAATAGTCTTCTCCCTGGTTGGTTCCACAACATATTGATCCAAGAAACCATCCTGAATACACTCTAAGAACTCTTCTTCAAGTCTACCTTTGCCAATTTGCTTTGTCCAATCAATATGAAGATTAAAATCTCCCATGATTATAGCCGTACCTTTCTTACAAGCCTCTATTATTTCTTGATTTATTCTCTGTGCTACAGTGTGGCTACTTTTTGGGGGCCTGTAGACCACACCCACCAGTGACTTTTTACCCATATTATTTCTTATCTCCACCCAAACTGATTCTATGTCTTGATCTTCTAGGCCAATATCATTTCTCATTACTGCATTGATCTCATCCCTTATTAACAGAGCGACACCACGCCCTTTTCCTTTCTGCCTATCCTTACGAAATGGCAAGTATCCTGAATATTCAGTTCCCAGCCTTGGTCACCTTGCAACCACGTCCCTGTTATGGGTATCAGATCATACCCATTTATTTCTATTTGTGCTGTCAACTCATCTATCTTGTTACGCTGTGGGACGGTCCATCCTTTTTATCCCTTCTGTGTAAGAGTGTTAAAGATTTTGTTTCACTAAAAAAACTATTTTTTCAGTTATATTCAATATTTTTTACAGTCATTTGGAAAGCCACCTGAAGAAAGAAAAAAGAAAGATGAAGTAGTTTACTGGGTTTTTTTTGTAAGCACGTGCTATTTTGATACTTTTATCTGTTCTATATTGGGTTTTTAGTTAATAAAATATTGGTCCGAATTAAATTGGAACTATGGAGGTTAACTGACCTATTAAATAGTGAAAACCCGACTTTCTTTGTGGCCATAATGAAATTCTGATTGTTGTAAATTGTGCGAAAGTCTCTAGCTCCGGACATGAGATTATCATTAAACAATTGGCAATTTTGAATTTCTGACCAATGTCATGGACTCAATGATTTGAGGTGATTCTGATTGTTTAATCATCTTGGTGGTACTGGAATGTGTGACCAATAACAAAAAAAGGGGGAATGCTACTGTTATCGAGCAGTATGATAACGGTCTGAAGACATCTTGTGGTTGGAATGTACTACAGATCTGCTTCACAGAACGTTCAACGTTAATAGTGGTGCTTCTAATGATTTCTGCTGATTTAACAGATTTTCAATTCCTAAGGATAAAAACAAAATTTTGTGCAAATTTTAAAAGATACAACGACTTGGAAAAAGAAGTAAGATGATGTTTGGTTCTTTTTCGATTGGGAACGTTTAAAATATTTTATTATGTAAAGCGATGAAACTGCGTCTGACGATATTTTGATCACCTTCTTATAAGCCTACAAAGGCGTTAACCCTTTCCACTGACAGATGTTCTCATTAATTAACCAAGCAACAACTTTTGTATTGCTGATTGTAAATTTATATAATGGGCATTAGTAAATTTAAGTTTCTTAATTTAAGTGGATATTTCCCCACAGTGACAGAAGGAATTCATGAATTGACAAATTAACCCTTGGTCTCTCAGGGCCACAATGGATTCTCTGTTTTCCTTTTCTTATAAACAGGGGACCATGGAGGTTGATGGCACAGCAAGAGATCCAGCAGTTTTAGGAATTTAAGAACTTATCTGCAGACATTGGCAGACATCAAATGGTGACGTTTTGGACTTAAGATTTTGCCTTTCAAAGCCTCGAACTTAACCCATTAAGGGTCATTTGTTATCTTCTGAGACAGGGTGCTTGCGAGGGAGAGATATGAAAGTTAGCTCCAAACTTTTGTCTCCAATGTAAATTCACCAGGCCTGGGCATCATTTATTTCTGAAATTGGAATTGAAAAGATAAATTGATATGAGTTGCTGTTAAAAGCACTTGCGAAGGGAAAATTTACCTGATGTTGAAGGGGATAATCAAATGTTTCATTGAACAAAAAGAAAGGAGTGCAGTCTCGGTGGTTCCTGTGTATCAAGGAAGAATGTTTTTTGCGGAAATACATTTGAACATTGACAAGACCTGTCAGTCCAACTATACTGCTGTTTGGATTTTGAATCACTTTGAAATGATAAAATGCACTTTGGCACAATATTTTGGGAAATAAAGGTCCAAGAAGAGGTTTGGTTAAGTAAAAGAAACAAATAATATGTAATAATAACTTGCACCAAGTCGGAACGTTTGATCTATGTTTTAAAGATATTATGATAATATTGTATTGGACAGTAAAGTTACTCCAGGGCGCATGAATGAGATGAAATGGTAATTAATGTGTAAAATTGAATGAGAGGAAGTGATCGAGGATATAATATCGAAACTGGAAAATTACACCACCAAATGGGAATTTTTCTAAAATAATTTTCTTAGATGAATTGGAATAAATCACCTGGGTACAATTCGCCAAAAGATATCAATCTGGTATTAATGTACATTCTAGTGAAAGTCAGGAAAATGTAGTTAAGAATAGTTAATTGATAACTTTTCCTTGGAGATGTTGGTGTCATTGCCTATGGAAATAAAAAAAAACTGCATTAGACATCAGGACCATACAGGGGGATATAAGGATAGATCTCCAGACAGACACCCCCGATCTTTTGATAAGATCACCTGAAAGCCCAAGAATGGCTTGAATCGGATGTCACATGTGGCATGATATATGTGTGTGTGTGCAAATGTGATTTGTTGCGTGTGAGGCAACTAGCATGCGGAAATGCATTTGCACTGAAGAACGGGTCTCAGACATGCACAGTTTAACAGCACGACATGAAATGGTTAATGTGGCTCAGGAGACAACTTTTTAAATCATCAAGGCAATGACACATACTCCATAGAGAAACCGACTAATGAAACAATCAGGATAGAGGTAGACACGCTGATATCTGTCAGAGGGATTAAAATTAAAGTAAAGAGGGATATAGAACAATGAAATTGGGACAATTGAGGTTAGGGAGAAATAATACTTAGCAAGAGTTATCCACAAGATGGATACGGGTAAAGGAAGAGCTGGAGAATTTTATAAGTCCATGATTTCTTGATTATATGGTAAACTTTAGCTTTCTGTACAATGTATTATGATTTTCTTTGTCTGTATCATGATGTGTTGCTTGAAATCTATGTACTCGGTCAGTGCGCTAGCAACCTAACATTAGTGGCCTTCCTGCAAAAGGATGAAAAATAAGATTGAGTGAGGGGTCGGAGGTAGCTCCTCTCCCTTAAGGCAGTGACTGTAAAAATGTAGGCTTAGGAGAGTATTTAGGGCGACTAGGCTTGAAAGGTTTAAATAACTAACGCTTTGTCTGGAATGACTGTTCTTCAAAATAAACTGCTTTCAGGTCTTCAAGTCAACTGGTGGCACGTGGAGGATGCCTGATTTCCACAAGAATGTTGTTATCACAGGTGAAGGAAGGGAGGACCAGTTTGAGACATGACACCATCTGTACTGTAATCAATTATCACTCCTAGATGTAGTAATGTGTACTAACTAACTCTCAAATATAATTCCCTTTTTTATTTTTCAGTATTAAAGCTTTGCTAGGTTGCAATTTAAGATTAAGTTTGGTCGACGACAGTTTTATGTCTCCTTTATTAGAATTAGTAAAGAGACTGCTGCTTAAATTAGGATTTCTTTACAGCTAGAATGGTCGTTGGATTCAAGGCCTCCATTAACTGCTGAAGAAAGAAAGCTTGTAGGGAGGCTAAAAACAAAGATAATGGACAAAAATGAGAAGTCGCACAACACCAGGTTATAGTCCAACAGATTTATTTAATTTTACAAGCTTTCGGAACAGTTCGCTCCTTCGTTAGGTAAGTTAGCAGTGAGAGAATCTCCCAGAATTCACAATTTAAACACAGACAAAATATATTCAAATCTTTCCTACATCAAAGAGCACAGCCAAGACAATGAGATGTGTCCCAGGGGGTCCAACGTGTCAAACCACCTGCTGGCTGCATATCCTGTCAAAGATAATGGAGGCACAGGCCTTGTCTCTGTCTGGACATGTATGTGCCGACCCCATGATCGGAAAGAGGGGGCCACCGTTGTGTACAAATCAGCTACAAGCTGCAGGTAGGAGCCAAGGAGGCCATACTTTACAGGTTCCATAAAAAACATGGATCCAAGTGAGAAGCGACCTTCATGAGGAAGCAGAGGACCTCAAAAAAGGATAGGTTTTGACACCTCTATAATTTAGTCTCGGATCATTGATAAACCGAGGTATAGGGGTGAAATTGCAGGGGAGGTGCTTTGTTGCAGAAGTACCTCATTGTCACTGTGGATGCAGCCATGTCGCAACAGGGAAGAGAAAGGGCACCTCGCCTCTCAGATGTGGCACTAGAAGCCTTAGTCCAGGAGGTATACAAAAATAGACAGGTCCTCTACACGCAGGGGGAAGAAGGACTTCAGGACAGAACACCAGAAGTCAGTGCGAGGAGCTAGCCCAAACTGTCACTGCCTCCAGTGTTGCCTCGAGGACCTGGATCTGGTTCCGCAAGAAGTTTAATGACTCAAGATGAGTGAATGCATCTTCAAATGCCTTATCCCACCAACTGCACCACTAACCTCACACACCCCCATCACTCACCTACCAACAATCTCCAGCAATCATGACTCATAGCTCACAATCATTGGTTCATCTCATCCTCACACACTTACCACTGTGGCAAGCCTCACACCCATGTCTCACACCTTTCACACAATGTCAGCTATTCAACCATGACAGGGAAATCACCCAAACACATTGCACCACACTCACTGACACACTTCTCTTCCTCTTGCGGGCCAAGGTGGCTCACAAAAGACGTGAGCAGCAGCAGGCAGGCGGGGGTGAAGCATGCCTGCTGAACCTTACTGCACTCGAGGTGACTGTGCTGGAGATATTTGGAGGGGCCGTCACTGAGTCCATGGCAACCAGCGAGGTTGAAAGCATTGCTGATGAGGATATGTGCATAACTAATCCTTCTCACATCCCACTACCCCCTCATCTCACAATCTCTTCTCACTTACAAGCTGCTGATGGTGCAAGCATGCACATCTTGTTTTGCCCCCTCCCCTCACCACAACCTGACCCTTGTGCCTTTCTCCTTTCAGATACCCAAGAGCTGCCAGCAGCCCAGCCAGTCCACCACCAACTAGAGGAGGAGAGCTCCACTCCCACTCTGACCTCTCCATTCTCGGCCTCTTACACTGTTCCAATGAAGCTCAACGTAAGCTCGAGGAAGAGCACCTCATCTTTTGATTAGGCACTTTACAACCTTCTGGACTCAACATCGAATTCAACAATTTCAGACCATAACCTCTGCCCCTATTTTTACAGGCGGCAGCTGTTGATGATTCTGCCATCCCATTTGCAACATTTAACCTCTCCTGCCTTCCACCCTATAATCGACCGTCCCTTTTGTTCTTTCCTCCCCCACCCCCCCCCCTTTCCCTGCCCCTGCACCTGGTTAAAATCTGTTACATTTCTAACTTTTTCCAGTTCTGATGAAGGGTTACAGACCTGAAATGTTAACTCTGTTTCTCTCTCCACGGATGCTGCCTGGCCTGCTGAGTGTTTCCAGCATTTTCTGTTTTTGTTGTAGAGGAGGAGAGACATGGAGAATGGAGAAGAAGAGGCACCATCACTCAATTTGACACTCCCAGGCACCAGCTCAAAAAACGGCACTGCGCAAACTTGATAGGGTAGTATAGAGGTGGAATGTTCATGCGGTGAGTCACTGGGCACCAGTGGGCTGCAGCCAGTCCAGGGGTCAAGGTACCTCAGGTGCCAGGGTGAGTTCGTACATGAGTTCTGCTGCACAGGACTCAGATGACGACTTTGATAGGGCTAGGAATGCTGAGGTGCTGTACCGGGGGAGTGGCAGTGTCTCTGTGGAGCAAGAATCTGCTGGCCTCTCATAGCATTCGTACTCCCACCACTGCCACTCCGCCAGTGGCTTTGCTGCTGCCTGTCAGCCAACCAGCCTGGACTGCTGCCGCTCATGTCGAGGTGGTGCAGTCTTCAGCCGGGCTTTCTAGGCCCAGAGCTACTTGAGGTTGTTCTGCAAGGCCAGCTGCAGTGTCCCCCATGGAAAGTCAGCAGTCTTCCACCAGACATGCTGCAGCCCCTGGGGTAGCACTGCTTAGGAGCACTAGACTATGCAAAGGAACATGAAAGACAGACACTAAGGGAATGCACAAGGTTGATTAGTTGACTTTGTTATGTCGTATTGGACGGAATCATTTATAAATTATGTTTGGAATGTTTTTTTGTGGTGGCTTTCATTTCAGCTTTGTGCCCAAGAGGACACTGTGATGTTCCATGACAGAGGGATGGTAATGTGGTGAAGTGTTGAGTAACGGGGATCTGGGGTTTCATTCATTGGAACCAGAGTCTGATGAGACGCTCACGGACAGCCCGTCCAGAATGAGGATTTGCTTCCTGCTTCCTTCCTTCATCCTCCTCCTCTTCTACCTCCTTTTCCACCTCCTCTTCCTCTTCTTCCTCCTCCTTTCCCTCCTCCTCTTCCTCCTCCTGAGGTGGTCATGGAACCCGTGGTGGCAAGGGCTGCGCCCTCATGATGGCCTAGTTGTGGAGGATGCAGCAGACCACCATGAACTGGGACATCCGCTCCTGCGTGTATTGGAGGACTCCTCCCGACCTGCCAAGGCAGTGGAACCGTTGATTCAGAACCCCGATGGTCTGCTCGATGAGGCCCCTTGTGGCATCAGGGCTGTTATTATATGACTGCTGGCCACAAGTGGTGGGGTTTTAGAGGTGAGTCATCGGCCAGATAAAGATCAGATAGCCCTTGCCTCCGAGCAGCCACCCTTGGGTTTAACGTGGTGGCTGGATGATTGCTGGCATACCGGACCGGCGCAGGATGAAGGCATCATGACTGCTGCCAGGATACTGGGCATTCACCATCATGATGTGCTGGGCGTGGTCGCACACCAACTTCACATTAAGTGAGTGGTAGCCCTTGCATTAGCGGTACATCTCATGCTTGACATGCCGCGCCCACAAAGTCGATGGTGCCCTGCACAATGGGGATCCCCAAAATCCTGGAAAAGCCACATGCGCGCTCCTCCTGCTTCTCTCTGTTCAGAGAGAAGTCAATGAAGTCCCTTCTCCTGGAGTACAGAGCCTCTGTGACCTCCTGGATGCAGCGATGGATTGCAGACTGGGAGATGTTAGCTATGTTGCCTGCTTCAGACTGGAAGGATCCGGTGGTGAAGAAATTTCGGCCCATGGTCACCTTGAGGGCCACTGGAAGCGCCATCGTCACCCTACTCTGAGGCTGCAGGTCTGGTTCCAAGAGGTGGTAGATTTCTGTGACCACCTCCTTGATTAAGTGGAGCCTTAGAATACACTGCTCCTGGCTTAAGTGCAGGTAGGAGAAGTGCTCTCGGAAGACCCTAGGTGGGCAAGGCCTCCTGCTGAGAGCCATTCTCCCCCTCCTCCTCCTCCCTCTGCGAGCAGCTTGTCCTCATCTTTTCTGCCTCTGCTCCAGCTCCCTGTCATGCTGTAGCTCGAGGGCGTCTGCAGCTAGAGCCCCCATGACTGGGAGCAAGTGATCTGAGCAGAACCCTTGAATTCAGAAGGGAGGCCTTCTCCACTTTCAGCATCACTCCCTGTTACCTCACCAACTTTAAATAACTGTAGAAAGCTCCAAGCAATTCCACAAACTTACATAGAGCCAGTAGAAATCAAAAATCAAGTTATCTGAAAGTTGTTGATGATCCTTGTAAATATCGCCTGTGGTGGTGGTGTTGGGGGGTGGGGGGGGGGGGGGTGTTCAGCTGTGTGTGCTTTGGAGAAGGTGTGCAGCCGAGTGGTGACGTCCAAAATAACAGGTCATGCATCAAGTTAACGTTGCACGCTGATTGACGTCACGATCTGCCTTGTTTGCATTCTTCTGCCGAACGCAGATAACGGCTGCTTTACCAACCTGCGCAAAATGGCGACCGCCACGGCCCATGCTGGAAGCGAGGTGGCAGCTATTTCTCTGCTGAAACTAGCCTTAAATACCGGCACTAAGAAGGGGAATTTCGTGGCCATGGCCTCTCAATAGCATCGGGTTCATATGCAATAGAACAATCTGGAGATTAAGACGATATATACAAGAATTGGGCATAAACGAACGGTGGGAAGTCATTTAAAATGCACGAGAAACCACCTGGGTCCGTCTATTGTAATATGCTTTTATGTTTGTTTAAGCTTTTTTGAGTATTGTTCTGATTATAACCCTGTGCTGTTTGTGTTGATTGTTACAGAATGCAAGAACCCGCTTACACTAAATTGAAATGATACAGTTACTGAAAAATTAGAAGTAAAGGAACAAGTTTTCCTAAATAATGATGCCACGAGTATAATCTGTATAATATCTTTATAATCTATTAATGAGGCCTGTAATGGAGTTGGAAATTGTATCCGGGAGACAAGTTCTGTCGCTGCACTTCAGGATGGACTGAAGGGAAAAATCTGTTTTAAACAGTTTTTTCTATGGTGTTTTTAATTAATAAAATATTGGTTTGAATTAAATTGGAACTATGGAGGTTAACTAACCTATTAAATTGTGAAAACCCGACCTTCATTGTGGCCACAATGAAATTCTGGTTGTTGTAAATTGTGTGGAATCTTGCCAAATGCCTTAAGTAACCCCAAGACGTTGATGGTGGGGGACTCGGCGATGATGATGTCCTTGAAAGTCAAGGGAACAGGGCTGGGCTTTCTCTTGTTCCAAATGGTCATTACCTGGCATTATATGGTGTAAATGGTAATTTCCAAGTCAGCCCAAGTCTGAATGTTATCCAAGTCCTGATGCAGGCTAGTGTGGACTCCTTCGTTATTGGAATCCTGATGGAGCTGAACACTGTGGAATCATCAGCGAACAGTCACCATCCTGACCTTATGAAGGTGGGAAGGCCATTGACGAAGTAACTGAAAATGGGTGGGCTGAAGATGCTTCCTTGAGGAGGTTGTAAGGGGTATCTTAATCGCTCCCACACCCCTCCGGTTCCTAGAATTTGGACTTATTTAGGGGTTGTGAACAAAATTGCAGTAAACGACAGGTTCTGATGAAAGAATTTTACTTTATTAAAAGAAAAAGGTAACAAACTTGAAACACACTTATTACTTAAAACACAGATGGGGAGCACACGGTACAAGCGAGGGAAATGACAATATATCAAACAAAACCTTATCCCTTCCAAAGATCCCACTATCTGGCTAGGTTTTTGGTTTCAGGAGATCAGGGATAATGCTCACCAACGAATCCTTGACAGGATTTTTAGAGTCTTTTGTTTAAAAGACTCCGTAAGGCCCTTGTTGCTGCGAGGTGTCCAATGGTCACTGAGGCAGTCGCTCTGGTGTCTTCTTGCGTGCTGGTCTGTTTTCTGGCCTTCTTCCTCGTGGCTTGTGGTCGGTTTTGCTGGAGCAGGGAGAGAGCTGTGTCCGCGTGGTCAGCCAGTCCGAAAGAGAGAAAGATTATGGCACAGGCTTTCAAATTATACTGTTTCTTTTTTGCACCCAAAAAACCCTTACTAAAACGGATTCCTTTTGGTTGCAAATGAACCTTGCTTAGTCCAATTGTCTAGTTTTGGCGGGCTTGCCAGTTCCTATGGCTTTTGCTCAGTGTTAAACATGTCTTGATCGTTTTCCGATTTAAACACAGCCTTATCTATGCGCCAAATCTCCACTCTATTGTCCTAGGTCTGTTGGCGGGCTTTTAAATCTGTTCTGTGGATACCTGGTTGATTGGTTTTTTTGATGGGATAATGGCTATGAAACTGTGTGATCGAAGTTTTATTGTCATTGAATCGTTTTTAGATTTCCAGCATCTTGTTTGCCCCTGGGGATTCATATTTGAATGTGTTTGTGAGTTTTTGCTTTGTCTCTTGCACCTTGGTAGGATTTGCAGTGTAAACAATTCCCTGACAGCTTGATCTGTTCACTGCCTGGCCACGCCCCTCGCAGCTTGTGTCTGTGAAAGGTGTCTCCCCCAACAGTAAGATTCAAAAAGTCAGTTTCCTCAGGTTTTTTTCTTCCCTGATCTTTAGGTTTTTTCATCAAATCACTTCACTTAGGCCCCATCATCCCAAGTTTGTATGAAAAGTCCAAAAATCACTCCCTTTAGGGCTCTGTTCGAGTTTCTGGGGGATTTTGCGAAGCCTACAGAGGTCCTGCAGTGATGTTCTGGGGCTGTGATGACTGGTCTCTAACAACTACAAACACCTTCCTTTGCATAAGGTATGACTCTGGGTACAAAAGATTTTTCCCTTTGAAGCCCTTGATTTAGATTTTGCTAGGGCTCTTTGCTGTTATACTTGGTGCAATAATGCCTTGATGTCAAGGGCAGCTTTTTTTTACATCTCCTTTTCTATTCAGCTGTTTCTACAACAAGGCTGTGATGGAGTCTTGAACTGAGTGGTTCTGGTAGAACCTAAACTGAGCATGGTGAGCCAGATATTGTTGAATAGTTGTTGGTTGATGGAAGTATTAATTGCTCGTTGCAAAACTTTACTGATGATTGGGAGGCAGTTGATAGGGCAGTAAATAGGCTGTGTTAGATTTATTCTGTTTTTTTTCCGATTAGAGCATACCTCGACCATCTTTGAAAATATCATTATTCATACTGGAGGAGCTTGCCTAGAGTAGCCACTAGTTCTGGTACATAGGTCTTCAGCATTACAACTGTGATGTTATCAGGGCCTATAGTCTTCGCTGTGTCTAGTACAGTTAGCCACTTCTTAATCTCACATCGAGTGAATCGATTTAGGTGAACACTGGTATCTATGATAGTGGGGTTCTCAGGTCCAGGCCAAGTAGGACAATCCATTCGTGAGCTTTCGCTGAAGACACTTACAAACATTTCTAGAAACGTTCTGATTTAGTTATGAAGGTACCATTAGGTTTAAGCACCAAATTGCCAGTCGCTTACTTACATCCTCATTTTTGTTGGTGAGCTGAAATGCTTTGTCAAACGCCAGAAGTCTACCAGAGAACATTGTGTTGCTTTTGCTATCAATGAGCTTTCATGTGATCCTCATGTCTGTGGCTTTTAAGACCATTATATTATTTCTACCTATGTTGTTTGCCCCTACATGGATGACTTTCAATGGTTACCGTCCTGTCTCCTTAAATAACCCTTTGTTGAGTTTCTGGGTCTGTGCCAATTAACTCTTTCACTCCTAAGTTCCGAAAGATTCGACTTGACCCGTATTGGTGACAGTAATTATATTTTATTCGGTGTAAGTGAGATTTGATACATTACAGCATCTGAGCAGTAGTTAAACAAGGCACAATCAAGGTTTATATCACCCGTTGGGCCCTGGGTAGAAGACGCGATCTGCACGGGTCAACCCCCGTCAGACCTGGCCTCTGGGCTTGCTCGTCCGCCTGGTGTGATGTGTGTGGCTCCTCCGTCAACCCGAAACCCTCCTCGGCTCGTCTGGTGGATGTTCCCAAGCTTCTTGCCGAATGCCTCTATCACCTAAGTGTTTGAGAGACCCCTTCTTATACTTCTTCCCAGCAAAGCCTATGGGGACCAGTTGACCCAATCATTCACTTGCTCCTGAAACCCCCCGTCCAATTATAGGGATGCCACGTACCTGATGATCCCGCCTGCCTCGTCAGGTCCTCATTTTATGACACCCTGACATCATCTGTTTTTGACCATCAAGACTCATATCTGGGGTAGTTATGGCAACACAACCGGAACATGTCTCCATGTGTCGAGATATGACTTCCTTGCTGTTGGCCTATGTTTTTAGTTCACTGAAGATATCATAACATTCCACACAGTGGCAGCTACGTATGAGCTTGCTAGTCCTGTTCCCACAGACAAGCTGTCAGTTTTTATTCATAAATTTGCTGAGAAGCACTTTTAAAATGTTGGTCAAGCATGTTAGTCAAGAGGGCCCAACACTATTTTAAAATCTTACTGCTTCTACCCAGGCCATATTACACTAGTTTTAAAAGCATGATTATTCAAGCATCATTGTGCATTGCGTATCAGTTACATAATAAAAACAATACGAACTTAAGATTATAACTAATAATACTTATTTCATTTAGTCCAGTTAGTTAGTAGGGAGATTCAGAAATGAAGATTTCCCCCTTTATTATAGTCCACTCCTTTGAGGGAGAGGAGCAACCTCCGACCCCTCACACAGATTCAATTCACTGTTCCGGTTCCAGTTCTGCCCCACATGGGATATCCCCTGTTCCTCATTTCTTCCTGATCTTACCCCTGGGGTCTCCTCTACATTGCTTCAGACTTTTTTCCGTCATTAATTTGTTAGTACAATTAGTCATGATTATAGATACACATTTGGCTTATGTATCAAAGTAAAAGGTTCTTCCTTCACTTAATTTCCTTCCAGAGTTGAGCCACTTCCTGCTGTCCAGTACGGTGCTGAAGCCCTTTTAACATATTTCTTACTACACGGGTTACATATATCAAATATACTGTCATTACAAGTTGGAGAACTACCAGAGTGCGAGAAATAATACGAACCCAAGGGTGTGCCCAATATCACACCAGTGCGAATCATCCCCTATGCTTTCAATTTCAACATCTAGTCTTGAGTTGTCTTGCTCCAGCACGTAAACATACTTTAGGGAGGAGTTCAACCACATCACGAGTTCACTAAAGTCCTCAAACAACAGGGGAATATTGTACCCGAATCGTGCCACATAGTAGTGAAGTCCACACTTGAGTATTTCATTTACTGTTAGTTTCATTTGGGTAGAGGTATTGATATTGAGTAAAACGTGTTGGTTGATGGTTGTCGGTAGATGCGGTGTGAAGCATAAACTGGGACAATTAATGGGACAGATCCTGTTAGTCCCATACAACATAATAGTTGCGGTGGTAGTGACACAGTAGGGTCCTTTTCCTTGATCATTTTACACACACGCCCGTTCCTTCCTCAATCAAGTATGTCGTCACCACAGTCCGGGTAACATTGTACATTCTAAGGAACAATCCCTCGCTGGTGTTCAGACTAGAGATCGAGTAGGCACCTATCTCCTCCTTCATACTCATTCCATCTCCCACCACACTCGGTTCCCAATCCCACTGTGTCACCTTACTCGCGTTAGTCAGTGTACCTGACGGTCCCCTTGCTTCACACAGGAGGCACCACCAAAACCACCTCATACTGGATTCGTACTGGCTTTTTCAACACTCTGTTGCCTACAAAGCAAAATTATTACAGTCAAAGTTATAATTCAATCTTACAATTATTAGCACGTCGACTAAGTACATACATTTCAAGCGACAACGATGCAGACAAAGAATACAGTCATTGTAAAGAAAGCTACAGTTTAACATCCGATCAACAAATCATGGACTGAAAAGATTCTCCAGATCTCTCTTTACTCGTATCCATCTTGTGGATAATTCTTGCTAAATTTATTTCTCCCTAGCCCTCAATTGTCCCAATCCAAATTCTATGTCCCTCTCCACTTCAACTTCAATTTCAATCCCTCTGACAGGTACCAGTGTGTTTAACTCTATCCTGATTGTTTCAAAGTCGGTTTCTCTTCAGAGTATGTGTCAATCCCGTGATGATTTAAAAAGTAATCTCACTCTCCTGAGCCACATAAACCATTTCATGTCGTGCTGTTGTCAAGTAACTGAGCATGTCTGAAACCCGTTCTTCAGTGCAAATTCATCATGCATTCCCGCACGCTAGTTACTCCACACGTAACGCATTTACATTGGCACACACACCAATATCATGCCACACGTGACATCTGTTCCAAGCCATTCTTGGGCTTTCGGGTGATATTATTTTGGAGTGTCTAGAGACCTTTGGTCATGTCCCACTGCACGGTCCCGCTGTCTCATGTAGTGGCCAGGCTATCAAATGCAGCTTTTTTTTTACAATTTCATAGGCAAGTACACAAATGTCTCCAACAGAAAGCTATCAATTTACTATTCTTAACTACACTTTCCTGACTTTCATTAGAATGTTAGGAAAATTCAATTTGGTGGTTTAATTCGCCTGTTTCTATCTTACATCCTCAATCATTTCCTCTCACTCCATTTTATACATCCCATTAATTACCATTCTATCTCATTCATGAGCCTTGGAGGAACTTTATTGTCCAAATACAATATTAAAGATAGGAAACATAGATTAAACATTCCCACTTGGTCCCAGTTATGGGTTTTTTATTCTTTATTTTAGAGGACCTTTTTATTTCCCAAAATAACCCGATATTATGCCGGAGTCCATTTTATCAATGCAGTTTGTTGGACTGACAGGTTTTGTCAATGTTCAATTTTAGATTAAACTTCAATTGTTTCTACATTTTTTAGATTTTTTTTCAAGAGGTTTCCAACCCCAAGATTTTCCAGTACAACTAAAATGTTTAACAGGCAGAAGCACCTTAAATGTCTCAAAATTCCAATTCAAATCATGAAACATTGAAGAAATTCAAAACTGCCAATGTGAAAGTCTCACACCCAGAACGAGAAACCGTCACATAACTTAAAATAATAACCAGAATTTCACTGTGGCCACAATGTAAGTCGGGTTTTCACAATTTAATAGCTAACTTCAATAATTCAAATTTAATTCAGACCAATATTTTATTAACTAAACACAATACAGAACGGATAAAACAAAACAAGAAGAAAAACATGGGACTACAACAAACCAGTAAATTACGTCATCTTTACCTTCAGGCGTTTTTCCAAATGAGTAAAAAAACTGAATATAACTGGAAAAAAATAGTTTTCACATTTAAACCAATCAAATCAAAGCGCTTTGTAATTTTCAAACGAAGTATCAGGAACCATAGCAACCGTAACTTCAAGGCTGAAGCCTATCTTTTGTAAAACAAACTCTTGCCTAGCTTTCAGAGTTGTACAAGCTCCCCAGTCAAAATATATCCACAGCAGTGTCTTTAATTTAAAATGTAAATCACAAAGTTTTCCCACTTCTAGATGCACTATCTTAAATTGAAATTAACATACTCAACATATTCACACTTTATTAAAACTCCCAACATCCACGACAAGATTACAAAGGGTTAAATGGCTTTTAGTTCTATGCACAGAAAAGTGGGTGGAGGTAAAACAAACACAAAAGACACTTTTTTTAAAAGACAGACTTTCAGACAAAAGAAATACTGTGACTTCTTAAACATTCATAGTCAGGAAAACTTCCACACTTCAACACACACTTTCGCACTAACTGAAATTCCAGCATCCTTTAAGGTTCCTTTCATTCAGTAATCTTGTGTTTTATTTTTCTCGGCAGAGAAGCTGGCAGCTTCAGTGTCAGTTTCGACTTTAAGTTTCTTTTTTTCGCCTTTTAAATTGTTGTCTCAGCAACTTAGTCCCTAATTCCCTATTTTTTCCCTTCCTTTGCTGAGTTCTCAGACGGGTTAGCATGCAGCTTAGATCTTTTCCCTCTCTAGCTCCCACTGTCGCTCCTGCCCTTTATGCTTCTCCTCTCTCACCTGTTCATCTTTTTTGTCTCCACGTTGCGTGCAGAGGTGGGTTGCATAAGCCAACATACGCTTCCCTTTGTCCAATTTGAACTAGTCCTCGTTAGTTTGACTCTGGACCCAAGCAACCACGTTTCGGCAGGAGTCGCCTTCTGTAGTCGCGAGGAAGTCAGTGGTAGGGAACAGCTCCCCATGTTCCCTGTCCCTGGCACGCTCTACAGCTGTCAGGCTAGCCATGCTTAGCAAACCGATCGCTCAACTACTGGTAGGAGATTAGTCCTACAACCCCCAGAGGTTTTCCTTCCTGGATCAATAGCCTGGCCGGGCCACAGATCTCAGGACCCCAGTTCCACTGAACAAAATGTTTATTAATTACTATCTGTCAAGTCATCCTGCCAATTTGTTGAGTTTCTGGGTCCATGCAAATTAACCCTTTCACTCCTAAGTTCTGAAAGATTTGACTTGACCAAAATTGCTGAGAGTAAATGGGGCAGAAATTCCGGTCTCCACGGGTGAGTACGCGCTATGTACTCACCCGTACGGCCACCGGAAGTGCCGGTTTCGCGCATGCACTGCGCATGCACGGGAAACCGGAACTTCCGGTCTCGTGAAAGAAGGGGTTCCAGGGTCAACTGCGTGCGCCTGAGAGGCAGCGCACACAGCGAACTTCGGTTTTTTTTTCAGGACTCTCGGTGGGGGTACGTACCGAGAAGCTGCGCAGGAAAAAAGGAGGCACAAGGCCTGCTTTTAACAAGGTAAGTGGTGAATTAAGTATAATTTAAACATTTTTTCAACAGGTTTATCTTTGTTACATATTTTAAAGAAAGGTAAGTTTATTTTTAGCACCGTTAAAAAGTGTAATTAATTTTTTCAAAAATTTAAATTTTTGTTTAAAGTAGTTAATTTATGTAATTTATAGTTATTTTAAAAATGTAATTTTTAAAAAAATTATTTGAAGTTTTAGTTAGGTTTTGGGGGGTGATCTCGATTCATAGATTTGGCAGGTCTTCCTGTCAAAATCTATGAATGGAGATTCCCTGCTCCGATTGGCTCTCCATGGCCCACGTGATCCCAGGGAATGCTTCGAACTAACTGCACCACTGGGATACGCAAGCACTGCACGCCGGCAGCTGCAGGAGGCCCAGGACTTGAAGTCCACGCAGGTCCGAAGCACAACGGCAGGCACGGTAGGTAAGTACGCGTGCGATCCTTGCACCCGCGGGAAGCCGGAGAGCCGAATTTCTGGCCCATTAAATTTTATTCAGTGAAAGTCAGACTTGATACATTACAGCAACTGAGCAGTAGTTAAACAACACACAATCTAGGTTTATATTACCCGTTGGGCCCTGGGGAGATACACGATCTCCACGGGTCAACCCCCGTCGGACCTGACCTCTGGGCTTGCTCGACCGCCCGGTGTGACACATATGGGTCCTCCGCCAACCCGAAACCCTCCTCTGCTCGTCTGGTGGATGTTCCCAAGCCTCTTGCCGATTTCCTTTACAACGTAAGTGTTTGAGAGACCCCTTCTTATTCTTCTTCCCAGCAAAGCCTATGGGAACCAGTTAACCTAATGATTGACTTGCACCTGAACCCCCCGTCCAATTACAGGGATGCCACGTACCTAATGATCCCACCTGCCCCGTCAGGTCCTCATCTCATGACACCCTATCTGGGGTAGTTATGGCAACACAACCGGAACATGTCTCCATGTGTAGAGATATGGCTTCCTTGCTGTTGGCCTATGTTTTTAATTCACTGAAGATATCATAACATTCCACACAGTGGCAGCCACATATGACCTTGTTAGTCCTGTTCCCACAGACAAACTGTCTGTTTTTTAAACAATAAGTTTGCTGAGAAGCACTTTTAAAATGTTGGTCAAGAATGTTAGTCAAGAGGCCCAACACTATTTTAAAATCTAACTGCTTCTACCCAGGGCATATTACACGAGTTTTGAAAGCATGATTATTCAAGCATCATTGTGCATTGCATATCAGTTACATAATAAAAACAATACAAACTTAAGATTATAACTAATAATACTTATTTCATTTAGTCCAGTTAGTTAGTATGGAGACTAAGAAATAAAGATTACCCCCTTTCTTACACCTTCTAACATTTATTTTGTATGTTCTGCTGTAACTCCAGTGGACTACTTACTATTCTGCATTATCTGTCCTTACCACACACCTGGCCATCCACTTTCCAAAGCAAAGAATACTCTGCAACTCAAATCTGTCTGTGACTTTGAAGTCTATCATGGACATATTCATTTCTCAATCGAGCCAGCATCATTCTCAATGAACAACTCACTCTGTTCCCAGACAAATAATCCACCAATCTCCTTCGTGATCATGTAAGGTACGTAAGTGCTACTTTTCCCCAGGAATAGTAGACCCGAGGAATAGGTTGCTGGCTTGTGAGGTGAACACTCATTCACTGTATACCTTCAAGAGAGATTTGGTTCTGTTTCTGGCTGGGGAATAGGCCACTTCGTACCAGAGGGAGGTGCCCTGTAATATAAGTCATAGTCACTATGGTCTCCTGGACTAGTTTCGATCACCTAAAGGGGTCAGAGAGGAATTGTTCACTTTTTCCATAATTGGTCTGTCTTTTTATCTTTTTTTTCGCTTGGCCCGTGAGATTAGATGGCTCTGGGTGGATAGGGGTGTCTGTATCGTGATACGTAAGGCATCATGACTGTATGGAACAGGATGAATGGGCAGGTTAATCTTTTACTGTTCGACACTTTTGTATGTTCCTATAAGTGTATTTCGTCCCGCATGGGATGTGGTGCAGACCTGCTTCTGAAAAATCCCACTGTATGAATGAACACACTTTCCCAGGACTCTATAAAAAATCAGTCGGCGAAGTGAGGCGTCAACTTTTTATCTGCCTTTCCCTGAGTCTTGGGCATGGCTAGCCAGCTGCCCCTCCTCTGATCCCCCTTGGTTTGTACTATCCTGAGCTTCTTGAACAGTGAAATCCCTAAAATGAATTTGATGACCAGCTTTCCAGAGCCTCACCTGCCTCCAGGATGCATGCAAGGGCTCCAGCAAGCCTGAAATGGACAAAACCGCTCTGAGTTCCTTCTAGGGTGGGGTGGGGGTATAGACCTCAAGGGGTTCTAACAGGTCTTCGACAAAAGCAGAAAATGGGCGATAGTGAATCAGCAGTCCATTTTACACTGTATGACCAATGTGTGGTCATCCATGTTGCACCAAAAAAGACATGTTGTAAATGGTGAAAAGATAGGAACAATGGAGGTCCAAAGAGATTTAGGGGGCCATGTACACAGATCACTAAAATGTAGTAGTCAGGTACAAATAATAATCAAAAAGGCTAATGGAATGTTAGCATTTATGCCTAGAGGGCTAGAATATACAGTGGAGGAAGTTTTGCTACAGCTATACAAAGCCCTGGTTAGACCATATCTGGAGTACTGTGTACACTTCTGGGTCCTCCTTGTGGTCTTTGACTAACACTTCAAATACCCAGATAAAACTATTGCTACCATCCCCTCTTTGAAATTTGGAATAACATTTAATTTAATAAAATGATAGCTCTGATTTCCGTGACCTCACTGTTTCTCTGGCACATCAAGAATCTGATGATGCTCTTTCTTCCTCGCATCAGCGTCATGTTGCCAAGGTTTATTACTCTTATTGACCTCGAATTTGCATTATTCCCTTATTAATTGCTATCTACGTTATTCCTCCTTCTGCCCCGTACTCCTTCTCAGCCTCATATTCAACATTTATAACTTGAATGCCCCTTCTTTGTCTTTCTCCTCAGTCTCATACTGGCACCGTTGCTCCCTGGCCGCCAATGTCACGAACTCAATTCCTGCCTCTTTTGATCTGGTTAACAATGTTGGACTGATACAGTATAGGACTTCCAGTCCAGTCCCAAGAAAGGCTTAGACACTGGAGACAAGTTAACTTTCAAGATTTATTGAACATATAAGTGATTACAAGCAATCAAATACGTCTATTAAACCCACAAGTTAGATACCTATCGGGGTACAAGAGCGTTAACAATCCAGGTCAGTTCTTGATCAGATATACACTGCATTCTGTATTAATGCTTTTGCTGTAACACGCTACTTTGGTCTCAGGATTTGGTTTAACAATGGCACCAAGTGCTATTATTTTGTCTGAAACTGACTTGAACCCTTTGTGTCCAATGCTGCAATATATCACGTGATTGGTTTCGGCGCGAAACTGCTAGCAGTTCCATGAGGCCCAGTCAGATCTTTTCTGTAGTAGGTGGCTCCAGTTCGCTTATTTCAAGGTCTCTATATGCTGTTTTTCTTGCATTGTTCTACCTGAGCTCATTCCAATGCTTTCCCATTTGGCCTGAGATTGTCTTTACAGAACAGTATTTTAACCCTTTCACTATCAAAGTCATATGAGCCAAGTTCCATCTAAGCTAATCTTTCAACTGCTCTAAAACTAGCTTTAGCCACTACTGTGGTTAGTTATATCTATACCAGTGGCTTTTAGTTCTGATTTAGCTTTGAATTTTTCTCAAGCAATCTGTTCCACATATTCAGCCGAACTCGGGAATGGTAGCATAGAGGCTATGTTACTGGACCAGTAATCCAGAGATTGTGAGTTCAAATACCACCACGGCAGCTGTAGAAATTAAATTCAGTTAATTAAAGAAATCTGGACTAAAAAGCTAGTATCATGAAACTACCGGATTGTCGTAAAAACCCATCTCCTTCCCTCCAATGTCCTTTAGGAAGGAAACCTGCCACCTGGTCTAGCCTATATTTGACTCCAGACCCACAGCAATGTGGTTGACTCTTAACTGCTCTCTGAAATGACCTAGCAAGCTACTCAGTTGTAACAAACCGCTACAAGAAACCATAATAAGAATAAAACCAGACGGACCACCCGGCACTGGCTTCGGACATGACAATGGCGCACCTGTCGAACCTGCAAAGTCTTCTTCACCAACATCTGGGGATTGTGCCAAAATAGGGAGAGCTGTCCCACAGACTAGTCAAGCAACAGCTGACTTAGTCATACGAACAGAATTATCCATTTCTGCCAATGTCCCAGACTCCTCCATCACCATCCCTGGGTATGCCATCCAAGTGGCAATTACTCACCAATAATCTGCTCATCGATCCTCAGTTTGGGTTCCACCAGGACCACGCGGCTCCAGTCCTCATTACAGCCTTGGTCCAAACATGGACAAAAGAGCTGAATTCCAGAGGTGAGGTGATAGTGACTGCCCTTGATACTAAGGCAGCATTTGACCGAGTGTGGCATCAAGGAGCCCTAGTAACGTTGAATTCAATGGGAATCGGTGAAAGACTCTCCACTGGCTGGAGTCATACCTAGCACAAAGTAAGATGGTTGTGGTTGTTGGAGGCCAATCATCACAGCCCCAGGACATCGCTGCAGGACTTCCTCAGGGCAGTGTCCTAGGCCCAACCATCTTCAACTGCTTCATCAATGAACTTTCCTCCATCATAAGGTCAGAAGAGGGGATATTCGCTGATGGTTGCAGTGTTCAGGTCCATTCACAACTCCTCAGATAACGAAGCAGCCCATGCATGCATGCGACAAGACCTGTCGATTCGGTTGATAAGTGGCAAGTAACATTTGTGCCACACAAGTGCAAGGCAATGACTATCTCCAACAAGAGAGCGCCTAACCACTGCCCCTTGACATTCAACGGCATTACCATCGCCGAATCCCCCAACATCAACTTCCTGGGGGGTTACCATTGATCAGAAACTTAACTGGACCAGCCACATAAGTACTGTGGCTACAAGAGCAGGTCAGAGGCTGGGGATTCTGCTGCTATTATCTCAGCTCCTGACTCCCCAAAGCCTTTCCACCATCTACACGAGTTCCTCAGGGCAGTGTGCTAGGCCCAACCACCTTCAGCTGCTTCATGAATTACCTTCCTTCCATCATAAGGTCAGGCGTGGGGATGTTCGCTGATGATTGCACAGTGTTCAGCGCCATTCACAACTCCTCAGATAATGAAGTAGTCCATGCCCGCATTCAGCAAGACCTGAACGACATTCAGGCTTGGGCTGATAAGTGGCAAGTAACATTCGTGCCATACAAGTGCCAGGCAATGACTATCTCCAACAAGAGAACGTCTAACCACCGCCCCTTGACATTCAACGGGATTACCATCGCCGAAACCCCAACCATCAATAACCTGGGATTCACCGTTGACCAGAAACTTACCTGGACCAGTCAAATAAATACTGTAGCTACAAGAGCAGGTCAGAGGCTGGGAATTCTGCGACGAGTGTCTCACATCCTGACTCCCCAAAGCCTTTCCACCATCTACAAGGCACAAGTCAGGAGTGTGATGGAATACTCTCCTCTTGCCTGGATGAGTGCAGCTCCAACAACACTCAAGAAGCTGGACACCATCCAAGACAAAGCAGCCCGCTTGATTGGCACCTCATCCACTACCTGAAACATTCAATCCCTCCACCACCAGTGCACCGTGGCTGCAGTGTGCACCATCTACAAGATGCACCGCAGCAACTCGCAAAGGTTTCTTCGACAACACTTCCCAAACCTACGACCTCTATCAGCTAGAAGGACAAGGGCAACAGGCGCATGGGAACACTTGGACGTCATAGTCGCTGGGTCAAAATCTTGGAACTCTCTCTCTAACAACACTATGGGAGTACCTTCACCACACGGACTGCAGTGTTTCAAGAAGACTGCTCACCACCACCTTCTCGATGACAAATAGGGATGGGCAATAAATGCTGGCATTGCCAGCGACGCCCATATCCCAGGATTGAAAAAGAAAAGACAAACTCAGGCAGTCTCTGTTTCTGTTTCTGTTCCTTTCTAAATTCTAACTGTTTGAGACTGATTTCATCAGCAGTGTAACTCAGTATCCCAGGGAACAACTACCAAAAGTTATAAGTTCAGGTCTGCTGTTGAATATTGTGTCGGTTGCAGTGGAGCTATTGAGTCATATTTGGTCTGAGTGTCTTACATTTAGGAGTCAGCCAGTGTTACCTTAAGTCTAGGATAGCTTAACCCAAGAGATGCAGCCCCTTGTGATGTGAACTACATATTCATATCTTTGCATGTGCCTCTCCAATCTTTTCAAAGTTGGACTAAAAAAACATCTGGAATAAAGAGCTGATGTCAGCAAAAGTGACCATGAAGGAGTCGGATTGTCGTAAAAAGCCAACTGTTTCATCAATGCGCTTTGGGAAGGAAACCTTGCCATCCTTACCAAGTCTGGCCTATATGTCACTCCAGTCCCACACCCAAACGGTTGAACCTTAACTGTCCTCTGAAGTGGTCTAGCATCTCTAGATTCTCAGTTTTTTCAAACTGCTACAAAGAATAAGAAGTATAAAACTGAATGTACCTCTCGGCTGTGACCTCGGCATTGGATTAAAACATGACAACGGCACACTCATCCCAGTCAACCATGCAAAGTCATCCTCACTAACATCTGTTGCCAAAGTTAGGAGAGCTGTCCCTCAGACTAGTCAAGCAACAGCCTGACAGAGTCATACTCACAGAATCATAACTATCAGCCAATGTCCCAGATGCCTCCATCACCATCCATGTCCTACCAGCAGGTCAGACCTAATAGAGGTGAGGGAACAGTGGCATACAATGGGGTGGCAGTGGCCCTGGGAGGCCTCAACATTGACTCCAGACCCCATGAAGTCTCAAGTCTTCAGGGCAGTCATGGGCAAGGAAACCTCCTGCTGATTACCTCTCCCCACCCCCTCAGCTGATAAATCAGTACTCCTCCATGTTGACCACCACTTGGAGAAAGCACTGAGGATAGCAAGGGCACAGATCTTATTACTCTGGCTGGGATACTTCAATGTTCATCACCAAGAGTGGCTTGGTAGTACCACCACTAAACAAGTTTGCCATGTCCTCAAGAACATATCTGCAGGGTGGGCTTGCAACAGATGGTGATAGAACCAACACAAGGGTATACCCTACTTGACCTCGCCCTCATTAATGCACCTATTGCAGATGACTCTGCCCATGACTTTACTGGTAGGAGTGGCCACCGCACAGTTCTTGTGGAGTCCAAGTCCCATCTTCACACTAAGAAGACCCTCCATCGTGTTGTGTGGCACTACCATCGTGCAAAGAGAGATAGACTATAAACAGTGCTAGCAGCTCAAAACTGGGCCTGCATGAGGTGCTGTGAGCCATCATCAGCAGCAGAAATGTATTCGACTACAATTTGTAATCTCATGGCTTGTCAAATGCATCATTCCAACATCACCATCAAGCCAGATGACCAACTCTGGTTCGACGAGGAGTGAAGAAGAGAGTGCTGGATGCAGCACTAGGTGCAACTGAAAATGAGGCGCCAACGTGGTGAAGCTACAACACAGGACTACATACATGCTAAACAGTGGAAGCAGCATGCTATATATGGAGCAAGGTGATCCCACAACCAACGGATCAGGTCAAAGCTTTGCTGCTTTACCACATCAAGTCGTGAACGGTGGTGGGCAATTAATGAACGAAAAGGAAGAGGAGGATCCATGAACATACCCATCCTCAATGATGGCAGAGCCCAGCACGTGAGTACAAAAGACAAGGCAAAACATTCATAACCACCGTCAGCCAGAAGAGCAGAGTGGATGATCCTTCTGCCCAATCATGAACATAAGAGCTGAATTCCAGCAGCGAGGTGAGAGTGACTTCCAATGTTTGCTGTAATTTTTTTGGTGCACGGGACTTTTAACTGGCCTCGTGGCCCATTCAATTTCTCGCGCATGCGCGATTACTTACATTGTAAAGTCCGTGAGCAGCCTGCGTGGGACCTCCAGAGTGCTGCGTTGCCATTTGGCCACGCAACTTAACGGGAACATTGGTGACTTCCCTTGACATTGAGGAAGCATTTGACCGAGTGTGGCACGAAGGTAAAACTCAAGTCAATGGGATTGGGGGAAATTCTCCAGTGGCTGGCGTCATAAGTAGCACAAACAAAGATGACTGTGGTTGTTTGACACCAATCATGTCAGCCCCAGGGCATTGCTGCGAGTGTTCCTAATGGCTGCATCCCAGGCCCAGCCATCTTCAACTGCTTCATTGGTGATCTTCCCTCAATATAAGATCAGAAGTTGGGAAGCTGGCTGATGATTGCACAGTATTCAGCTCCATTCGCAATTCCTCAGGTAATTAAGCAGTCTATGCCTGCATCCAACAAGAGATAGCCTAACCACCTCCCTTGACATTCAGTTGGATTGCCATCACCGAATCCCCGACCATCAACATCCTGGGAACACCATTGACCCGAAACTCAACTGGACCAGCCAAATAAATGCCGTGCCTATTAGTGCAAATTAGAGGCTGGGTTTTCCTTGGCAAATCTCTCACCTCCTGACACCATACTGCCTCTCTACCACTTATAAGGCACAAAGTCATGAGTGTGATGGAATACTCGCCATTTGCTTGGGTGCAGCTGCAACAACACTCAAGAAGCTCGATGCCATCCAGGAAAAAGTACTCCACTTGATCAGTACCTGATCCATCACCTTAAACATCCGCTCCTTCCAGCATGGGTGCATCGTGGCTGCAGCGTGTACTATCTACAGGATGCAATGCAACAACTCACCAAGGTTTTTTCGACAGCATATCCCAAACCTGTGAACTCCATCACTTCGAAAGAAAATAGCAGCAGGCGCATGGGAGCGCCATTACCTCCAACTTCCCCTCCAAGTCATACCCCATTCTGACTTGTACACGTGCAACTGCTCCTTCATCATCGCTGCGTGAAATCTCTGAAACTGCCTGCCTAACAGCACTATGGGAGCACCTTCACTACATTGAGTGTATTGGATCAAGGAGAAGGCCCACTACCGCCTTCCCAATGGAAACTAGGGATGGGCAATAAATGCTGGCTTTGCCAGCGATGCCCATATCCAGAGAATGAAAAAAAGATGCGATACAAATCCATATACTGTTTTATTTCATTGAAAGCGAGAATAAAGAGTAACAGTTAAGATCAGACTCACTTGATTTAATCGGCACAACTTCTCTTCATGTTATAATACATCAGTGGGCGATTCTGCTTGAATTAAGTAGAATTACTTCTACCTCTCTCCCTACATTTCAAACTTTAGTGCAGAGTGAAATCCTTCCATCACAGCTTTCGGTTAAAGAATGTGATTATCACTATCTGTTACTGTGTTATCTAGATCTAATTTTAACTGATGGATTGGAAAGATCAGACAGACGCTGTTGGGCACCCTGGACCAGAGACTTCCCAATACAGTGGGTGTGAGGTATGTATTGATTGCATATATAGGCTAAATAATTGTTTTTCGTGTATGATCTTTGGGGACTGCAATCTTAAGGACTAGATATTACCATTCCTCTCATTTTTTAAACGTGTATGACTAGACTTTGCTTTAGAAATCGAATCCTTTCTGTGGATAAATGGTTGAAAAGAAACCCTGAAACGTACGACTCATATTGATTAGTTACCCAATTTATGAAAAATTAAAAGTAAAATGGGGCATTTCTAATCCACCCTCGTCCAATTGTTGACCGAACGGCAATGGTAACTGCAGTTTCAGTTGTTCATAGGATAATTGACTGGTGATAAAGAAAGACTCATGAACCCGTCATGCCTCACATAAAGTTTGTATTGGAGAATACCCATGCGAGGTTTTGTTTAATTAATGGTCGGTGGACATAAATGTAGCTGCGGATACTTTTATATAAAACGGGTCTGTGTGAGGTTACATTTCTGGTTTAACAAATGACGCACAAGCAAAATACCATAAAGTCTAAATCTGGTAAATATTCGCTGGACGTGTACATTATTATAATTAATTTTTAATCCTGCTGCAACAAACGTATACCTCAGATCTGCCCTTTAAATGTGCAATTCTTCGCAGATTCAGATGTATTTGACATGAATATTTAAATAAACTTTAAAGCTGTGAGCCGGTGGTAAAAAGAAGAAACGACAGTGTGAACTGCATAATGCTTTTTTTTTGCTTTCAGCCGGTTGATTGGCATGCTACTTTCCACTTTAAGGATGAATCAACCAATAAAGTCAAAGATACTTGTCTGACATATTCTGTAACCAGGTGACTGGAATGAGTTGAATGAGGCCGTTATGTAAAGAAACTTGTGGTTTTGGACGATTACAGAATGATACAGCAAAGAAGGAGGTCATAGCCCTGCACATTTCCCCACTTCACGTATTTATCCTTTTGAAAGTTATTATTCAATCTACTTCCACCAATCTTTCAGGCAGTGCATTCCAGATTATAACAACTTGCTACGTGATTTTTTTTCTCACGTCGCCTCTGGTTCTTTTGCCAATTGCCTTAAGTCCTCTACTTACCGACCCTTCCGCCACTGGAAACATTTTCTCCTAATTTATTCTATAAACCTCCTCATAATTTTGAACACCTCTATCAAATCTTCCGTTAACGTTCTCTGCTCCTAGGTGAAAAACCCCAGCTTCTCCAGTCTCTCCATGTGTCTGAAGTCTTTCATCCCTGGTACCATTCTAGTAAATCTCCTCTGAACCCTCTCTAAGGCTTTGACAGGCTTCCTAAAGTGTGTTGCCCAGACTTGGCCACCATATTCCCGCTGGGGCCTAACCAGAGTTTCATAAAAGTTTAGCATAGCTTCCTTGCTTTTGTACTCTATACCTCTATTTATAAAGCCAATGATCCCGTATGCCTTTTTAACAGCCTTTTCAACTTGTCCCGCTACCATCAAAGACTTGTTTACGTACACCCCCAGGTCTCTCTGTTCCTGTACCCTCCTTAATTGTACCATTTAGTTTATATTGCGTCTCCTCTTTCTTTCTACACAAATGAATCACGTCACACTGCCCTGCGTTAAATTTAATCTGCCGTGTATCTGCCGATTTCTCCATCGTAGTGCGAATTATTTCATTTCCCTGTAATTTCAAATCGCACAGGTATAACAAACCCAAAGATATACCAGTGCTTTAGAATCTTTAAAACAGGAATAACTTCAGTGACAAAATGTTTAATTTTTCCTACTAAATTATCTGATGTTTGAATTGAAGAAACAGATATCAATGTGTGGCATAAATTAGATTAAAGCTTTCTCTTTAAGCTATTGCTGCGTAAATGCACCTAGTAGAGAAGGCTCAAATAAACCGCAGTGTGCTAACATCTTTGAGTTCTTTGTAAAATGTTACTTCATTGTAAAGATAATATATAATCAAGCTATATTCTGTAGGAATGCAGCTGAATTTCTGCGGATTTATCTCTAAGTGTATGAGAATTGTCGTTAAACATTGCACAGTTAGAACAGCACTGCCTTTAGAAGGGCGCAAATAGCGATTAAAGTTGCTTCCTATCTGACATGTGTAAAAGAAAAGTTCAAAAATATGTACCTTGTGGATTTGTGAAAAATAATGGCTTCTTTACGCTGTTTACACAATTATAAATTTCAACACGTTAATATACTTATTAATAAATGAGGTGCGTGATGTACAGCATCACACTATAGTTCGGTTCTGTTTTCCAATGTCGCCACCTCCAGTTTGGAAGTCTTGTGACGTGGAGGCCCGATCATTGATGCTCAAGCGGGGTTTGTAACGTCACGGTCATTTGCATAATTAAGGAACACGTGGTAATACGCCCTCATTCATAACATTGATAAGACAAGGCGAGCCTGGTAAACATTAAAATCTTCTGCCTGCAAACTGCCGAGCTTTCTGAGTCTAATTGAATTCACGATGTCGGAGTGGGTGCGTGTCATCACAACGCTGATAATTTGCGCAGTCTGTAAGTATTCAGCAAACGTTTCGTTGGATTCATTGTGAATAATCTTTTGTTGTATAGAGATATAAAGTGACGATATTAATCATATGAAGCCCAGCCTCTAATATTGCTCCATCTTTTTATAGGTTCAAACGCGAAGTTTACATTAACTCAACCGCAGTCGTTATCCATCGCGCCGCAAGGAACGGTGAAAATAAGTTGCAGCGCGTCTGGGGGTAATTTGGGAAACGCTGACGTAGGATGGTACCAGCAGAAACCCGGGAATGCTCCTCGATTTCTACTCTATCATGATCTTAACGGTGAAACCAAGGGTTCCGGGATTCCTGATCGATTCTCTGGAAGGAGTCAATCGTCAACCAACGCCGCATATTTAACCATCAGCGGTGTTCAACCCGAGGACGACGCCGATTATTATTGTAGTTGTTGGAAGTCCGACGTACTTAACTTGGGTGGAGGCACCAAGCTGACTGTTCTGAGTAAGTAACTTTTACAAGATTCGTTCTGTACAATTGATATTGTATTTCTTTATTTTATGCAACAAATAGTCAAATACATTTTCATTTAGATTATTAATGTGATAATTTGAGGCAGATGAAACAATTGGTGCTGTAGGTTACAACCAAGGTTTAAACAGTGATTGGTTTATTAGGGGCATAAAACAATCACATTTTCAAATCTTAAAGGAAACGATGGGTTAATTCTATGATTAGTTTCACCTTTCAAGCAGAGATCGTGAACAATAGAAATGGTTCATAGATTGTAAAAATCGGTGTTAAAAACATAATTAAAAGTGTCGCACGAACAGCAAATATACAAAAAAAGAGTCAAATAGTCGGAGAGATAAAGAGTAAGAGAGAGACAGAGAGAAAAGCAAAGAGAAATAGACAGGGGTAGACAGATACAGAGAGCGAGAGAGAGAAAGCATATCGGTGCCTCCCTTAATTTCTGGTGGACTGAGAAATTTTAACAGATGTTAATTTCGTACGAGGAGATTAATAATCACCAGGAGCTTGTCTAATATCCCCAAATAACACCGAGCTCAAAACATACTTTCGATAACAGGTACTGTTTCTCACTTGGAGAAAGGTTCGCTATGTGTAACGAATTTCCTTCATAAAGAGAGGGTTTGTGTTTCATTACATATCGAGCTCTGAGAGAAAGCTCTTCGATAAGTTAATCTGAAGTCGACGACTTTCCGTTGTTTTTCTTAGTTGGAACTTCGATATATAAAAGGCTGCTGGGAATTTACGTTTGCGAATTTATATATAGTTTGAGTCCAAGTATGAACAGGTACATGTAATCCCTGATATGGGGAGATTGGATTGACGCCCATTCATACCGTAAAGCTATAAACTACAATACTGTTGGAAACATCTGTTTTCTGCCTTCCACGTATTATTTGGTATCAGTGTCACAAAATATTTTGATTTCAACCAAAAGTTACAAGTCTGTATGCAAATATTGGCATGGTAAACACAATGGGGTAGGATTTCCACTGAATTTTCTCCCGGATTTCTTGCGTGACCATTGGAGTAAACCCTGCAGAAACGGCGTAAAAGGATTTTTTTTCCAGTTTTACATGTTGTTAATTTAATATTCTTCAAGGTAGCAAACATTTTACTGCTCTGTATGTGAACATAATTCTCGAGTTCTTTTACAACCACATGTTAGTCAATATTTAAAGATTCTTCTTCTGAAATGAATACATAGAATACATAGAACAGTACAGCACAGTACAGGCCCTTCGGCCCTCGATGTTGTGCCGAGCATTGTCCGAGACCAAGATCAAGCTATCACACTCCCTATCACTCTGGTGTGCTCCATGTGCTTATCCAATAACCGCTTGAAAGTTCCTAAAGTGTCCGACTCCACTATCACAGCAGGCAGTCCATTCCACACCCCAACCACTCTCTGAGTAAAGAATCTACCTCGGACATCCCTTCTATATCTCCCCCCATGCACCTTATAGTTATGCCCCCTTGTAACAGCTGCCTCTACCCGAGGAAATAGTCTCTGAACATCCACTCTATCTATCCCCCTCATCATCTTATAAACCTCTATTAAGTCGCCTCTCATCCTCCTCCGCTCTAAAGAGAAAAGCCCCAACTCCCTCAATCTTTCCTCATAAGACCTCCCCCCCAAACCAGGCAGCATCCTGGTAAATCTCCTTTGCACTCTTTCCAATGCTTCCACGTCCTTCCTATAGTGAGGTGACCAGAACTGCACACAATATTCCAAATGTGGTCTCACCAAGGTCCTGTACAGTTGCAGCATAACCTCACGGTTCTTAAACTCAAACCCTCTGTTAATAAACGCCAACACACCATAGGCCTTCTTTACTGCTCTATCCACTTGAGTGGCAACCTTCAGAGATCTGTGGATATGAACCGTTGTGTGGCAGTTATTAAATCTTAATTTGACCCCTGTGTGGGAAAATTCCTCTCTGTACTATATGTAAGGAAATAGTAAATCCCTTTGTAAAGAAAGGATTTTTGTGTGATACTGAGAATACTGATCTTAGATTTGTTCCATAGAAAGATGTCAAATTGACAATAAGGGTCTGGCCATTCGATTCAAAGAATGTGATTAGTTCTATATTACGTTGCTGTGATTTAAAGAAGAAAATGAAAGAAGGAACTTGTATTTATATAGCGCCTTTCATGACCTCAGGGAAATGCTTTACAGCAAATGAAGTACTTATGCAGTGTAGTCACTGTTGTAATTTGGAAAAGTAGCAGCCGATTTGGGCACAGCAAGGCTCCACAAATTGCGATGTGATAATGGCCAGAAAAAATCTGATTTACTGATGTTGGTTGAGGGATAAATATTGGCCAGGATACCAGGGAGAACTCCCCTGCTCTTCTTCGAAATAGTGTCACAGGGTCTTTTACAGCCACCTGCGACGGCTGCTTAACAACAGTTTAATGTCTCATCCAAAAGACTGCATCTCGGCCAATGCAGCTCTCAGTCAGTACTGCACTGGAGTGACAGCCTAGTCTTTGGCGTGGGACTTGAACCCACAACCTATTGGCTCAGCGGCGGAGAGTGCTACCACTGAGCATGGAGTTGCATTGTACGTGTGTGTAATGCATGTTATATGATTACAGTATTTTTCTTCAATAAACACAATCGTTTTCATTACAGCCAGAGAGTCGTCCAGCCCTTCGGTGTCGCTTCTCCCGCCAGCGTCCGATCAGATCTCTGCAGCAAATGCGGCGACCCTGGTGTGTTTGGTGAATAACTTTTTTCCGGGTTCGGTGGAAGTTTCATGGAGCGTAGACGGCAAGATCACGGACACTGGTGTCCAGACAACTCGGGCCGTACGGGACACCGACCAGACGTACAGTGTGAGCAGTTATCTGACCCTGTCCGCCACCGAGTGGAACTCACACGAAGTGTATACCTGCGGGGTTACACATGAGTCTCTCGGGTCTCAACTCAAGCAAAGCATCAAGAGATCAGGCTGCGAGTGAAAGAGAAAACCCGCCCACTCGGTGCAAACTGTTATTCATCGCGCGTTTATGCTCGAAATCGAGGTTTAGTTATTAACAATGCATTTCTTTCTATTTTCATGCGCCTGACCTATTATAGTGATTTAAATCTATTCACATTGTGGCACAAACCTGTAACCTTGTAATTGTGACGTAGAAACATTTGTTTAATAAACAATGATATACATGTGTTATGCGGTGTGTTTTGTGAGTGAGTGTTGGGGATAAGCGATTCGATTTAGCACTGATAGCCATTGAGAACATTTATAGCTTTGCAAATGCATTACGCTCATGATCCCATCCTTTACATCCAATTTGACTTGATGCATAATCGTTATTACATTTCAGTAAATAGCTAGCACAAGCAGAAATCGAACATCGAAATAACTCAGTCCTCACCTTCTTCACACATTTAATGTCAAAGCGTTTTTTTAAATTAATTCTGTTTGCATTTAACACTTTTGATTTAATTCCAACATGGATTAAAGCAGCATTTAGAAAATCTAGACATAAATGTATACACAGTGAGAGTACAAATGGAGTATATGTCAGCACGTATATATTTTGTGATCTAGTGTTAAAAATCCTATTAATCACAATAATGAAAATTCTAACTATGTGTCCTATTTTCCCATATTGAGTTAGAAATAGTTTTGTAATTTAATTTAATGGTGGGATTAGCTCAAAAAGCAGAAAGTTGAAACATTTCAGTGGTGGTTGAAGCCGTCAAAGCAAGAAGTAACTTACATTTATAGAAGTGTCAGCTGACTGCCCATCTGTGTATAAATTGTATTGAAATTACTGTCTGTTCTCACATGGTAGTAACTCCAGCTTCTCACAGTACTCAACTCTCCCTCGCCGAAATCACCAGCAGTAGACCACTTGTCCCAGAAGTGGGTCCCTTGTTAGGACATGAGGTTGCCTGCCTTACTTCCAATGTTACATTGATGCCCACAACAATACAGCTTCTGATTTATGCAGCACGCCCTGCATTCTTAACCATGATTCCAAACTACTGAAGGAAAAGTGTAAGCAAGGCGTTGAAAAAAATACTTCATCGTATTTCCAACTGCAGCACCTGATAATCCTCATACCCGCATTCCATTTCACCTTTCAGATTGGCATACTATGGGACTTTTCTTCGCTGTGTAGCTTCAAGCCTTCCACCCAAACGGCAGGCAGTTCTGCATTAAATATTGGGCTCGTTAGTCGTCACCATCAATGGTGTCTCCCAGATAACGGGTGTCATATCAGAAAATCGCTGTGCCTTTCCCGCGATGTTCGATAGGCTTCCCCACTGTGCGCGATGCTCTGTTTTAAGGCAGGAGAAAGGCGCGGAGAGGTGGAGACATATAGGCAGGGGAATTCAAAGCTTAGAGTCTATACGGCTCAAAACGGGACCGTCAATGGTGGAGTGAATGAAGTGGGTGATGCACAAGTGTACAGATTTGGAGGAACACAGAGCGTCCCTTAATACTCGTTAATTCCCGGCTCCATGTCTTCCATCATCTTGGGAAAGCCATCTAATATACATAAGAACATAAAAAAGAAGAGTACGAGTAGGCCATACAGCCGCTCCAGCCTGCTCCGCCAATCAATAAGATCATGGATGATCTTCTAGTTCACTCCACTTTCCCGCCCTATCCCAATATCCCTTGACTGCATCAGTGCACAAAAATCTATTGATCTCAGTCTTGAATATACTCAACGACTGAGCATTCACAGCCCTCTGGGGATAGAGAATTCTAAAGATTCACAAACCACTGAGTGAAGAAATTTCTCCTCATCTTAGTCCTAAATGGCCGACCCCATACGCTGAGACTATGACCACAAGTTCTACACTCTCCAGGCAGGGGAAAGAGCCTCTCAGCATCTACCCTGTCAAGCCCTTTAAGAATTATATATTTTCAATGAGATCACCTCTCATTCTTCTAAACTCCAGAGAATATATTCTACTCAATCTCTCCTCATTGGACAGCCCTCTCATCCCAGAAATCAACCTAGTGAACCTTCGGCGCAACCCCTCTAAGTCAAGTATATAATTCCTTAGGTAAAGGGAAAAAAGTGTACACAGGTGCGGTCTCACCAAAGCCCTATATAATTGCAGCATGACTTCCTTACTCTTATACTCCAACCCCTTGCAATAAAGGCTATCATGCCATTTGCCTTCCTAATTGTTTGCTGTACCTGCATGTTAACTTTCTGTGATTCGTGTACAAGAATACACAAATCCTTCTGAATACCAACATTAACTAGTCTCTCAACTTTTAAAATATATTCTACTTTTCTATTCTTACCAAAGTGGATCATTTCACATTTCCCCTCATTATATTTCATCTGCCACCTTCTTGCCCAATTATTAACTGGTTTATATCCCTTTGTAGCCTAATTGCATCCCCCTTCCAGCTTATTTTCCCGCCTAGCTTTACGTCATCAGCAAACTTTGACACATTACACTCGGCCCCCTCACCTAAGTCATTGATATAGATTGTAAATAGCTGAGATCCAAGCACTGATCCTTGCGGCACACAACTGGTTACAACCTGCCAACCCCAAAATTATTCCCACTCTTTTTTTTCTCCCCACTAACCAATCCGCAATCCATGCTAATATATTACTCGTAATCCCATGAGCTATAATCTTGTGTAACAACCTCTTGTGTGGCACCTTATCAAATGTCGTCTCAAAATCCAAATATACTACAAACACTGGTCCCCCCTTATCCGCCCTGTCGGTTTCACCCTCAAAAAACTCTGATTGATTTGCCCAACACGATTTCCCTTTCATTAAATAGTGTTGACTCTGCCTAATCATATTATGATTTGCTAAGTGCCCTGTTACCCCGTCCCTTATAATAGATTATAGTATTTTCCCTACTACTGATGTCAGGCGAACTGGCCTATAGTTCCCTGTTTTCTCTCTCCCTCCTTTCTTGAACAGTGGGGTTATATTTCCTACCTTCCAATCCACGGGGACTGGTCAAGAATCTAGGGAATTCTGGAAGAACAAAACCAGGCATCCAACATCTCTGCTGCCACCTCTTTTGAAATCCAATGATGAAGGCCATCAGGAGACTTGTCGGCTTTTAATCCCATTAATTACTCCAGTACTTTTTCTTCACAAATATTAATTACTTGAAGTTTCTCACTCTCATCATTACTTTGGTTCTGCACAATTTCCATTATGTTTTTCTGTCTTATACCGTGAGACAGATACAAAATATTTGTTTAATGTCTCTGCTATTTCCTTATTCCCCATTGTAATTTCTTCTGTCTGTGCCCCTAAGGGACCTACTCTGTCCAACACAATAACTAATCTGATGGGGTCTATAATCTAGTCCCACCAGTGTTTTCTGCCCTTTGTTATTTCTTAGCTCCACCCATAGTGGTTTTACATCCTGATTTTCTGCGCTAAGATTCTTTCTCACTACTGTTTTTATCTCTTCATTTATTATCATTGCTATCCGTCTGCTTTTCCATTTTGCCTATCTTTTCTAAAATTCAAATACGCTGGAATATTTAGTTCCCAGCATTGGTCACCCTGGAACCACGTCTCAATAATGGCTATTAGATCAAACCAATTTAACTCTATATGTGCCATTAATTCATCTATCTTGTTATAAATGCTTCGTGCATTCAGATATAGCACCTTTAATTTTAACTGTTTACTATTTTTCCCTGATGTGGCCTCAGTCGCCAATGCCCTATTGCCGTTGTTAAACTCTCTGCCCCTTCCTGACACACTCTGCTTGATTTTACCCAAATCGCTACTCTACTCTACAGCCTTGACTTTTCTCTTTAGATTTATAAATTTATCCTTACCTGAACCCCCCCACCCCCTCTTATTCGTTTAAAGCCCTATCTACCACCCTAGTTATTCGATTTGTCAGTACACTGGTCCCAGCCCAGTTTAAGTGTAGTCAGTTCCAATGGAACCACTCCCTCTTTCCACAGTACTGGTGCCACTGCCCCATGAATTGAACCCTCTGTCACCCACACCATCTTTCAGCCACGCATTAAACCTCTTTTCTGTTTCTCCCTATGCGAATTTGCTCAGGCATTAATCCAGAGATTACTTAGTACCTTAGAGGTTTTGCTCCTCAAACTCCCTCAGCAGAACGTCATTCCTAGTTCTAGCTGTGTCGTGGTTCCTACATGGACCACAACAACAGGATCCTCCCCCTCCTGCTCCAAGCTGTTCTCCAGCTGCGAGGAGTTGACATGAACCCTGACACCAGACAGGCAACATAGCCTTCGAGACACCCGGTCATGGCTGCAGAGAACAGTATCTGTCCCCCTGAATATAGTATCGACGACCACGTTCCTTTTCGCTCCCCCTAATTGAATGGCCTCCTGTACCACTGTGCCGTGATCAATACCCATCCTCCCTGCAGTCTTTGTTCTCATCCACACCAGTAGCAAGTACCTCGTACCTGTTGGACAAGGGCAAAGGCTGAGAGCCCTCCCCCACTGCATCTGAGTTCCCATTTCCTGCCTGACTCGCAGTCACATCCTCCTGTTGACCATTAACCAAATCTAAATCACTACCGAACCGAAGGGGTGTGACTGCCTCCTGGGTCAAAATGTTCAGGTATCTTCCTCCCCTCCCTGATGCATCGGAATGTCTGTACCTGGTACTCCAGCTCAACAACTCTGAAGTGACGTACCTCGAGTTGCAGACACTTACTGCAGAATTGGTGGCCTGGGCTCATGCTGCTCTCCACCAACCCCGTCATGCTGTAGATAAAGTCAATGGCCACAAAAGGATAGAAACAAGATATAACACAACATAACACAAGATAACAAGAACAATTTGCATTTATTTAGATCCTTTAATGTCCAAAAAAAACGCCACGAGAGGGCAATCAGTCAAACATTAACACCAAACCAGAGAAGGATGCTTTAGGACAGTTGACCAAACACTTGATCAAAGAGGTAAGTTTTAAGCAGGGTCTTCAAGGAGGAGAGTGAGCTGTAGAAGCAAAGAGGTTTTGTGGGGAGGTGGGCGATGGAATTACAGAACATAGTGCCTGTATGGCTGAAGGCACGGACGCCAGTGGTGGAGCGAAGGAAGTGGTATAAGAAAATAACTTAATTTAGGCTTTTCTGTAGAATAGGTCTTTTGATTCAAAGTTGTTATTATCAGCAGTTCTTGAACTCTCCTTGGTAAACTCAAGTGGGAAGGTACATTATCTCCATCGGTTATCTTATGTTTATGGTTTGATTGCATGGGAAAACCGTTAGTTGGCTGTTTCTGCCTGTTGTGGAAGTCGTCAGATGGCCGCTTGGCTGGAGACATTGAGATTGATTGACATGCTGGCCCAAAAGCAGCCTCAAGGTTCTTTAATGTAATGAATGATTAATGGCCCTGATTTTGAAATTAACGACGAACTAACAACACTCGCCTTTCATCATTCTTTCAGAAGCCCACAGATTTTTTGCGGGTTTTTGAGTGGCAAATTGTTGTCATCGGGCGTCTGGCCCAGCACAGTGCCTTCTGCAGGGAAACTATTGCGTGTGTGAGCAGGTCATGCAACAGCGGAAAGGATACAAGATGCTGGCATGCCTGAGTATGTTATTCTACTTCTGGCATGCACCCCTTGCTTTCCCGCCCTCTCCTCACCAGAACAGACGTCCACAGACCCTTTGAGGGCTTTCGAGTGGCAAATTGTTCATAGAATCATAAAAACATAGAAAGCTACAGCACGGAAGGAGGCCATTTCGGCCCATCGTGTCCGCGCAGGCCAACAAAGAGCTATCCAGCATAATACCACTTCCCAGCTCTTGGTCCGTAGCCCTGCAGGCTAGAGCATCCCAAGTGCACTTCCAAGTACTTTTTAAATGTGATTAGGGTTCCTGCCTGTACCATCCTTTCAGGCAGTGAGTTCCAGACCCCCACAACCCTCTGGGTGAAGAAATTTCCTCTCAAATCCCCCTAAACCTCCCACCAATTACTTTAAATCTGTGCCCCCTGGTTTTTGACCCCTCTGCTAAGAGAAATAGCTCCTTTCTATCCACTTTATCTATGCCTCTCATAATTTTATACACCTCAATAACGTCTCCCCTCAGCCTCCTCTGTTCCAAGGAAAACAGACCCAGCCAATCCAGTCTTCCCTCATAGCTAAGATTCTCTAATCCTGGCAACATCCTTGTGAATCTGCTCTATACCCTCTCTCGTGCAATCACATATTTCCTGCAATGTGGTGACCAGAACTGCACGCAGTACTCTAGCTGAGGCCTAACTAGTGTTTTATTCAGTTGAAGCATACCCCACCCCTGCTCTTGTATTCTATGCCACGGCTAATAAAGGCAAGCATTCCGTATGCCTTCTTAACCACCTTATCTACCTGGCCTGCTACCTTCAGAGATCTGTGGACATGCACTCCAAGGTCTCTTTTTTCCTCTACACTACTCAGTATCCTACCATTTAATGTGTATTGCCTTTCCTTGTTAGCCCTCCCCAAATGCATTACCTCACACTTCTCCGGATTGAATTCCATTTGCCACTGTTCTGGCCACCTGATCAATTTATTGATATCTTCCTGCATTGGACGTCTGGTCCAGCACAGTGCCTTCTGCAGGGGAGCTGTTGCGTGTGTGAGCAGGTCAAGCAACTGCGGAAAGGATACAAGATGATGGTATGCCACAAGTATGTTACCTACTTCTGGCATGCACCCCTTGCTTTCCCGCCCTCCCCTCAGCACAACTCCACCCTTGTGCCTTCCTCATTTCACACCCCCAATTAATCCTGCCTGACAGCCAGTGGTTGGCAAAGAAGAGGGAGAGGAGAGTGAAGAAGAACAAGAAGAAGAGGAAGAAGAAACTGCATTACTCAAAGTGACACACCCAGCCACCAGCTCCTCAAGGTCGACCAGCAAGGACATTTGCAGTTCCCCCAATTGAAATTCAGCAGCCTTCCACCAGTCATGCTGCAGTCACTGGGGTAGCACTGTGTGAGATCAGTAGGATAGGCAAAGGCAGTCAAATAGACAGTCAAAAAGAGAATGCATATAGGTGATGAGTTGATTTCTTGCTGTCATATTGGATGGATAGATGTATAAAGTTGAATTGAAAAGATTGCTTTGTGGTGGCTTTTATTGCAGCATTGTGGCCAAGAGGACGCTGTGATGGTCTGTACAGAAGGGAGGGTAAGGTATGTCGCTATGTTGAAAGGGGAATTGGGGTTGTGGTCACTTGTACCGCAGGCAGTTAATTCGATCTCAGATATCCTGGCCAGAAAGGGGCTGTCTCGGTTGCATCCTTCCTTCTTCTTCTGCTTCCTCCCTTTTTTAAAAATTCGATTATGGGATCTGGGCGTCGCTGGCAAGGCCAGCATTTCTTGCCCATCACTAGTTGCCCTTGAGAAGGTGGTGGTGAGCCGCCTTCTTGAACCGCTGCAATCCGTGTGGTGAAGGTACTCCCACAGTGCTGTTACTTTGCAGGGTTGACTGGGCTGGGTGTGCCATTGCATTGCTCATAGCCAGTGCCGAGGTCAATGCCGGGTGGACCGTCCGGTTTCATTCTTATTGGCCCGGATATTCCGATCCCTACGGGTGGGTACGCGCTATGCACTCACCCGTAGGGACATCGGAAATGCCGGTTTCAGGCATGCACAGCGCATGCGCTGGACACCGGCATTTCCGATCTGTCAAGAAAGGGATTGAGAGATCAAACGCATGCGCAGTATAGGCAACGCTACCGGATAAAAGTTCCGATTTTTTCTCAAATGCTTCAGTGCAGGTACGTTCGAAACAGCTGCGCCTAGTAAAAGCAGGCGTACAGCCTGCATTCTACCGGAAGAAGCTGCAGGAAGAAGAACTCTTTCAGCAGTGGGCTTGGAAACGGAACATTTTTAATTGTGAAAGTGAGCAAAGTTCTTTGTAGAAAGCCTGAGGTAAGTTTTTATCAACTTTAATTTGTTAAAAACGGTTTTGGATCTTGTTTTGAGTAGTGTAGTTATAAAGAGCAACTCTTGCTGTGTGCAAGGTCTATTGAATTAGATTTCAATTTCTTAAATGTGAAAATGTCTGTTTAAAAATGAATTATCTAACATTTACTAAAGTTTTAAAAAATTATGCCAGAAAATATCAAATAGTTATATGTTAACTTTTCCATGCCCTTTAAAAATTGTATGTATGACTTTGTGAAAATGTTAAAGCTCTTAGAAAATCATCTCGGGCCGTGATATTCATCAGGCGGGTATGACGTGTTCCCAATCCGACACCGCACATTTCCCACCATAGCCCGACGTGATTTTCTAGCCACTCACTTTATTAAAATTACTTTTACAACTCTTTCCATTTTTTCCTGACAAGTACTTCATCTGTTTAAAGATGAAGCCTGTGATGGAGAAACATGCCCTTTGACGATGTTGCCCTGATCCTCGGTGCGATTGGGTATCAGAGAATTGGAAACGCCAGGGAACAACAAAGAAGAATGAGGAACCATCACCGTCTCCTGATCAGGAGGAACTACTACCCACCCCAGAGCGTGTACAGGGAGAGGCTGTCATTTGAGAGGCTGTCGGGGGAGTTGTGTGTGAGGAAGCTGCGCTTCAGTAAAGAGGCAATCAGCCGACTATGTGACATGTTAAAGGAAGACCTTCAAACACATTCGAAGACCCGCACTGCCTTGTCAGTGAACATGAAGGTAACCACAGCATTGAACTTCTTTGCAAGTGGGTCATTTCAGGCAGACATTTCCAAAATCTACCAGAGTGCTGCGTTGGCCTGCATTCACCAGGTCACAGATGCCATTTTCAGTAGGGCTTCAGAGTTCATAGACTTTGACTTGTCACTCGTCATCAAAAGGAGATGGCCCTTGCATTTTATAGCATTTCTGGATTCCCCAAAGTGATTGGGCCGTCGATGGAACCCATATTACATTGAAGGCACCACTGGATTCACCTGTGACATAAATCAACAGGAAGGTGTTTTATTCATTGAATGTCATGATAGTCTATGATGTGCACTTCAGGATCCTAACCGTGAATGCAGATCACCGGGGAAGTGCTCATGACACCTTCGTCCTCCGTTACTCGGACTTATATGGCACCCTCAGCACATTGCTTCTCGGATCTTCATGGATATTGGGCGACAAGGGCTACCCGCTAATGGCATTGGCTGATGACTCCCTACCGCAAGACCAATAATGAGGCTCAGGAGAGATACAACCAGGCACACGTGTCCACACGGCAAGTGGTGGAGAGGACAATCGGGGTTCTGAAATCACGCTTCCCGTGCCTGGAAAGGTCAGGGGGGACTTTGCAGCATTCTCCTCTGAAAGTGGCAAGGATTGTGGTGGCCTGCTGTGCTTTGCATAACTTTGCCCTGCGGGAAGGACTGACCCTTAACCCTGCAGAGGAGCTCCCTGCTGAAATGGAGGACATGGACGATGCCAATGTGCCTGTGGCCAGGCCTGATGGGGAGGTGCCAAGTGCTGCCGGAAGTAAGGCTGTTCGGGAACTGCTAGTAGCCAACACCTTCACGAGGTGATGATAGTGTCGCCTTGTACCTCCCCCTCCCCCAGCAAGGCAAAGAAAGGAACAGACACAATTTAAAGTGAAACAGTGAAATGTTATTGCAGCATCAAAGACTTTTGACGATCAGTTTTGATGTGCTTAGTTTTTAACTTTAAAATGTTAACTAGCTATTTTCTACTTTTCAAACTTTCACAAACATAATTTTTTTGAATAAAATTTGTAAACAGTTTAAAGTGACTTTTTTGGTTTCTTAGGGCAATAAAGACATTCAAGATGGATACTAGCTATTTTCTAATTTTCAAACAGTTGTAATTTTAAATATTTTTGCAAATAAAAAAGTTGAATTTTTTTTCAAAGTGACTAGAGGCTGTACTTTTTAAACGAAAAGGTTACATACACTTTCAGTCACAAATATATATTTCAATAAAAAAAGCAACGATAACATATAACATTTAAGTAAAATGAAACATTAAAGAATTGACGATTTGCCCCCTCGCATCTGTGCCTGAGGGTCAAAGGAGGTGGATTGTGCAAAAGGTGACAACCTACTGTCTCCTGCACTTTCCCCTTCCCCATGACCGGAGCCCTCTGCTGCCAATTGAAAGGCCCCTGTGTGCCATCTCTTGCTCTTCAGCAATTGCCTCCTGACAGGGTTGCTGCTGCTGCTGCTGCTGCTGCTGCTGCTGCTGAAAGGCAACGTTTGCTTGCATCAGGACTGAAGGAGCCTGCACTATTTCTGCGCTGCGAGCAGGTAAGGGTGGTTCTGCGGGAGTCAAAGTAATGGCAGCAGAAACTGTTTCAAGCAACTGCAAGAGTCGAACGAGAGACTCATTTATCTGATTCAGCACCATAGTAACATGATCTGCTTTTTGCAACTGCAATAGTATCTGATTAAGCGACATAGTAACATCTTTACCAAGAACATCAATTCCCTGCCTGATGGAGGCAAGAGAGTCAACTTTCTTCCAATGAAGAGTACACATCTCTTGCTTCAACCCTTCAATCAGTTCCACCTGAGCTTCTATGTCATTCCATAGCGTTGAACGTCTTTCTGCTTCTCCCACCTGCTCTGTAGTATCAGGTTGGTGTCTGGCTGTGGGACGACAGTCATCTGTGCCTCGCACAGAGCCAGAGGGGGCCAGGAGATGGAGATGTACTGTGCAGCCACCCAGGGTCCATACCCTCCTCTTCCACTAGCTTACCAAGCGCAAATTCCTCCTCCTCCTCCATCACCTCAGTTACTGCTCTCACAGCATCTGTAACCCCTTCCCCAAAGCCCTCTGCGGCCGCAGATTCAATGCACTTTTCATCCCGTGTGTGAGAAGTATGCTGTCCCCCTGTGGAAAGGAAACAGTAAACATTTGCAAAAGTAAGGCATGACCTGCCACATCACAGAAGCTGATATTCAACACACACCTAACGTTTTTAAACATACAGCTGGCCAGACCAACTCACCTTTCCTTATTCCAATGTCTGATTGGGCAGCAGGCACTGTGCAGCCGCTACTAATTCCAAGCAGCTGCTCGACCCTTTCCTCAGGCTTGGATAAATCCCTTAGCATGACAACACCTCCGCCTGTCAGTGCACGTTCTCTGGCGTTGTTAACAATTTTACTCTAAAATGAAAACAGAAAATATGAAACGTCATGAAACTGCAGTTTTTTCTGCAGAGACCACCCACGTGCCTTTGAGACAGGGACACAACCTGCTTTGGAGACAGTGTTTTTTTTCACTCACTAATTGCAATTTTACAACTCAAACCTGTGGAATCAAGATAAGAGCACAATGGATGACCCTGAGCTGGCTCCAAAGCCATAAACTTTTATGGCAAGCTCACATGCTTGGATAATGAAGTCACTTGACAACACACATGCATCTAAGAGCTTTTTAAAACTAGTTCAGTTAAATTTAAAGAAATATTACAGTTGACTTTTCTAATAACTGTACAAACCTTGGCAGATCGCATTAAATCATTACATTTTTTGTGGCATAGTTCCGCTGTCCATGGAATGGTGGAGTTCGGGCTGACAGCCTGGGCAACTTCTGACCAAGCTGTCATCTGTCCTCTGCGCGGTGCCCTCGACTTCTCATTCCCAAGGACTCGCGGGCTCTTCGCCTCAACCTCATTGAGGAGTGTGCTGATGTCATCATCACTGAAATTCTGAGCTCTCTTAATGATGTGAATTGTGCTCAGTCCTTCCATTTCACTTTGCTGATTAATTAAAATGAATGAAAAAAGTGTTTTCAGGGCTTTTAAAACTCTTTAAATTGCTTCAAATCTCTTTAAAACTATTTAAGATTCTTCAAATCCATGTAAAAGTCTTTAAAAGTTTCTAAAAGTTTGCGAAAGATTCAAAAAACTATAAAGAAACAACTTACCATGCAGTTTTCCAGCTACTTTCAGGTTCGAATGCTTCTAAAGAGTTGAAAAAAATCGGGGGCGTGGCCTATGTAAATATCACTTTTGAGGGCGGGTCTGGCCTACGCTCGACGCCCTCGGCTCCGCGCAGCAGCGCTCCTGGGCGGCGTGACGTCATACGCTGCCCAGGCGTCCTCAGGATCACATCGGAAGTTTACGTGGGCCCAGAGCATTAAGGTCGGTTTGGTTGTTTTTTGCAGGTCGGGGGCTTTCGCCGGCGGGAAGCCTCTGAGCGGAATATTGGCCCAGAAATTTGACTCGTAGTCTTGCCGCGGGGGTAAGGATCCCCCGCGATATAACACTCCGCGCCGGCCGTTGTGTTTCCGGCCCACACGAACTTCAGCTCCTGGTCCTCTCCCTGGGGCCAGCGCGCAGTGTGTGCGTGTCCCAGAGGCGCAGTTTGTGCGATGCGACCTCTGGGATCACGTGGGGCATGGAGAGCCAATGGCAGCACACCATCTTTCATTCAAAGCGTTGACAGGAGAACTGTCAAAACTATGAATACAAATTGTCCCCAAAAGAACAGCTAAACCTCAAATAAATAAAAAAAACCATCACATTAATAAAATAACTATAGTTAAATAAATTAACCACTTTAAACAAAAACTAAAATTTTTGAAAAAATTTAAATTCTTTTTAAAAGTTATAAAAATAAACTTACCTTTCTTTAAAATCTCTAAAAAAGATAAACCTGTTGAAATTTTTTTAAAATAATACTTAATTAACTACTTACCTTGTTAAAAGGGGGCCTTTCTTCATGTGTAAAATCTTCCATACTTACCTTCGCGTTGAAACCTGAAAAAAAACCGAAGTGTGCTGCGTGTGCACAGCCTATAGTGCGCACGCGGTTCACTTAGGAACCACCCCCTTCGCCATACCTGAAGTGCCGGTTTCCTGTGCATGCGCAGTGCTTGCAGGAAACCGGCACTTTGGGACTGAATACGCGAGAGTGCACAGTTCGTACTCTCCCATATTCAGCCGAATTTTTGGGCCATTATGTTTCGTTGTGTTAGTTACAACTGAGTGACTTGCTGGGCCATTTCAGAGGACAGTTAAGAGTCAACCACATTGCTGTGGGTCTGGAGTCACATATAGGCCAGACCAGGTAAGGACGGCAGATTTCCTTCCCTAAAGGACATTAGTGAACCAGATGGATTTTTACGACAATCTGATAGTTTAATGGTTACCATTACTGATACTAGCTTTTTATTCCAGATTTATTTAATTAACTGAATTTAAATTCTGCAACTGCTATCTCTGGATCATTAGTCCAGGCCTCAGTATTACAAGCCCAGTGACATTACAACTATGCTACCGTTCCCCTCTGCGAGAGAGCATAATAGAGGAGATCACTGATGCCTTGGAAGTGCCGATCTAATCTGTATACGATACTGTCAAAATCGGTCGAGACGCTTGCGGCCAGAATCTGCAGCCCTGCAGTCGGAGCCTACATGCAGGACATGTCGCCTGTCAGCATTGATCATGGCAGATCGAAAAGATTAAAAGCCCCGTGACATCGCTCCACATGTGATTGAATTCGACTGCTCCATCTTCTCTGCCACAGTGGACAGTGTGCCTGGCAGGCCTTCCAATGCCTCAGACAGATACTGCCGTGCCTCCAGCATTCTCCTTTTCAGTGCTGGCCTGAAGTGTTCTGCATCGCTGTCCTGATCAGCAGACCTGCGAGAGGATGGCGACGTCTGTCACATAATCTCACCAAGTGTCCCTTCCACTGTTCTCTGCTCTTGCTCACTTGTGCTATGAGAGTAATCAAGTGCAGTATAATCTACCTGTCTGTGAGGACCAACGCAAGCGCGGGAAACTGGCACTTCCGATATTGCGAAGGGGGCGGTTCCTAAGTGAACCGCGTGCGCACTACAGGCTGTGCGCATGCAGCACACTTAGGTTTTTTTTCAGGTTTGAACGCGAGGGTAAGTATGGAAGATTTTACACATGAAAAAAGGAGGCGTAAGACCCCCTTTTAACAAGGTAAGTAGTTAATTAAGTATTATTTTAATTTTTTTTCAACAGGTTTATCTTTTTTAGAGACTTTAAAGAAAGGTAAGTTTATTTTTATAAGTTTTAAAAAGATTTTCAATTTTTCAAAATTTTTGTTTAAAGTGGTTAATAACTATAGTTATTTTACTAATGTGATGTTTTTTAAAAAATTTAATTGAGGTTTAGCTGTTCTTTTGGGGGCAAGTTGTATTCATAGTTTTGACAGTTCTCCTGTCAAAACTATGAATGAAAGATGGTGTGCTACCATTGGCTCTAACTGGCCCCCAGAGGTCGCATCGAACTAACTGCGCCTCTGGGACATGCACACACTGCGCGCCGGCACCAGGGAGAGGCCCAGGACCAGAAGCTCGTGTGGGCCTGAACCATAAAGACAGGCGTGGTAGGTAAGATCGCGCTGGATCCTTACCCCCGCAGCAACCATCGAAGTCTAATTTCTGTGCCAATATATCAAATGAAAATAAGGAAATGGCAGACTTATCTTCACCGTACTGGAAGAGAATAATATGGCTGGCATTACAGGGAAATTAATAATGAATTAAGGACTGGACCTCACTAAAGTTAACGTAAGCAAGAAAACAGTATGAGAAAAAATAAGAGAACAAAAGACTGACAAATTACAAGTCCTGATAATTTCCATCCAAACGTTTCAAATGAAGAATGTGAGGAAATTGCAGATGCTTTAGCCATAATCTCCAAAGCTCTCTCGATTCTGGAATTGTCACTTTAGAATGAAAATTGCAAATGTAACTCCATTATTTAAGAAATATGAGAGAGAAATAGGGAAATTAAAGACATGTTAGTCTAACATCTGTTGTGGGGAAGTTATTGGACTCAATAATTAAGGACAGAGAGATTCAGCATCTAGAGAAATTTTAGGAAGTATCTAAAGTAGTAGACATTTCTGGGCACCGCACCTTAGGATGGATATCATAGAATGATAGAATGGTTTTAGCACAGAAGGAGGCCATGTGGCGAGCCTGTACCGGCTCTCTGCAAGAGCACTTCAGCTCGTCCCACTCCCCCGCCCTTTCCCTGTAGCCCTGCAAATTTTGGCCATGGAAGGATTGCAGCACGTATTCTCCACAATGTTACCAGGGCTGCAAGGGTTAGATTATGAGGAGAGATTACATATAATGGCCCAGAAATTCGGCTGTTGTCGGGTGAGGACGCGCTGTGTACTCACCCGTAAGGCGCATGCGTGGGAAATCGGAACTTCCGTTCCCCTGAAGGGAGGGGTTCAGAAGTCGAACGCGTGCGCGGGAGAGGCTGCATGCACGCAGTGAACTTAGATTTTTTTTTCAGGTTTCTCCCGGAAGGTAAGTATGAAGAAGCTGCGCTTTTATAAAGGAGGAGCAAGGCCTATTTTTAACAAAGTAAGTGGTTAATTAATTACAATTTAAACATTTTTTCAACAGGTTTATCTTTTATACATACTTTAAAGAAAGGTAAGTTTATTTTTAGCACCGTTAAAAAGTATAATTAATTTTTTCAAAAATTTAAATTTTTGTTTAAAGTAGTTAATTTATTTAACTTATAGTTATTTTAAAAATGTGATGTTTTTTTCAATTTATTTGAAGTTTAAGTGAAGTTTTGGGGCCGATCTCTATTCATAGATTTGACAGGTCTTCCTGTCAAATCTATAAATGAAAATGCCCTGCTAGGATTGGCTCTCCATGGCCCACGTGATCCCAGGGGACGCTTCGAACTGACTGCGCCCCTGGGATACACAAGCACTGCCCACCGGCAGCTGGAGGAGGCCCCGGACCCGAAGTCCTCGTGGGCCCAAAGCACATCTGCAGGCGCGGTAGGCAAGTACGCGCGTGATGCTTGCACCCGCAGGAAGTCGGAAAGCCAAATTTCTGGCCCATTAGGCTTGTATTCCCTGGAAAATAAAAGGTTCCGGGGTGATTTGATTGAGGTTTTTAGGATTTTGAAAGGAATTGATAGGGTAGGTAGCGAAAAAGTTTTTTCACTTGTGTGGGAATCTAGGACAAGGGAAGATAGTCTTAAAAAACAGAGCCAGGCCATTCAGGAGAGAAGTTAGGAAACAATTCTTCACGCAAAGGTGGCAGAAGTGTGAAACTCTATCGAACAAAAAGCATTAGGTGCTAGCTCAATTAATAATTTTAAATCAGGAGTTCGATAGATTTTTGCGAGACAAGGTTATAATAGGATATTGAGCCAAGGCAGGTGGATGGAGTTAAGCTACAGATCAGACATAATCTCACTGAATGACAGAACAGGCTGGATGGGCTGAATGGCCTACTTTATTCCTATGCAGCTATGATCCTAAATCTGGCCTCTTGCACCTGCCACTTGTGTGAAACTTATATTAGATTGGGTCTTTGGTACTCAAAGACTAGAGTTAGCTTTGGTCCAACGTATATATGTTTTATTACAGTTATAAAAGAAGCTACAATACAAGAAGAAAATATGTTAAGGTACAAAGAGAACAGTCATAACATAGTACATAAGACATTGAGATAAAACCTGATCAACATTAACAAGGTGATCAAACTCGATGTGCCTTGCAATCACCTGAGTGTGTCCAGTCCCGCTGCGAGTAACGTTGTAACATTCTATGCTTTAAGTCCAGCTTATACGCAATAGCCCGGATTTTGTGTTAAGAATAACAGTGAGGCTGACAGCGCTCACCGCTATTATGGAGTAAACTGGCCAGCAACTTCTGGAGTCCGCAAAAACGCAATTAAAAGTGCAAATCCGGCAGTTGCTGTCGAATATGCCCTGCTCCTCTTCAAGCTTTGCTACAACGGTACCTCGCCGATAGACTCGGCATTGAAATCCATGTGAGGGCGTGAAGCTGCTGCACTTTCCCACTAAGCACGCCAGAAAATGTTAGGACTGGGGCATTCATTTATAAGTGTTTTTTTTAATGGTGTGATACTGCTAAACAAACTCCCTAGCACTGAAAATTTAATTTTACAAGTGTGACATCTCATTCATTCAGATTTTAATTATTGTTGGAGATTTCTTACATATTAAAAAAAATCTGCCCCATAATTTGTCGCACAACACCAGGTTATAGTCCAACAGTTTTATTTGATTTCAAATAAAACTGTTGGACTATAACCTGGTGTTGTGCGACCTCTCAATTTTGTCCACCCCAGTCCAACACCGGCATCTCCGCATCATGACCATAATTTGTGGTCAGAGGTGAAGCAAAGTCATTCCGCATTGGACCCGAAGAAAGCTGCTCACAAAGATCACGCAATCTCTGTTGCGAGAACTTTGGCTTTTTCGGCTTGCAATTGAGATCAGTGCAGTATAGTGAGGAATTCCTAAGGCCAGCTGCTGTGACGTCAACAAGCTCTCTAAGCAGCCACTCACAAGGCAGAATTCTCACAGACAGGGAACCAGGAAGTGAAGAAGCTCCTTTTATCCTGAATATTTAAAAATGCTACAGCGTGTAAAGCACAGATTGGGGCTCTCACATGGGAAAAAGGTATACCTGAAATAAATATAAGCAAACTTTGAAAAATATAACTTTTTTAAAGTTTCTTAAAAATTGTAATTTTTAATATAATAGAGAAATTTTTTTTATGGGCCATAACGTATGTTTAGAAGTCAGTATGCTTTTAAAACCCCAGTTACACCTAATCCAACAAGGTGTAACTTTTAATGGGGTATTTAACAGCGATATTACATAAGAACATAAGAAGTAAGAGCAGGAGTAGGCCATTCGGCCCCTCGAACCTGCCCCGCCATTCTATAAAATCAAGGCTGATCTGAACTTGGCCTCAACGCCACTTTCCCGCCCGCTCCCCATAACCCTTGACTCCCTTAAAGCTCAAATATATGTCTATCTCCGCCTTGAATATATTCAATGACTCTGCCTCCACAGCTCTCTGGGGTAGAGAATTCCAAAGATTCACGACCCTCTGAGAGAAGAAATTCCTCCTCATCTCCGTTTTAAATGGGTGACCCCTTATCCTGAAACTGTGCCCACTAGTTCTAGATTCCCCCACGAGGGGAAACATCCTCCCTGCATCTACCCTGTCAAGCCCCCTCAGAAACTTATATGTTTCAAGAAGATCACCTCTCATTCTTCTAAACTCCAATGAGTACATGTCCAACCTGCTCAACCTTTCTTCATAAGACAACCCCTTTATGTCAGCAATTAACCTAGCGAACCTTTTCTGAACTGCATCCAATGCAAGTATAACCCTCCTTAAATAAGGAGACCAAATCTGCACGCAGTACTCCAGGTATGGTCTCACCAGCGCCCTGTACCGTTGTAGCAAGACTTCCATACTTTTATATACCATCCCCCTTGCAATAAAGGCCAACATTCCATTTGCCTTCCTAATTACTTGCTGTACCTGCATGCTAACTTTTTGTGTTTCATGTACGAGGACCCCCAGATCCCTCTGTACCGCAGCATTGTGTAGTCTCTCTCCATTTAAATAATAATTTGCTTTTTAATTTTTCCTACCAAAGTGGATAACCTCACATTTTCCCACATTATACTCCATCTGCCAAATTTTTGCCCACTCTATTAACCTATCTACATCCCTTTGCAGACTCTTTGGGCACGATCTTACCGTTCAGTGCGAGTTGGGAGTGGGTCAGCTGACTTGCGGGTTCTGATCCCGCCCCCAACGACGCCCGACGCAACGACATAATTTTTCGTCAATTGGCCTTGTTAAGCCCGCTCTGTGGGTTTTCCGGCCAATTCAGAGAAAGCCGGTGTCAGATGACATCAGTTGATGACGCGTCACTGCCGGTTTTCTTAAAGGGGACATGCTCATTTTTTTGACATGATTTTTCAGTGTTTGACGGTATTGAGGTGCTGCAAATACTGCCACTCACTGTGCAAAGGTGAGCCCTTGCACGCAGGCTCTCCAGAGAGTCTCTCCTTAGGATAAAACAGATGGCAGCTGCAGGTGAGTTTACAGAAGCGATCTGTCACTGGTGAGAGAGGTTCTCCCAATGGGGCGAGACTACACAAACACTTCAAACCTTATTACCTGCAGAAAAGTCTAAATAGATTAAAAATGATTTCCCCAACAATTTCTTACCTCTGAAACTCACCAGTGTACCATTGGATCCTTCACACCACTTCTGTCATCAATGCACAAACCTTACAGTAGACCCACAGCTCGCCACACTTACCCTGGCGTGGTGTCTGGACGTCGGGAAGCCCGCAGTCGACCTGGAAAAATTGAAAAAAGCCTCTTAACTGCCTGTTAACTACCTGTTAACAGGCAGTAAATTGCCTATAATCATCTTCCCGCCGCTACGTGTCGGGTCCCTGTGCAAATCAGGGACCCGACCCTTGGAAGATTGTATGGAGGCGGGTTGACAGTGGGTTCGGGACCCGCTGTCAATCTTTGTAATTTTGCCAGCAGCCCTACCTCCAAATCCGCCCACTGAGCGCTGGCAAAATACCCTTTGTGTCCTCCTCACAACTTGCTTTCCCACCTATCTTTGTAATATCAGCAAATTTGATGATAGTACACACGGTCCCTTCATCAAAGTCATTAATATAGATTGTAAATAGTTGAGGATGCTGCACTGATCCCTGTGGCACCCCACTAGTTACAGTTTGCCAACCGGAAAATTACCCATTTATCCCGACTCTTTGTTTTCTGTTAGTTAGCCACTCCTCTATCCATGCTAATATATTACCTCCAACCCCGTGAGCTCTTATCTTGTGCAGTAACCTTTTACGTGGCACGTTGTCAAATGGTTTCTGGAAATCCAGATACACTACAGCTACTGGTACCCCTTTATCCACGCTGCTCGTTACATCCTCTAAGAACTCTAATAAATTAGTCAAACACGATTTCCCTTTCATAAACCGTGTTGACTCTGCTTGATTGTATTATGATTTTCTAAATGTCCTGCTGTTACTTCCTCATTAATGGATTTCAGCATTTTCCCAATGACAGATGTTAGGCTAACTGGCCTATAGTTTCCCGCTTTTTGCCTCCCTCCTTTCTTGAATAGGGGCGTTACATTTACGGTTTTCCAATTTGCTGGGACCTCTCCAGAATCCAGGGAATTTTGGTAGATTACAACCAACACATTCACTATCTCTGCAGCCACTTCTTTTAAGACACTAGGATGTAGGCCATCAGGTCCAGGGGACTTGTCAGCCTGTAGTTCATTAGTTTGCCTAGTACTTTTTCTCTAGTGATAGTCATTGTTTTAAGTTTCTCCCTCCCTATTGCCCCTTGATTATCAACTATTATTGGGATGCTTTTAGTGTCTTCTACAATGAAGACCAATACAAAATATTTGTTCAAAGTCTCTGCCATTTTCCTGTTTCCCATTATTAATGGAATTAATATTACCATTGAAAAGCCCAAGTTTTCATCAGTTTCACTGATTTCCCTTAGTGTTGGCTATGGGGTGGGGGGATGGGGGGAGGGGTGGAGAGCACAGCGCAGCCAGTGTCGGAGCAGTGAATAACTGACTGCAACTTCAGGATTTCCACATTAGGATGCACAGGCAGTAAATCCTGAGTTTGCGTTCAGTTTCAAAGGGGTAATAACAGCGAATGCAGTTCATTCACTGTTACTACACACTACAAATTCCAGGCCAATACTTTTTCTTTCTGTCTCTTTTATCTCTCTCTCTCTAAATCCTATCTTTATTTCCCTTTTTTATTTTACATTCTGTACATTATTTTACAATGAATTAAATATTCTAATTTATACTTCCTGGTTTAGACTCTGCAGCAATGAAATTCGTGTGGTTTTCGACACCTGTCAGCATAGCATAATGTTGAGAAAGCAGCGGCAGCCACTCTTCCACCAGCTGATGACGAGTCCCAAGGCATCCTGCATTTTCGTTGGCCCGGTAGCACTGCCGTTATGAGTTATCACCCTGCAAAGAAAAATGGCAGTGTGGTGACATCAGTCGGCGTGCAATGCCGACTTAATGTCACCACAGTGAACTTCGATCCTAGCGCTGAGTTCATCGCTGGATTCTAAATAAACCAGGTAAACGCAACGAGAAAGCAGACTAACAGAGGTGCTGACAGCACCTCTTAAAAGGACACACATATCTTTCATGTATGTTGGCATTTAAGCTTTTGGACTGGGGTTTTTGATTTTACTGAAGTAGTGGCTTGCTGCAATCGATGTTAAAAGTTGTTAATTGTGTAGGCCGTGCTGCTGGATGCTTGCAAGGCCTCGGGTGGTAAAGGGAGGCCTCTGAGAAGACAGAAAATGCTGCAAATACATGGAGAGAGAAACAGAGTTCACATCTCAGGTCAAGATGCTGTCTGACCTGCTGAGTATTTCCAGCATTTTATGATGTCATTTCAGATTTATGGCATCCACTCACAGAGGGAAGCGGGAGACGCAGAAGAGGAAGACGCAGAAGAGGAAGAAACAGAAGAAGAGGAAGAAACAGAAGAGGAGGAAGCAGAAGAGGAGGAAGCAGAAGAGGAGGAAGCAGAAGGAAGGATGCAACCCAGACAGCCCCTTTCTGGCTGGGATAACTGAGATGTAATCATCCGCCCATGGTAGCAGTGACCACAACCCCAATTCACTTCTCAACATTCGTGCCACACCTTACCTTCCCTATGTTACTGACCATCACAGCGTCCTCTTGGCCACAATGCTGCAATAAAAGCCACTACAAAGCAATCTTTCCAATCCAACTTTATACATCTATCCATCCAATTCTTGCCGCGAGTGTCTCGACCGATTTCGACAAAACCGTACACAGATTAGATTGGGGGCTTCCAAGGCATCAGTGATCTCCACTATTATTCTCCCTCACAGAGGGGAGCGGTAGCATAGTGGTAATGTCACTGGGTTAGTAATCCAGAGGCCTGGACTAATGATCCAGAGATGGCAGCTGGGGAATTTAAATTGAGATAATTAAATAAATCTGGAATAAAAAGTTAGTATCAGTAATGGTAACCATGAAACTATCGGATTATCATAAAAATCCATCTGGTTCACTAATGTCCTTTAGGGAAGTAAATCTGCCATCCTTACATGGTCTGGCCTATATGTGAATCCAGGCCCACAGCAATGTGGTTAACTCTTAACTGCCCTCTGTAATGGTCTAGCAAGTCACTCAGCTGTAACTAACCGCTATGAAACATAATAAGAATGAAACCAGATGGACCACCCGGCATCGACCTCAGCACCGGCTATCTGCACAGCAACAGCACACCCAGCCCAGTCGACCCTGCAAAGTCCTCCTCACCAACATCTGGGGACTTGTGCCAAAATTGGGAGAGCTGTCCCACAGACTAGTCAAGCAACAGTGGTTTACATTCGGGAAGGAGTGGCCCTGGGAGTCCTCAACATTGACTCCGGACCCCATGAAGTCTCATGGCTTCAGGTCAAGCATGGGCAAGGAAAGCTCCAGCTGATTACTACCAGCCGCTCTCCCTCAGCTGATGAATTACTCCTCCTCCATGTTGAACACCACTTGGAAGAAGCACTGAGAGTAGCAAGGGCACAGAATTTACTTCTGGGGGACTTGAATGTCCATCACCAAGAATGGCTTGGTAGCACCAGTACTGACCGAGCTGGCCGAGTCCTGAAGAACATAACTGCCAGTCTGGGCCTGCGACAGGTGGTGAGAGAACCAACACGAGGGAAAAACCTACTTGACCTGGTCCTCACCAATCTACCTGTCGCAGATGCATCTCTCCATGACAGCATTTGTAGCAGTGACCACCGCACAGTCATTGTGGAGACGGAGTCATTGAGGCTATAAGCAAATTAAATAATCCAGCACACACTCCCACTGTATTCACAGGGCATTTGACTTGCTCCGATAAAATGGCTCAATAAAATGAAGAAACGACCTGTTATCAAATCAATCACGAAAAAAACGAATAAACTCTCGCTGGAACATTACTCGCTTGGTGGAGATCCTTTACTTTCTGACATTTATTCCGATCTTCCTAAAATTCCAGGTAATTTGGCATTCCTATCGCTAAATTCTACCACTGACATCCCGGTGGAATAACACTTCATGCAAGCTGTCTTTCATCCGCTGAATAATACGGCATTACCATTTGCTGGAGTTCTTTGAGGAAGTAACATATAGAGTGGATAAAGGGGAACCAGTAGACGTAGTGTATTTTGACTTCCAAAAGGCATTTGACAAGGTGCCACACAAAAGATTATTGCTTAAGGTAAAAAATCACGGGATTGGGGGTAATATTCTGGCATGGATAGAGGATTGGCTATCTAACAGAAAGCAAAGAGTTGGGATAAATGGTTCATTCTCAGACTGGCAATCAGTAACTAGTGGTGTTCCACAGGGGTCAGTGCTGGGTCCCCAACTCTTTACAATCTATATTAACGATTTGCAGGAAGGGACCAAGTGTAACATATCAAAATTTGCAGATGATACAAAGATGGGAGGGAAAGTAGTGAGTGAGGAGGACATAAAAAACCTGCAGGGGGACATAGACAGGCTAAGTAAGTGGGCAGAGATTTGGCAGATGGAATACAACACTGGAAAGTGTGAGGTGATGCACTTTGGCAGGAAAAATCCTAGAGCAATTTATTATCTTAATGGCAAGAAACTGGAGAGTACTGAAGTGCAAAGGGATCTGGGGGTCCTGGTGCACGAAACTCAAAAGGTTAGTATGCAGGTGCAGCAAGTGATTAAGAAGGCAAATGGAATGTTGGCTTTCATTGCTAGGGGGATAGAATATAAAAATAGGGAGGTATTGCTTCAGTTGTACAAGGTATTGGTGAGACCGCACCTGGAATACTGCATACAGTTTTGGTGTCCTTACTTAAGGAAAGACATCCTTGCTCTCGAGGCAGTGCAAAAAAGGTTCACTCGGTTAATCCCGGGGATGAGGGGGTGGTCATATGAGGAGAGGTTGTGTAGATTGGGACTCTACTCATTGGAGTTCAGAAGAATGAGAGGCGATCTTATTGAAACATATAAGATTGTGAAGGGGTTGGATCGGGTGGATGCGGGGAGGATGTTCCCGATGATGGGTGAGACTAGAACTAGGGGACATAGTCTTAGAATAAGGGGCTGCTCTTTCAAAACTGAGATGAGGAGGAACTACTTCACTCAGAGGGTGGTAGGTCCATGGAATATGCTGCCACAAAAAGCTGTAGAAGCTACATCATTAAATAAATTTAAAACAGAAATAGACAGTTTCCTAGAAGTAAAGGGAATTAAGGGTTACGGGGAGCGGGCAGGAATTTGGACATGAGTCTAGGTTCAGATCGGTCATGGCCCTGTGGGTAGTGGAGCGGGCCCAGGGACCGTGTAGGCTGATTCTGCTCCTATTTCGTGTGTGCAATTCTGTTAGATGCAGGAGATGGTTCTGTGATAGTAGATAGTAGATTGGCAGTTAGGATCAGATCAGCCATGATCTTATTGAATGGCGGAGCAGGCTCGAGGGGCCGATTGGCCTACTCCTGCTCCTATTTCTTATGTTCTTATGTTCTTATGTTCTTAACTCACGCCCTTACTGTCTGTGTCCACCTCACGAATCATTGTTTGAGGGCCTTAATACAAGGAGGAACGTATAAAGACTCAGGGGTAATTCGAGCAACAGCGAGTCGGCCGACCGTCTTGCATCTCCTTTTTTAATTTCAATTAACTGCAATTGAAATAAAAGTCGTGAGAGACCTAAAACTGGCACCCGATTTGCTATTGCCCTTTTCACACTATTGCACAAAGGCAAGATCTACACCATAGTGTCAACCTTGGTTCAGTAGTAGGATTCTGAGCTCTGAACTGGAGGTTGTGTGTTCAAACGCCTCAGTGCAGTACTAAGAGAGTGCTGTATTGTCAGAGGCTTTGGGGGAAAAATTCAGTTGGTTGCACCTCCCGTTAGCGCTTTATGAGGGCGCTAATGGGGCGTAAAGCTTCTAGCGCCCAGGCGCGGTGATGTTTGCGCCGCTCGCGAAATTAACTAGACATTTTGCGGCGGCGCTAAACACTACCACCACGATTTCCTGCGCCGGCAGATCGTGACGTCAGTCGAGTGCGCAACGCCTCGGTATCGCCCCGGAGCAGATATTGAGTGGCGCCCCCTGCCTTACCACCTGACGCTAGCAACGACAGGTTGAGGGGAGCGAATTGCAGTCATGAAGGGACTGGGGGAGCGCTATTTAAAGGCGACCGCTTCCTGCCTTTTATCGTTGGTGCCATTTTTGAACCACGCATTCTGAGAGAGAGAGACTTCTGGAGAGATTCAACGCTGTGTGAAGGAGTTTTGGGTACTGAGCAGCACTTTGCAGGTTCATTTTGATTTGCCATTCCTTGTATCGATTTAGAAGAGACTGTGGGGGCTGCACTCTAAGCTCTTTCCCTGGTATTCTCCATTGTTCTTTCCAGCAGATTTGATGTGCAGGTCACTCCAGGCAGAGATTCAAGGCTGCAATGATCAGGATGTGATGGAAAGCAAGATCAACCATCCCCTTTAAGAACTGGCCGGTGCCGTTGTGTGTGTGTTCCATTGCTGACTGACATCATATGAGCTTCGCCAGTGCTCTGAGTTAGCGCATCGCTCCTCGGCCTTTGCGCCTTAAGACAGATGTGTAGCGCCTGATTTAGCGCTCCAATCACCTCCAGGGGCGATAAAAGTCAAGTTTGCAGCCGGTGGCGATAATTAGTGCCAGGTGCTAATCTTTGCGCCTGGCCGATAATTGCGCCCCAAATGGGGTGATACTGAATTTCTCCCCCTAGTCTTTTGGATGGGGTCAAACCAATGCCCCATCTGTCCTCTCACGGGACACTTCTTGAAGAAGCGTAGGGTGATTTTCCAGGTGTCCTTGGTGAATCTTTATCCCTCAGCCAACAGGACGAAAAAGAGATTATTTATTTCCTTCCAGTTAGTGGGGCCTTACTGTGTGCAACTTGGCTGCAGTATTTCCCTACTATACAACAGTGATTACATTTCTAAAGTACTTTATGCCTGTGAAGCACTTTAACATTTCCGGGGTTGTGGAAGATGCTATATAAGTGTAAGAACTTTCTTTTTTATTATATTTAGCGCAACATTCAGTTATCTGACCCCTCTTAAAAGAGCAACCCTGACTCTAGGGATTAAATATGGACGAACGATATAAACAGGCTAATTGATGCTGCTTCCTTTTAGACTTCAATTTTTTAAATTCGTTCCTGCGATGTGGGCGTCGCTGGCAAGGCCAGCATTTATTGGCCATCGCTTATTGCCCTTGAGAAGGTGGTGGTGAGCTGCCTTCCTGAACCGCTGCAGTCCGTGCAGTCAAGGTACTTCCACAGTGCTGTTAGGGAGGGAGTTCCAGGATTTTGACCCAGCGACGATGAAGGAACGGCGATATACTTCCACTTCTGGATGGTGTGTAACTTGGAGGAGAACTTGGAGGTCGTGGTGCTTCTATGCGTCTTCTGCCCTTGTCCTTCTAGGTGGTAGATGTCGTGGGTTTGGAGGTGCTGTCAAAGAAGCCTTGGCAAGTTGCTGCAGTGCATCTTGTAAATGGTACACACAGTAGACATGGTGCGGCGGTGGTAGAGGGGAGTGAATGTTTAAGGTGGTGAATTGGGTGCCAATCAAGTGGGCTGCTTTGTCCTGGATGGTGTCGAGCCTGCTTGAGTCTTGTTGGAGCTGCACTCATCCAGGCAAGTGGAGAGTATTCCATCACACTCCTGATTGGGCCTTGTGGAAAGGCTTTGGGGAGTCAGGATGTGAGACACTCGTCGCAGAATTCCCAGCCTCTGACCTGCTCTTGTAGCTACAGTATTTATTTGACTGGTCCAGTTAAGTTTCTGGTCAACGGTGAACCCCAGGATATTGATGGTGGGGGTTTCGGCGATGGTAATGCCGTTGAATGTCAAGGGGCAGTGGTTAGACGTTCTCTTGCTGGAGATAGTCATTGCCTGGCACTTGTGTGGCACGAATGTTACTTGCCACTTATCAGCCCAAGCCTGAATGCCGTCCAGGTCTTGTTGAATGCGGGCATGGACTACTTCATTATCTGAGGAGTTGTGAATGGAACTGAACACTGTGCAATCATCCGTGAACATCCCCACGTGATGTTATGATGGAAGGAAGGTCATTGATGAATCAGCTGATGATGGTTGGGCCTAGAACACTGCCCTGAGGACCTCCTGCAGCGATTTCCTGGGGCTGTGATGATTGGCCTCCAACAACCACAACCATCTTCCTTTGTGCTAGATATGGCTCCAGGCAGTGGAGAACATTCTCCCTGATTCCCATTGACTTCAATTTTACGAGGACTCCTTGATGCCACAGTCGGTCAAATGCTGCCTTGATATAAGGGCAGTCATTCGAACCTCACCTCTGAAAGTCAGCTCTTTTGCCCATGTTTGGACCAAGGCTGTGCTGAGGTCCGGAGCAGAGTGGTCTTGGCGGAACTATACAGTGCATCGTTGAGCGGGTCTTTGGTGAGTAAGTGTCGCTTGGTAGCACAGTCAACGACACCTTCGATCATTTTGCTGATGATTTAGAGTAGACTCTTGGACTGGTAATTGGCTGGATTGGATTTGTCCTGCCTTTTGTGGACGGGCTGCTGCTCTTGTCCCGAGTCCATCACTTATATTTCCCCTTTTTTCTCCCCTTTTTTCTTCTTTTCTCTTTAACCCTCTTAGGCCCCTTTCTCCTGTCATAGTGCCTTCCTTAATTCCTCCCTTCTCGGATAATCTGTCCTCCCAAATGCCTACCCAACCCTTCAGGACTCCACGAAATTGCTACTCTCCTGCCGACAAACCAGGCTTGACACCCTTTTAGATAAGCCTACAGGTATTCTCTGCGCCCCTCTTGGCACCCTCTGAAGAGCCCATCGAGGCACTCTTCGCTGTCTCCTTATGAGCAGCAACAAAAATTTCTCCATCCTACACTCCACGTGCCTTCTGAAGCCACACTCCTCTGCCTCCTCCACCCTCATCTTCAACGACAAGAGCGAGGAGCTCATGGACTTCTTAGTCACTAAGATTGAGACCATCCATTCAGATGCCTCTGCCGCTTCCCTGCCTTCCCCTAGCCCACCTGGCCAAACTTCCCCTTAGGTTCCCCCCTGCCTTACCCCTGAACTCGCATATTTTGCTAGTTGCTCTACTATCCTCCCGCATTAAAGAAAGAATGTGGGGTGGCAGTATTGATTCAGGAGAATATTACAGTGCTGGAGAGAGCGGATATCCTGGAGGGGTCAAGGACAGAATCTATTTGGTTAGAGTTAAGAAACATTAAAGGTGCCGTTACACTACTAGGTGTATTCTATAGGCCGCCAACTAGTGGGAAGATATAGAGGAGCAAATTTGCAGGGAAATATCAGAGAGGTGTAAGAACTATAGAGTAGAGATAATGGGAGACTTCAACTATCCTTATATAGACTGGGATAGTAATAGTGTAAAGGGCAGAGAGGGGGATGATTTTCTGAAGTGTGTTCAGGAGCACTTTCTTGGTCAGTATGTTTCCGGCCCAATGCGGAAGGAGGCATTGCTGGAACTGGTTCTGGGGAATGAGGTGGGTCAAGTGGAGCAAGTGTCAGTAGGGGAACATTTAGGGAGCAGTGATCATAGTATCATAACGTTTAGATTAGCTATGGAAAAGGACAGGGAGCAATCTAGAGTAAAACTGCTTAATTGGAGGACGGCAAATTTCAGAGGGTTGAGAATGGATCTGGCTCGGGTAAATTGGAATCAAAAATTAGCAGGCAAATCTGTAATCGAACAAAGGGCTGCCTTTAAAGCGGAGATAGTTTGAGTATCATCGAGGTACATTCCCACAAGGTGTAAGATAGAGCAACCAAAGTCATAGCTCCCTGGATGACGAAAGAGATAGAGTATGATGAAGCAGAAAAAGGGGCGCTATGACCAATGTCAGGTTGAGAATACAAGTGAGAACCAGGTTGAATATAGAAAGTTCAGAGGGGAAGTGAAAAAGGAAATACCAGGGGAAAAGAGAGAGTATGCGAATGGATTGGCAGCTAATATAAAAGGGAATCCAAAAGACTTGTGTAGGCAAATAAATAATAAACGGGTAGTAAGAGGAGGTTTGGGGCCAATTAGGGACGAAATGGAGACCTACACATGGAGGCAGAGGGCATGGCTGAGGTAATAAATGAGTACTTTGCATAAGTCTTTACCAAGGCATAGGGTGTTGCCAAAGTCATAGTGAAAGAGGAGGTAGTTCAGATTCTGGATAGGACAAATATTGATAAAGAGGAGGCACTGGAAATACTGGCTGTACTTAAAGCAGATAAGTCACCAGGACCGGATGGGATGCATCCAAGGATGCTGAGGGAAGTAAAAATGGAAATTGTGGAGGTACTGGCGATAATCTTCCAATCCTCCTTAGATACGGGAGTGGTGCCAGAGGACTGGCGAATTGCAAATGTTACACCTTTGTTCAAAAAAGGGTGCAAGTATAAACCCAGCAACTACAGTCAGTTTAATCTCGTAGTGGGGAAGCTTTTAGAAACGATAATCAGGGACAAAATTAACAGTCACTTGGACAAGAATGAATTAATTAAGGAAAGTCAGCATAGATTTGTTAAAGGCAAATCGTGTTTAACTAAATTGATTGAGATTTTTGATGCGGTAACAGAAGGTTGATGAGAGCAATGCGGTTGATGTGGTGTACATGAGCTTCCAAAAGGCGTTTGATAAAGTGCCACATAATAGGTTTGCCAGCAAAGTTGAAGCCCATGGAATAAAAGGGACAGTGGCAGCATGGATACAAAATTGTCCAAGTGACAGGTAACAGAGAGTAGTGGTGAACGGTTGTTTATCGGACTGGAGGAAGGTAGGCAGTGGTGTTCCCCAGGGGTCGGTACTAGTACCACCGCTTTTCTTGACATATTAATGACCTGGAATTGGGTGTACAGGGCAGAATTTCAAAATTTGCAGATGACACAAAGCTTGGCACTATAGTGAACAGTGAGGAGCATAGTGATAGACTTCAAGAGGACATAGACAGGTTGGTGGAATGTGCGGACACGTGCCAGATGAAATTTAACACAGAAAAGTGCAAAGTGATGCATTCTGTTAGGAAGAATGAGGAGAGGCAATATAAACTGAAGGATACAATTCTAAGGGGGCTGCATGAACAGAGAGACCTGCGGGTATATGTACACAAATCGTTAAAGGTGGCAATGCAGTTTGAGAAAGCAATTAAAAATCATACAGGACCCTGGGCTTCATAAATAGAGTCACAGAGTACAAAAGCAAGGAATTTATGTTGAACATTTCTAAAACACTGGCTCGGCCTCAACTGGGGTATTGTGTCCAATTCTGGGCAACGCACTTTAGAAGGATGTGAAAGCTTTGGAGAGGATGCAGAAAAGATGTACAAGAATGGTTCCAGGGATGTGGGACTTCAGTTATGTGGATAGACTGGAGAAGCTGGGGTTGTTCTTCCTCGAGCAGAGAAGGTTGAGAGGAGTTTCGTTCAAAATGAATGAGTGGTTTAGACAGAGTAGATAGAGAGAAACTGTTCCAATTGTCGAAAGGGTCAAGAACCAGAGGACACAGATTCAAGGTGACTGGCAGAAGAACCAAAAGCGACATGAGGAAAAACTTTTTTACACAGCGAATGGTTATGATCTGGAATGCACTGCCTGAGAGGGTGGTGGAGGCAGATTCAATCGTAGCTTTCAAAAGGGACTTGCATAAATAACTGAAGGAAAACAGTTTGCAGTGGTACGAGGAAAGGGCGGGGGAGTGGGACTAGCTAAAGTGCTCTTGTAGAGAGCTGGCATGGGCTCGACGGACCGAATGGCCTCCTTCTGTGCTGTAACCATTCAATTCTATGCCCTATCGTATTTCATGAGACTCACCTCCTGCTCCCTGGCTCTATTCCTATCAAACTTCCCTTTCTGGCCCCCATATTGGCTAAATATTGTTAAAGGTTTCCTCTCCTCAGCTACTGTCCTCCCCCCTTCAAATCTGCTGTCAACTCCCCTCACCTGAAAAAAACCTCACCCTGGATCCCTCTGTCCTTCCAAACTACCACCCCATCTCCAATCTCTCTCTTTACCTCGCAAATCTGTGCCCATCTTTCCCGATTATGTATGTTTGAATCCCTCCAATCAGGGTTCCGCCCCGCCACCGTACTGAAACAGAACCTTATGAAAGTCATAAATTACTGCCTATATGATTGTGATCATGTTAACCTATCCCTCCTCATGATTCTCGAACTTTCTGCAGTTTTTGACATGATTGACCACACCATCCTCCTCCAATGCCTCTCCTCCATCGTCGAGCTGCCCTCGCCTGGTTCCATTCTTATCTATCAATTCGTAGCCAGAGAATCACCTGCAATGGCTTCTTTTCCTGGTCCTGCACCGTTACCTCTGGAGTCCCCCAAAGGTCTATACTTGGTTCCCTACCATTTCTCATCCACAACATCATACGAAAATTGGCCCGTAATTTCCGACAGGAAGCATCCTGCGTGCGGATGCCTCCTATCGGAAAAAAATCTGCCCCCTTACCTGAGGGCTCCCGAGGTCTGGACTCTTCCGCTCCTGGGCCTCTCGTGGTGCGCACGCACCAAGGCCCAGGGATCCCAGGGGCGCAGGCAGTTCGCAAGCGTCCCTGGAATCACGTGGGCCAGGCGAGTCAATAGTATGACCTGTCAAAAGTATGAATGGGGATCACTGAAAAAAGACACTACAACAATAAATAAATTAAAAAAGAATGATGTTTTTAAAATGAGTTAAAATTACATTAAATTAAATATTTTAAACAAAAATTTAATTTTTTGCAAAAAATAATTCAAGTTTTTTACCGGGCTAAAAAGAAATTTACCTTTTTTAAAAGTATTTTTATATTATAAATGCGTGATTTTTTTTTTTACTTTTTAAACTCTTTTGCTGGTAATAGCTTTTACCAGGCGTAAGTTTTTTAAGGGATTTCAGCGGGCGGAGGTTCTGCAGAAAGCCGAACACTCCACCCGCAGAGCTCCGTCTCCAGGGCAGGCGTGCGATCTGTCAAGAGGATTCTAAGGGTGTGTACACAGCTCGTACACACCCGTAGGCATCGGAAAATATGGGCCAATGTCAGGTTCCACATGTACATTGATGACAGCCAGCTCTACCTCACCACCAGCTCTCTCGACCCCTCCACTGTCTCTAAATTATCACACTGCTTGTCCGACATCTAGTAGTGGAGGAACAGAAATTTCCTCCAACTAAAAATTGGGAAGACTCAAAAAGATTGTCTTCGATCCCCGCCACAAACTCCATTCCCTAGCCACCGACTCCAGCACTCTCCCTGGCAACTGCCTGAGGTTAAACCAGAGCATTCGCATCCTTGGTGTATCAGTTGACCGTGAGATGACCACATATCCACTCCATCACCAAAACCGCCTACTTCCACCTCCGTAACATTGCCTGGCTCCACCTCACCTTAGTTCTTCTGCTGCTAAACTGTCATCCTTGCCTTTGTTACCACTCTACTTGACTATTCCAATGCTCTTCTGGTTGGCCTCCCTTCTTCCACCATCCATATACTTGAGCTCCTCCGAAACTCTGCTGCTCATATCCTAACTTGCACAAAGTCCCATTCACGCATTACCTTTGTGCTTGCTGACTTACATTGGCTCCCGGTGTGACAACGCCTCTATTTTAATTTCTGATTCTTGTTTCCAAATCCCTCCATGGCCTCGACCCTCCCCATCTCTGTAACCTCCTCCAGCCCGACAATCATCCGAGATCTCTGCATTCCCCAATTCTGGCCTCTTGCGCATCCACGATTTCCATCGCCCCACCACTGCCAGCCATACCTCCAGATCCCTAGGCTCTAAGTTCTGGAATTCCCTTCATTAAATTCTGGCCTCTTGCTCCTCCTCTAGATTGTAATCGCTCTACTATTGGCGGCCGTGCCTTTTGCTGCCTAGGCCCGAAGCACTGGAAATCCCTCCCGAAACTTCTCCCCCTCCATACCTCTCTCTGCTCCTTTAAAACCTACCTCTTTGACCAAGGTTTTGGTCAGTTGTCCTAATTTCTCCTTATGTGGCTAGGTGTCAAATCTTGATAAAGCTATTGTGAAGCGTCTTTTGACGTTTTACTACTTTAAAGGTGCTATATAATTGCAAGTTGTTGTTGTTGTTTGGCAATAAATGCTAGCCTTGCCAGCAATGGCTATATCCAGAGAACGAAGAAAAAAAATGATAGCAGAAACAAATTCATATACTATTTTATTTGATAAAAAGCGAACATACAGTGTAACAGTGAGGATCAGTCTCACTTGATTTAATCAGCACAACATTTCTTCATGTTATAATACATGCGTGGGCAATTCTGCTTGACTTAAGCAAAATGACTTCTACCTGTCTTCCTGCATTTCAACCTTTTGTGCCAGGTGAAGGTTTTCCATCACAACTTTCGGTTAAAGAATTTGATTATCGGTATCTGTTTCTGTGTTATCTAAATCGAAGTTAACAGATGGAAGGGAAAGATCAGACAACCGCTTTTAGGCACCCTGGACCGGGATTTCCCAACACAATGGGTGTGAGGTTTGTATTGATTGCAGATATAGGCGAAATAATTGTTTGTTGTCTATGATGTTTGGGGAATGCAATCTTAAAGACTACATAGTACCATATCGATTACCATCCCTCTCTTTTTTTAAACTTGTATGGCTACACTTTGCTTTAGATATTGAATTCTTTCTGTGTAAAATTGGCTGAAAGGAAATCCTGAAACGTACTACCCATATTGATTAGTTACCCAATTTATGCTAAATTAAAGGTAAAAGCGAATGTCTAATTCATCCTCATCCAATTGTGAACCGAACGGCAATGGTAACTGTAGTTTCAGGTGTTCATAGGATAATTGACAGTTGATAAAGAAAGACCTATGAACCTCTCATGCCTCACATAAAGTTTGGAATGGAGAATACCCATGCGAGGTACTGCTTTATTAATGGTCGGTGGACATAGTTGTAGCTGCTGATACTTTTTGTATAAAGCTGGTCTGTGTGAGGTTACATTTCTGGTATAACAAATGACGTACAAGCAAAATACCATAGGGTCTAAATCTGGGAAATATTCGCAGGATGTGTACATTATTATAATTATTTTTTAATCCTGCTGCAACAAACGTATACCTCAGATCTGCATTTTCAATGTGCAATTCTCTGCAGATTCAGATATATTTGTGATATGTATATTTAAATAAACTGTAAAGATGTGAACAGGTGCTAATAAGAAGAAACGGCAGTGTGAACTGAATATTGCTTTTTTTTTGCTTTCAGCCGGTTGATTGGCATGGAACCTTCCGCTTTAAGGTGAATCAACCAATAAAGGCAAAGATACTTGTGTGACAAATTTTGTAACCAGGGGACTCGAATGAGTTGAATGAAGCCGTTATGTAAAGAAACCAGTGCTTTTAGACGGATACAGAATGATACAGCAAAGAAGGAGGCCATAGCCCTGCACATTTCCCCACTTCAAGTTTTTGTCCAATTCCATCTTGAAAGTTACTATTGAATCTGCTTCCACCACCCTTTCAGGCAGTGCATTCCAGATTATAACAGTTTGCTACGTGATTTTTCTTTCTCATGTCACCTCTAGTTCTTTTGCCAATTACTTTAAATTTGAGTCCTCTGGTTACCGACCCTTCTGCCACTGGAAACAGTTTCTCCTTAATTACTGTATAAAAACCCTTCATGATTTTGAACACTTCTATCAAATCCCGCTTAACCTTCTCTGCTCTAAGGAGAACAACACCGGTTTCTCAAGTCACTCCACGTAATTGAAGTCTTTCATCCCTGGCGCCATTCTATTAAGCCTCCACTGCACCTACTCTAAGGCCTTGACATTTTTCCTAAAGTGTGGTGCCCAGAATTGGCCACAATATTCCAGCTGGGGTCTAACCAGTGTTTTATACTCCCTTGATTTTGTACTCTATGCCTCTATTTCTGAAGCCAATAATCCCGTATGCCTTTTTAATAGCCTTTTCAACTTGTCCCGCCACCTTCAAAGACTTGTATAAATACATCCCCAGCTCTCTCTGTTCCTGCACCCGCTTTAAATTTGTACCATTTAGTTTCTATTGCGTCTCCTTATTCTTCCTACATAAATGAATAACTTCACACTTGGTTGCGTTAAATGTAATCTACCATGTATCTGCCCATTTCTCCATCCTAATACGAATGATTTCATTTCGATGTAATTTCAAATCGCACAAAATATAACAATCTCAAAAATAAGCCAATTATTAGAATATTTAAAAGAAAAATAACGTCAGTGTCAAATTATATTTCTTTCCTGCTAAATTATCTGATGTTTGTATTTAAGAAAACAGTTATTAATATGTGGTATAAATTCGGTTAAAGCTTTCACTTTAAGATATTCTCGCGTAAGTGCACCTGGTAGAGAAGGCTCAAATAAACCGCAGTGTGCTAACATCTTTGAGTTATTCATAAGAAGTTAATTAATTTTAAAGAATATATATCATCAAGCTATACTTTGTAGAGTTGTAGCTGAATTTCTATGGAACGATCCCTAAGTGTATGAAGATTGTAGTTATACATTGCACAGTTAGAACAGCACTGCCTTTACAGGGGCGCAAATATCGATTAAAGTTGCATCCTAATGCTTACTTCTGACACGCGTAAAAGGAAAGATTAAAATATATACCTTAGTGAATTTGTCAAAAATAATGACTTCTTTATGCTGTTTGCACAATTATAAATTTCAACACGTTACTGAACTTATCAATAAGTCCTACGCGTGATGTGCAACATCAAACTATAGTTCGGTTCTGTTTTCCAATGTCCCCTTCTCCTGTTTGGAAGTCTTGTGACGTGGAGGCCCGATCACAGATGCTCAATTGGGATTCGTAACGTCACGGTCATTTGCATAATTAAGGAACACGTGGTAATACGCCCTCATTCATAACATTGATAAGACAAGGCGAGCCTGGTAAACATTAAAACCTTCTGCCTGCAAACTGCCGAGGTTTCTGAGTCTAACTGAATTCACGATGTCCGAGTGGGTGCGTGTCATCACAACGCTGATAATTTGCGCAGTCTGTAAGTATTCAGCAAGCTTTTCGTTGGATTCATTGTGAATAATCTTTTGTTGTGTAGCGATATAAAGTGACGATATGAATCATATGAAGCCCACCCTCTAATATTGCTCCATCTTTTTATAGGTTCAAACGCGCTGATTACATTAACTCAACCGCAATCGTTATCCATCGCGCCGCAAGGAACGGTGAAAATAAGCTGCAGCGTGTCTGGGGGTAATTTGGGAAACAGTGACGTAGGATGGTACCAGCAGAAACCCGGGAATGCTCCTCGATTTCTACTCTATCATGATCTTAGCCGTGAGGTTAAGGGTTCCGGGATTCCTGATCGATTCTCTGGAAGGAGTCAATCGTCAACCAACGCCGCATATTTAACCATCAGCGGTGTTCAACCCGAGGACGACGCCGATTATTATTGTGGTTGGTCTATCAACGGCTTCGGTGGAGGCACCAAGCTGACTGTTCTGAGTAAGTAACTTTTACTAGATTCATTCTGTTCAATGGAAATTTTCTTTTTTTCTTTTATGCAACAAATAGTCAAATGCATTCTCATTTGGATTATTAATATAATATGAGTTAGATGAAACAATTGGTGCTGTAGGTTACAACCAAGGTTGAAACGGGTGATTGGTTTATTAGGGACATAAAACAATCACATTTTCAAACCATAAAGGAAACAATGACATTTATTGTATGATTAGTTTCACCCTTGGAGCCGAGATAGTGAACAATAGAAGCACTTCATAGATTGTAAAAATCGGTGTTTAAAAACATCATTTAAAGTGTCGCACTAACAGCAAATATGCAAAAACAGAGCGAGTCAAAGAGACAGCCGGAGAGATAGCTGGATAAATAAATAGAGACAGAGATAAAGACAAAGAGAAATAAAGAGGGGTAGATAGATAGAGTGCGAGAGAGAGAAAGCATATCGGTGCCTCCCTTAATTTCTGGTGCACTGAGAAATTTTAACAGATGTTAATTTCGTATGAGGAGGGTAATAATCACCAGGAGCTTGTCCAATATCCCAAAATAACACCGAGCTCAAGACATACTTTCGATAACAGGTACTATTTCTCACCGTGAAAGGTTCGCTATGTGTAATGAATTTCTTTTGTAAACAGAGGGTTGTGATTTCATTACATCTAGAGCTCAGAGAGAAAACTCTTCTATACGTTAATCTGAAGTCGGCAACTTTCCGTTGTTTTTTTACTAGTTGATATTTCGATATACAATTGTCTGCTGAGATTTTACGGTTGCGAATTTATATATAATTTGAGTGCAAGAATGCACAGGTACATGCAATACCTGATACGGAGAGGCTGGATTGACGCCCATTCATACCGTAAAGCTATTAAGTAGAATACTATTGGAAACATCTGTTTTCTGCCTTTGGCTTCGGTGTCACAAAATAATTTTGATTTCAACCAAAAGTTACAGGTCTGTATGCAAATCTTAGCATGGAAAACACAAAGGGATAGGATTTAAACTGAATTTCCCCCCGAATTTCTTGAGGGACCATTGGCAGAAACGGCGTAAAGGCTATTTTTCCAGATTTACATATTGTTAATGTGTTATTCTTCAAGGTAGCAAGCATTTTACTGCACGGTATGTGAACACCATCCTCGAGTTATTTTACAACCACATATTAGTCAATATTTAAAGATTATTATTCTTCAGAAATTAAACGTTACTTTGCTCCCGATGTGAGAACATTTCCTCGGTGTACTAAATGTAATTAAATAGTAAATCCCTTTTGAAAGAGTGGTTTTACCCAGTTTGATACTGGGAATAGAGATTTTCGGTTTGTTCCATAGAAAGACGTCAAATTGACGGTAAAGGGTCTGGCCATTCGAGTCAAACGATGTGTTTAGTTTTAGATTACATTGCTGTGATTTAGGAAGAAAATGAAATAAAGAACTTGCATTTATATAGCGCCTTTCACGACCTCAGGGAAATGCTTTACGGCAAATGAAGTACTTTTGCATTGTAGTCACTGTTATAATTTGGAATTGTTGCAGCAGATTTGGGCACAGCAAGGTCCCACAATTTGCAATGTGATAATGACCAGATAATCTGTTTTACTGATGTTGGTTGAGGGATAATATTGGCTAGGACATGAGAGAGAACTCCCCTGCTCTTTTTCAACAAATGCCATGGGATCTTTTACAGTCACCTGAGATGGCTGCCTAACGACAATTTTACGTCTCATCTTAAAGACTGCACCTCGGCCAGTGCAGCACTCCCTCATTACTGCACTGGAGTGTCAGCCTACATTTTCTGCTCAAGTCTTTGGCGTGGGGCTTGAGCCCACAACCTTCTGACTCAGAGACCGAGAGTGCAACCACTGAGCAAGGAGTTTCTTTACTCCTGAAAAAACTATCCTTAACCCCTCCGTCCTTGCAAACAACTGCCCCATCTCCAACCTCCCTTTCTTCTCCAAAGTCCTTGAACCTGTTGTCGCCTCTCAATTCCGTGCCCATCTTTCCCAGAACTCCATGTTTGAATCCCCCCAATACAATTTCTGCCCCTGCCAAAATACTGAAATGGCTCTCATCAAAGTCACAAATGACATCCTTTGTGACTGTGACAAAGGTAACTGTTCCCTCCTCGTCCTTCTCCACCTGGCTGTAGCCTTTGACACGGTTGAACACTCCATCCTCCTCCAACGCCTCTCCACCATCGTACAGCTGGGTGGGACTGCACTTGCCTGGTCTATCTAATCATAACCAGAAAATCATCTGCAACGGTTGTCCGATATCCAGTACAGGATGAGCAGACATTTTTTCCAATTAAATATTTGAATGACCGAAGCCATTGTCTTCAGTCCTCGCCACAATCTCCGTTCCCTAGGCATTGACTCCATCCCTCTCCCGAGCATCTGTCTGAGGCTGAAGCAGACTGATCACAGCATTGGTGCCATATTTGACCCTGAAATGAGCTACCGACCACATAGCCACAGCATAACTAAGACGGCCTATTTCCACCTCCGTAACATCGCCCGTCTCTGCACCAGCCTCAGCTCATCTGCTGCTGAAACCCTCATCCATGCCTTTGTTAACTCTAGACTTGACTGTTCCAACGCACCCCTGGCTGCCCTCCTTAAAACCTACATCTTGGACCACGCTTTTGGTCATCTGCCCTAATTTCTTCTTTTGTGGCTTGGTGTCAATTTTTTGTCTTATAAGGCTCCTGTGAAGCGCTTTGGGACGTTTTACTACGTTAAACGCGCTATATAAATAAAGGTGTTGTTGATGTTGTACATGTGTAGTATATATTACACGATTGCAGTATCGTTCTTTAATAAACACAATCCTTTTCATTACAGCCAGAGAGTCGTCCAGCCCTTCGGTGTCGCTTCTCCCGCCAGCGTCCGATCAGATCTCTGCAGCAAAGGCGGCGACCCTGGTGTGTTTGGTGAATAACTTTTTTCCGGGGTCAGTGGAAATTTCATGGAGCGTAGACGGCCAGATCACTAACACTGGTGTCCAGACAACTCGGACCGTACGGGACACCGACCAGACGTACAGTGTGAGCAGTTATCTGACCCTGTCCGCCACCGAGTGGAACTCACACGAATTGTACACCTGCGGGGTTACACATGAGTCTCTCGGGTCTCAACTCAAGCAAAGCATCAAGAGATCAGGCTGCGAATGAAAGAGAAAACCCGCCCACTCGGTGCAAACTGTTATTCACAGCGTTCATGCTCGAAGACGGGGTTTAGTTATTGACAATGCATTTCTTTCTATTTTCATGCTCCTGTCCTATAATAGTGATTTAATTCTATTCACATTGTGGCAGAAACCTTTAACCTTGCAATTGTGACGTAGAAACATTTGTTTAATAAAGAATTATATACATGTGTTAGCTGCGGTGTGTTTTGTGAGTGAGTGTTGGGGATAAGCGATTCAATTTAGCACTGAAAGCCATTGATAACAATAATAGCTTTGTAAATGCATTGCGTTCATGACCCCATCTTTTGCATCCAATTTGACTTGATGTATAATCGTTATTACATTTCGGTAAATAACTAGCACAAGCAGAAATCGAACATCGAAATAATTTAATCCTCACCTTCTTCACACATGAAACGTCAATTTTTTTTTTTACTTCACACTGAGTTTGCATTTAACACTTTTGAGTTAATTCCAACATGGATTAAAACAGCATTTAGAAAATCTAGACATAAATGTATAGACAGTGAGAGTACAATTGGAGTATATGTCAACATTCATATTTGATGATCTGGTGTTAAAAATACTATTAATCACAATCTAACTGCCAGATTGAGTTGGAAATATTTGTGTAATTTAATTTAATGTTGGGATTAGCTCAAAAAGCAGAAAGTTGAAATATTTCAGTGGTGGTTGAAGTCTTCAAGGAAAGCAAGAAGTAACTTACATTTATAGAAATGTCAGCTGACTGCCCATCTGTGTATAAATTGTATCGAAATTACTGTCAGTTCTCACATGGTAGTAACTCCAGCAACTCACGTGCTCAACTCTCCCTCGCCGAAATCACCAGCAGTAGACCACTTGTCCCAGAAGTGGGTCCCTTGTTATGACGTGAGGTTGCCTGCCTTAACTCCTATGTTACATTGATGCCCAAAACAATACAGCTTCTCATTTATACAGCACGCCCTGCATTCTTAACCATGACTCCAAACTACTGAAGGAAAAGTGTAAGCAAGGCGTGGAAAAAAATACATCATCGTATTTTCAACGACAGCACCTGACATTCCTCATATCCGTATTCCATTTCACCTTTCAGATTGGCATACTGTGGGACTTTTCTTCACTGTGTAGCTTCAAGCCTTCTACCCAAACGGCAGGCAGTTCTGTATTAAATATCGGGCTCGTTAGTCGTCACCATCAATGGTGTCTACCAGATAACGGGTGTCATATCAGAAAATCGCTGTGCCTTTCCCGCGATGTTCGATAGGCTTCCCCACTGTGCGCGAGGCTCTGTTTTAAGGCAGGAGAAAGGCGTGGAGAGGTGGAGACATATAGGCAGGGAAATTCAAAGCTTAGAGTCTATACGGCTCAAAACGGGACCGTCAATGGTGGAGTGAATGAAGTGGGCGATGCACAAGTGTCCAGATTTGGGGGAACACAGAGCGTCCCTTAATACTCGTTAATTCCCGGCTCCATGTCTTCCATCATCTTGGGAAAGCCATCTAATATACATAAGAACATAAGAAAGAAGAGCACGAGTAGGCCATACAGCCGCTCCAGCCTGCTCCGCCAATCAATAAGATCATGGATGATCTTCTAGTTCACTCCACTTTGCCGCCCTATCCCAATATCCCTTGAATGCATCAGTGCACAAAAATCTATTGATCTCAGTCTTGAATATACTCAACGACTGAGCATTCACAGCCCTCTGGGGATAGAGAATTCCAAAGATTCACAACCCTCTGAGTGAAGAAATTTCTCCTCATCTTAGTCCTAAATGGCCGACCCCATACGCTGAGAATATGACCACAAGTTCGACACTCTCCAGGCAGGGGAAAGAGCCTCTCAGCATCTACCCTGTCAAGCCCTTTAAGAATTATATATTTTCAATGAGATCACCTCTCATTCTTCTAAACTCCAGAGAATATATTCTACTCAATCTCTCCTCATTGGACAGCCCTCTCATCCCAGAAATCAACCCAGTGAACCTTCGGCGCAACCCCTCTAAGTGAAGTATATAATTCCTTAGGTAAATGGAAAAAAGTGTACACAGTACTCCAGGTGCGGTCTCACCAAAGACCTATATAATTGCAGCATGACTTCCTTACTCTTATACTCCAACCCCTTGCAATAAAGGCTATCATGCCATTTGCCTTCCTAATTGTTTGCTGCACCTGCATGTTAACTTTCTGTGATTCGTGTACAAGATCACACAAATCCTTCTGAATACCAACATTGACTAGTCTCTCAACTTTTAAAATATATTCTACTTTTCTATTCTTACCAAAGTGGATAATTTCACATTTCCCCTCATTATACTTTATCTGCCACCTTCTTGCCCAATTACTTAACTGGTTTATATCCCTTTGTAGCCTATTTGCAGCCCCCTTCCACCTTATTTTCCCGCCAAGCTTTACGTCATCAGCAAACTTTGACACATTACACTCGGCCCCCTCACCTAAGTCATTGATATAGATTGTAAATAGCTGAGATCCAAGCACTGATCCTTGCGGCACACAACTGGTTACAACCTGCCAACCCCAAAATTATTCCCACTCTTTTTTTTCTCCCCACTAACCAATCCGCAATCTATGCTAATATATTACTCCTAATCCCATGAGCTATAATCTTGTGTAACAACCTCTTGTGTGGCACCTTATCAAATGCCGTCTCAAAATCCAAATATACTACAAACACTGGTTCCCCCTTATCTGCCCTGTCGGTTTCACCCTCAAAAAACTCTGATTGGTTTGTCAAACACGATTTCCCTTTCATTAAATAGTGTTGACTCTGCCTAATCATATTATGATTTGCTAAGTGCCCTGTTACCCCGTCCCTTATAATAGATTCTAGCATTTTCCCTACTACTGATGTCAGGCGAACTGGCCTATAGTTCCCTGTTTTCTCTCTCCCTCCTTTCTTGAACAGTGGGGTTATATTTCCTAACTTCCAATCCACGGGGACTGGTCAAGAATCTAGGGAATTCTGGAAGAACAAAACCAGGCATGCAACATCTCTGCTGCCACCTCTTTTGAAATCCAATGATGAAGGCCATCAGGAGACTTGTCGGCTTTTAATTCCATTAATTACTCCAGTACTTTATCTTCACAAATATTAATTACTTGAAGTTCCTCACTCTCATCATTACTTTGGTTCTCCACAATTTCCATTATGTTTTTGTGTCTTACACCGTGAGACAGATACAAAATATTTGTTGAATGTCTCTGCTATTTCCTTATTCCCCATTGTAATTTATTCTGTCTGTGCCCCTAAGGGACCTACGCTGTCCAACACAATAACTAATCTGATGGGGTCTATAATCTAGTCCCACCAGTGTTTTCTGCCCTTTGTTATTTCTTAGCTCCACACATAGTGGATTTACATCCTGATTTTCTGCGTTAAGATTCTTTCTCACTACTGTTTTTATCTCTTCATTTATTATCATTGCTATCCGTCTGCTTTTCCATTTTGCCTATCTATTCTAAAATTCAAATACGCTGGAATATTTAGTTCCCAGCATTGGTCACCCTGGAACCACGTCTCAATAATGGCTATTAGATCAAACCAATTTAACTCTATATGTGCCATTAATTCATCTATCTTGTTATGAATGCTTCGTGCATTCAGATATAGCACCTTTAATTTTAACTTTTTACTATTTTTCCCTGATGTGGCCTCAGTCGCTAATGCCCTATTGCCGTTGTTAAACTCTCTGTCCCTTCCTGACACACTCTGCTTGATTTTACCCAAATCGCTACTCTACTCTACAGCCTTGACTTTTCTGTTTAGATTTATAAATTTATCCTTACCTGAACGCCTCCCCATCCCCCTTATTCGTTTAAAGCCCTATCTACCACCCCAGTTATTCGATTTGTCAGGACACTGTTCCCAGCCCAGTTTAAGTGCAGTCAGTTCCAACGGAACCACTCCCTCTTTCCATAGTACTGTTGCCACTCCCCCATGAATTGAACCCTCTGTCACCCACACCATCTTTCAGCCACGCATTAAACCTCTCTTCTGTTTCTCCCTATGCGAATTTGCTCTGGCAGTAATCAGGAGATTACTTAGTACCTTAGAGGTTTTGCTCCTCAAACTCCCTCAGTTGAAAGTCATTCCTAGTTCTAGCTGTGTCGTTGGTTCCTACTTGGACCACAACAACAGGATCCTCCCCCTCCTGCTCCAAGCTGTTCTCCAGCTGCGAGGAGTTGACATGAACCCTGACACCAGACAGGCAACATAGCCTTCGAGACTCCCAGTCATGGCTGCAGCGAACAGTATCTGTCCCCCTGAATATAGTATCGACGGCCACGTTCCTTTTCGCTCCCCCTAATTGAATGGCCTCCTGTACCACTGTGCTGTGGTCAATTGGCCAATTTCCCTGCAGTCTTTGTTCTCATCCACACCAGTAGCAAGTACGTCGTACCTGTTGGACAAGTGCAAAGGCTGAGAGTCCTCCCCCACTGCATCTGAGGTCCCATTTCCTGCCTGATTCGCAGTCACATCCTTCTGTTGACCACTAACCAAATCTAAATCACTACCGAACCTAAGAGGTGTGACTGCCTCCTGGGTCAAAATGTTCAGGTATCTTCCTCCCCTCCCTGATGCATCCGAATGTCTGCACCTGGGACTCCAGCTCAACAACTCTGAAGTGATGTTCCTCGAGTTGCAGACACTTACTGTAGATGTGGTTGCCTGGGCTAATGCTGCTCTCCACAAACGCCCTCATGCTGTAGATACAGTCATTTGCCACAAAAGGCTAGAAACAAGATATAACATAACATAGCACAAGATAACAAGAACAATTTGCATTTATTAAGCTCCTTTAATGTTGTAAAATGTCCAAATACACGCCACGAGAGGGCAATCAGTCAAACATTGACAGCAAGCCAGAAAAGGATGCTTTAGGACAGGCGACCAAACATTTGATCAAAGAGGTAGGTTTTAAGCAGGGTCTTCAAGGAGGAGAGTGAGTTATAGATGCAAAGAGGTTTTGGGGGGAGCTGGGCGATGGAATTACAGAACATAGGGCCTGTATGGCTGAAGGCACGTACGCCAGTGGTGGAGCGAAGGAAGTGGTATAAGAAAATAACTTAATTTAGGCTTTTCTGTAGAATAGGTCTTTTGATTCAAAGTTGTTATTATCAGCAGTTCTTGAACTCTCCTTGGTAAACTCAAGTGGGAAGGTACACTATCTCCATTGGTTATCTATGTTTATGTGTTCATTGCATGGGAAAACCGTTAGTTGGCTGTTTTTGCCTATTGTGGAAGTTGTCAGATGGCCGCTTGTCTGGAGACATTGAGATTGATTGACATGCTGGCCCAAAAGCAGCCTCAAGGTTCTTTAATGTAATGAATGATTAATGGCCCAGATTTTGAAGTTAATGACGAAGGAACAACACTCGCCTTTCATCATTCTTTCAGATGCCCACAGACTTTTTGCGGGTTTTTGAGTGGGAAATTGTTGTCATCGGGCGTCTGGTCCAGCACAGTGCCTTCTGCAGGGGAACTATTGCGTGTGTGAGCAGGTTAAGCAACAGCGAGAAGGATACAAGATGCTGGCATGCCAGAAGTATGTTATTCTACTTCTGGAATGCACCCCTTGCTTTCCCGCCCTCCCCTCACCACAACAGATGCCCACAGACCTTTTGCGGGCTTTTGCGTGGCAAATTGTTCATAGAATCATAGAATCATAGAAAGGTACAGCACGGAAGGAGGCCAATTCGGCCCCTCGTGTCTGCGCCGGCCAACAAAGAGCTATCCAGCATAATCCCACTTCCCAGCTTTTGGTCCGCAGCCCTGAAGGTTAGAGCATCCTAAGTGCACATCCAAGTACTTATTAAATGTGATTAGGGTTCCTGCCTGTACCACCCTTTCAGGCAGTGAGTTCCAGACCCCGACAACACTCTGGGTGAAGAAATTTCCCCTCAAATCCCCTCTAAACCTTCCACCAATTACTTTAAATCTGTGCCCCCTTGGATTTTGACCCCTCTGCTAAGGGAAATAGGTCCTTTCTAGCCCCTCATAATTTTATACACCTCAATAAGGTCTCCCCTCAGCCTGCTCTGTTCCAAGGAAAACAGACCCAGCCTATCCAGTCTTTCCTCATAGCTAATATTCTCTACTCCTGGTAACATCCTTGTAAATCTGCTCTCTACCCTCTCTAGTGCAATCACATCTTCCCTGTAATGTGGTGACCAGAACTGCACGCAGTACTCTAGCTGAGGCCTAACTAGTGTTTCATACAGTTGAAGCATACCCCCCTGCTCTTGTATGCTATGCCACGGCTAATAAAGGCAAGCATTCCGTATGCCTTCTTAACCACCTTATCTACCTGGCCTGCTACCTTCAGGGATCTGTGGACATGCACTCCAAGGTCCCTTTGTTCCTCTACACTACTCAGTATCCTACCATTTAGCGTGTATTCGCTTTCCTTGTTAGCCCTCCCCAAATGCATTACCTCACAATTTTCCGGATTGAATTACATTTGCCACTGTTCTGCCCACCTGACCAATTTATTGATATCTTCCTGCATCGGACACCTGGTCCAGCATAGTGCCTTCTGCAGGGGAGCTGTTGCATGTGTGAACAGGTCAAGCAACTGCGGAAAGGATACAAGATTATGATATGACAGAAGTATGTTACCTACTTCTGGCATGCACCCCTTGCTTTCCCGCCCTCCCCTCACCACAACTCCACCCTTGTGCCTTCCTCATTTCACACCCCCAAGAAATCCAGCCTGACAGCCAATGGTTGGCCATTAAGAGGGAAAGGATAGTGAAGAAGAACAAGAAGAAGAGGAAGAAGAAACTGCAACACTCAAAGTGACACACCCAGCCACCAGCTCCTCAAGGTCGACCAGCAAGGACATTTGCAATGTCCCCCCATTGAAATTCAGCAGCCTTCCACCAGTCATGCTGCAGCCACTGGGGTAGCACTGCGTGACATCAGTAGGATAGGCAAAGGCAGTCAAATAGACAGTCAAAAAGAGAATGCATATAGGTGATGAGTTGATTTCTTGCTGTCATATTGGATGAATAGATGTATAAAGTTGAATTGAAAAGATTGCTTTGTGGTGGCTTTTATTGCAGCATTGTGACCAAGAGGACGCTGTGATGGTCTGTACCAGAGGGAAGGTAAGGTGTGTCGC